>JAJTIZ010000090.1:0-159940 GCA_021365335.1 Phaeosphaeriaceae sp. PMI808
TAGATCCGCACAGCAGCGACTCCAAACCTTTGGCCTTTCGATACGCCGTTTCCCCGGTTATCGAGCGAAATATTTTGACTACGGGATTTTCACTCAACGGGCTTTATGTAATTACCCCGCTTGCTGCGATTGCTCTTTTTGGCGTAATATTGCTAGGGCGAAGAAACTTCATTAGTGGTATGCCAGTAGCCGGTAGCTGTAGTGCAGCTATTTCTGCGGCTTGTCATACGAGAGTCGAAGAGCCAGATGACGCGATGGAAAGACCTCTACGATGGGGAGCTTTTACGGAACCTAGTCTTTGGGGCGGAGTTGAGCATTGTGGGTTTTCTAGCTTGGAGGTAGAGCACCCTATCCATGATTGTGAATATGAGGGCTTGTGATTCTTGGACGACTCTCAAATGCATAACCTCAATGTAAAAAGAAGATCAGAATTTTGGAGATAGCGTCTTTGAAGATTGAAAGGAGCCATATTGGTTGCTATCAGACCCTAGGGCACAATGGCCCACTTTGGGGCGTCTACTACACCTGCTTGCATCATGAAGTAAGTTTCATGAAGTAACCTTGCTATACACCAGCCCAATAGGTACAAGGCCAATCGTCCATGTCAGCATCTCTCAAAATGATGGTGACCCAACAAAGCACCAATAGGAAGCGAATTGCATATCCAAAAATCCGTAGCAAGCACAATTTCAAAACACTTCACACTTGGGGCAAAAACAGATAATTCAACGTGACTCAGTCATATATTCCAGGCCTACCAAGATACATCCCTTCAGCGAATATACACCCAATCCCCACAAAACAAAAGACGCCTTTTACATACCCATCAATTCATAACCTCATTACCAATCTCCCACCACCACTACCGCCCAACACTGCTCCCCCCCCAACTACTTGGCGTCATATTACTGATCTTACTACTAATCGCACTCCCACTCCACCAACTCCCCGCCCCACCCCTACCCCACCCCCACTTCCTCCCAAACTTCCTCCTCCCCCCACCTAGCCCCGTCCTACCTTTCTTCTCCTCCATGCGATCCTCCCACTTGAGCTTCGTCTCCATAACCGCGTGGATCGACTGAATAACAAGGAAGGTCGTGGAGCCTATTGCACGGAAAAACGCAAGCCCAGCAACGGCCCAGAGGATGAAGGTGAGGTAGAAATTGTTGGTTACTTTGCGGTTCCCGTAGGCTTCTGAGATGGTCATTGCGAGGATGGCGTTGCTGATGAGCCAGACGACGACCATGTATGTGCGGACCGCGCGATAATAGTCTTCTTGTTGTTGGGATTCGCTGATGGGGGGTTCAGGGACTTCGACGCGGTCGCGCAGGTTGCGGAGGCATTCGTCGTAGCCGGAGTCGATGTCGACTTGGCTCTCCGGTACGTCGAGTTCGACGACGTCTTTGGTCTTGGCTTTGGCGTCGCCGAGATCGGTTTTGGCGACGTTGTCGCCTTTGGTGCCCCAGGTTATGTCGTGGGTGTTGCAGAAGGCGTAGACTTGGAGGGTGGCGATGTAGGAGGGGAGGAGGGCGAAGTATTGGGCGCTCGAGGTGAACATGTGCCAGGGGTCGAGGTACATGAAGGACATGAGGAAGTAGAGGCCTATGGTTGTGGCGGTTGAGATGATGAGGTTGGTGAAGACGTTGTTGCCGATGGTTTTCTGTGCTTTTGGGTCTTTGAGCTGGACTATGACGATGTAGATGGAAGCGAAGGTTGTGTACGCCATAATGACACCGTACATGACCATACTCCAGAAGAACATCTTCTTGGCACCTTGCGGTCGATTGCCCATGGAGAGAATAAATTGCATACAGATGAGTAGCGTGCAGGTGTATCTCAGGATGTAGAAGATGTATTTTCCTATGTGATGCCCGAATGGATCCAGATCAGGGTCGGCCAGCGAGCCGGCCACGAAGTAGAAGGTAAGATAGAAGTTGGCCAGCGAAAAGTATGTGAAGAGCAGCTGCACAAACTGATAGAAGAACTCAATGTGGAGCAAGATCTTGCGCCAAATTGTGTGATCAGTCGCCCAGACTTGCTTGAAGTGTAGCAGGGAGTAGACAGCCGCAAAGAAGGCACCATTGAGCCAACGTCTACGCTGCGAAATGAACTCAGGAACAGTGTCTAAAAAGATTAGCCGCGGTACGAATCATTAATTAGCATAAGGAACTTACCAGGTACATCTGTTTCTCCCGTTGCCTCCTTCACGTACTTCAAGACCCACTGTTCGCTGCGCTTTGCCACAAGCTCCCAACATAGAATACGATCTTCTGCCAAGTACATGTTTGCGGTAAACACATCTGCATCTTGACCGTGGAGCGTCTCTCCCTTGAAGTATTGGCTCAATGGACCATGGCCCATATGGTCATTTTGAAGTGCAAGGTACCGATACGCAGACAAGGCACCAGGCAAAACGGTGATGTATCCAAACACCGACTCCAGCGGCTTGTCTAAAATATTTGACATCTTGTACTCAAAGTTTTGCGACGCAACAAGTGGGTTGAGTAGGCCGAGCCAGGCCTTGCCTTTGCCAGCCGTGATCTCACCTGCAGCACCTGCCACAGATGAATCTGTGTCGAAGGCTTTCCACAAATGATACAGCGCCTTAGGACCAGGTTTTGTTCCGACGTCAAGAAGAATGCACACATTGGGGTTTAGTGCTCGGCCGAACGCGTTGAAAAACCAACGATGGGAGTTTAGTTTCTTTTGGTTGCGCTCCTTGAGGCAGAAGATCATCTGGCAAGGCACGATGCCCTTTTCCGCGCCCTTGAACTTCAAATCAGAATCCAAAGAGACTTGGGTAGTGTACTCGTACACGTGAGCTGTCACCGCTTTCCCGTTGACGTTGTTCTTGGCGATGCCTTCCTGGAAGCAGCCCATAGCGGCGATAGCATCAAGTGTTCGGGGATTCACCTTTCCTCGACCGTCAGAAATGATGCACACAACAATCTTCTGCCATCCATCTTTGCCCCATGTTCGCGACTTCAAGCGCGAGCAAAAGTGACTAATGTTCTGCATGACACCGTGCATGGTTCGTGTAAAGTCGATTTCATTCTCGTTGTACATGGTGATGCAGATGAAAAGCTCTGTTTCGCGAGCGGTGCCCATGTTTTGTCGCAGCTTGTAGCCCCGGTCTACAAAGTCATCGGGATCACAGGTAACGGCCGTGTATCGCATCTCGGTGAACTCGACTTCATCGCGGCGAGGAAGAAAACTGTACAGGATGGTAGGAATCGGGCAGCCTAGAATGAGTTCGCCACGTGTCAGACGAACTTCCTTCTTGGTCATGACAGCGTCTCGTACACCACGGCGTGTCTGCTGGCCTACGGGAGCGGGCCCGTAGTGTTTGATATTGTCCTTTTCGTTTACGTCGTCTTTCTCGTCTACATCGCCAGTAGTGGTGTATACGTCTGTGTATGTGTCGTCAGACATGTAGGAAGCACGTGAGCGCAGATCTGGTCGATAGGATCCCGCCTCGGTGAATGGGTCATCGTCGATGGGTATTGAAGTCATATCAGTCATGTCCATTGTGGCTTCCGAATCGCGAGATACAGGCCGCGCACCAGCGGCCAACAGTGGCGCAGGAGGCAGTGGCCGTTTAGGGCTACCTGGCCGTCCACCACCATATCTTGAGGAAGGAGTACCTGGCCGCGGGCTACCGTTTAGATCAGCAGGCTCGTAGGAGATTGATGATGCTGGCGGTCTCGCATAGTCGGCTGATGTGCGTGTGGGTGAGTAGGGTCTACCGGGTATGGGTCGGTCAGGTGATAAAGGCCGCCGATATGGGACATAGGAGGGTGAGTCTTCTAAGGGTGGTGGCATGTTGGGGGCGGTATCTAGTACCGATGGGGTTCGTGATAACGACCCTGAGGTAGTTGAGGGATGGTATGTTTGTGACATTTGGGTTGGTTGTCTGCATAGATGATACACTGGTAAGCTTGAGTTCTGTCGCATCTGCAGCACCGACTTTGTAGGAGACAAGCGGTCGACGAACCGAGTCTGTAGCTTCTTTCTCTTTGGCATTTGCGTTGATGGCGCCCCAGCAGCGCTTGAGCTCGAGTCCAGCGCATTACCGGCCTCTCGCAGAAAATCGACAATGTCTGCTTCGGCCGCTCTCTGCTTGCCTACTTCAGATGGCGTCATCCTCTCGCCCAGCGCTGCTGTGTTGCTGTTTGCGCCCGACATAAATGAAGCCGACTCTTCAAATGAGCGTCTTCTGTTACAGGACAGGAGATGAGTATGAGAAGTGACAGGAATGGAAAGGAAAGAAAGCAAAAGAAGAAGAAAAAAACAATCGCGAGCAAACAGAGTGAAAGGTTGGTGCTTACGGCATATAGCTGTGGCTGCTGTCGTCGACGTTTGTCAACAAACGCATGCTTGAACCTCCTTGCATCGCCGGCGAGATGCCATCCTCGTCATCGTATGCAGGCGGCCGTCCATAGTGTGTTCCGCGAGGGGTTGTCGGTCGTTGCATGGCGACTTTGTGTTACCTGTGTTTGTTTGTCCCAAAAAGACGAGTCTGATTTGGATGCGCAGTTGAAGTGAATTAATGTTGGCGCAACTAATAAAAGCGATTGCGATTGCGATTGCGATTCAAGGAGTAATTGCGGCTCAGGAATTGATGGATAATAGGAAGTCAAGTCTATAAATTGTACAGTCGTATGTAGATAGAATGCCTACCTTGCTACCTTGAAAACGGGATGATCCCGTTGTGCGCTTGTTTGGCTTACCCCCGTCGTCCTAGCAACTGCCCTGGCACAGTTCCGGTTGCGCCGGCCGACCCATGTTCCGACCCGCTCTGGGGCTGAAACACCAACACCAAAACTGAACGTACCAATATTCGCCCGTGCAACTTGTCAACCTTGCTTCTCCCGTTCAAGAAACACTGCATCCTCGCCATATTCTAGCAGCTTCTTTTTTAGTTCTTCGCTAACTTCTGCTGGCATAAACCCAAACTGTGCCCAGAATCCTGTCGTTCCATAAACAGAAACAAGCCCAGTCGATGCATATCGCTCTGAGATTTTCAACATGATTTTGATGCCTTCTTTGGCATATCCAGAGCCCCGAAATTCGGGTACAATAGCGACGTCGTGGATGTAGAATTGGTTGGCATCAGATGGTATCTCCCCCAGTAAACCGTCAAGAGCCGGCGGTGTACGAAGACGGATGGGATGAGAAATTGTGTAACCGTAGAGCTCATTCGATTCTTCATCTACAAGAGCGAGACAGCCTTCAGGACACAGCTTCACACGCTCTGAGAAGACCTCGGCGCTTTCTTGAAGGTCGACGTGAACTTTGTAGCTGATGCTGATGACGCTATCGATATCGTCCAGCGTCAAGTTACGCCATTCTGCACTTTTATTGCGGCCATTTGTTGGTTGTCCGGTGTTTTCCATAGTTTAGATTAAGATGCGATGAGGTGTAAATGGAAGAGACAAAATCAGTAAGAATCATGTGCCATCTATCATTGTGGCGCATCGAGGTGGTGGTGCCCCGCATTGCTTTTGGATCGAGTCACTTTCCCGTTCGCCCTCCCAACTAACCTTGAAATACCCCTTGAAGTTCTTGCTACACACATTATAAGGACTCTTGAGAATACTTCATTAGTTGATGACCTTCGGCACCTTTCGCACCGAGCGGAAGCACCCCACGAAAAGCGCCAAAAGCTAGCCAAGGTTGTTGACGGGCCATTGGACAACGCCGAAGTACGCAATTATCCCACCATATGCAGTTGAGACTCATACTCAACACGGTGCTGTACCTCACTGGTTGGCGCAATTCTTCCGCCTGATCATGCAGGTTTTGCAGCACTCTTACCATGTTGTTCACCGGCATATGGCTGATGGCTAGCAATTTAAGATATATAAGGAGAACCATCCCATCTTTGCCCAGAGCCATACATACAAACCATATTATTTTCTACTGAAAAAGTTCAATTTGCCCATCAAAATGTCGTCCGGGAAGACAGTTACCCTCAACACCGGCCACAAGATTCCGTAAGTCGACATTATGGTGCTTCTCGCCGAGTATCTTATCAATAAGTAACGAACCTTAATAGTCAATTGGGATATGGCACTTGGCAAGCAGCCCCAGGTGAGGTTGGCAATGGCGTCTACGAAGCCTTGAAGATCGGATACCGACATCTCGTACGTTGTTGTTCCAATCCTAAGCTGTTACTTTAATCACACGAACTACCATCAAAGCCATAGTGGTATTCATCTGTACTGTAGCGCACCAAGAAGATCATAGACTAACCAATTTGACAGGACCTCGCAAAGATGTACGTAACAGAACCCACTCATATTTTATCCTTACCCATTATTCGACGTTAATTACCACTGCTGGCGTACATCCAAACCCCTCGGTGGGGTCACGAAGCAGTTTACCCAAAATCGTTAGCTAACGAATTCTTCCACCAATTACAGCTACGAAAACCAAAAAGAGGTCGCTCAAGGTATCAAGCGTGCCTTCAAGGACATTCCCGGTCTCAAGCGCGAGGACATCTTCATCACGTCCAAGCTCTGGAACACACAACGTGATCCCGCCACCGTCGAAGCCGCTCTCGACGACACGCTAGCCGAGCTCGAGCTCGACTACCTCGACCTCTACCTCATTCACTGGCCCGTCAACTTCGGCCCCGGCAAAGACCCACACTCGGACCTCTTCCCCGCAACCTCAGACCCCAACGAAGTCAACATCGACAACTCCATCCCTAACAGCAAAACATGGGAAGCAGTCAGCAAGCTCCCCAAGACCAAAGTCCGCTCCGTCGGCGTCTCAAACTTCACATACACCACCCTCAAAGCCCTCATTGAAAAAACAAATATCGTTCCCGCCGTCAACCAAATCGAGCGCCACCCCATCCTCCCAAGCAAAGAGCTCATTGCATATGCTAAAGAGCAAAATATTCATATCACGGCCTACTCTGCGTTTGGCAATAACTTCTTCGACATCCCGCTGCTCATCACGCGTCCTGAAATCAAGGCTATTGCCGAGCGAAAAGGCGCTACGCCCGCGCAAGTCATCCTTGCGTGGAGCCAGGTTGGCGGACACTCTGTGATCCCCAAGTCCGTGACGCCGTCGCGGATTGCGGAGAATTTTAAGGAGATTGAATTGTCGGAGGAGGATGTTGCTGCTATTCAGAAGTTTTCGGATGAGCATGTGGGGAGAAGACGGTATAATGTTCCGTATACGGCGAGTAAGTGTTTCTAGCATTTCGTTCTTTTTGGGATTGGGGAATTGACAGTTGATACAGATTTACCGCGGTGGGGCATTAATATTTTTGATGAGGAGGAGGAGCAGAGTGCGCCTAATAAGATCATTATATGATGATGGGGCATTTGTTGGGATAAAATATCAAACTTACTGGTAGCTGGGAATCTACTTTGAGGTGGTGGAAGGTAAATAGTTATCCTTTTAGCTATCATTTACTGCTTTGGTTCTTCTCACGATAAGGCTCAACATGGCATCAAGGCATCGATACTCCGGAAAAGCTTGAAATTCTTGTCAGGTTGCTATGCTGTCGTGACTTTCCGAAGTAAAGAAACGTGATCTTCTGAGAGCAAAGACAAGACTGAGCTCCCAGGAAATATTTTAACATTCATTTTGATTGTTCGCTCTCCGACATCAACAGCATAATGTACCGCTCTAAGCTAATGCAATATGCATCTATCATATCGATCCAGTGACAGAGCGCATTAAAATCGAGGGTCGATGCCGCCGAGAACTACGGGCGATAAAGTTCCAATTAGTAAACGTATTAAATTTCCGCCGAGTCACTTTTCAACGTTTCTTTCAAATGTATATTCGTGTAAACTTGCTAGTTCCATAATAAAGCAATAGACCCATTAAAATAGTTCATGGAGCAAGTAGATAAATAAGTATTGGCAAAGAGCAGAAACGGGTATAGATTTAGAAGTTATAGATGCGGTTGGTGCTTAAACGACGAGGTGTCTACAGTAGTCCAACGCATTCAGGTATTTTATCAAAGTGGATATCTCTTTCAAGAGGCTGACTTCATGGGTGCAACAACAGACGGGATCCACATCCACACCCCGCCTGTATTAATTCACTCAAACGTACCCTTGAATTACCGCCGACTCCGCGTTCATGATAGATGCACCAGCCGCTCCCAAAATGGTGTTATGACTTAACACAACAAACATGTAATCAAAGACTCCGCTTGGATCGGGCCTGATTCTTCCAGCACTGACCGCATATCCTTCTTCAACATCTCGATCCAGGCGTGGTTGTGGACGATCAAGCTCATCACGAACAACAATAGCACGCTTGGGAGCGGAAAAACAGCCAACGGTTTGAGCATCAGACGTATACTCTTTCAGAGCCGCCTTAATCTGATCCAAACTTGGTGGCGGCCGCTCAGCAAAACGTACTGAAATGCATAAAGTGTGACCATTGAGTACAGGTACACGATTGCATGCGACAGAAATTGGTATAGACTGATTGACAATGCTGGTTGATGGATCATTTTTAAGAGTTCCTAGAATCTTGCAGGCTTCAGCCTGGATCTTGTCTTCTTCCCCTGCGATGTAAGGAATGACATTGTCAAGGATATCCATACCTTGATGCTGTTAGTTTTCGCTTTCATACCAAAACAGCTGCGATACACAAAGACTTACTTGGAAGGCCGGGATACCCGCTGCCTGATACGGCTTGCATCGAAACGGTGTTGGCTTGATCGATAGCACCTAGTTTTAGAAGGGCTGCAAATGCCACCACAATGCCAACGACTAGCGTAGTTAGAGGAATGCCCAAATAACTTCAATAGAGTACATACCAGCGCAATTGCTATTGCATACCAAAAAGCCTTTCTGGAGTTTATAATGCTCACGTTGTGCAGGGATCATTTGCAAGTGCGCTGTGTTGACCGTTGGAACCACCAATGGGATTAATGGAGCCAATCGGTGATTTCCGGCATTTGAGAAAATAGCAAAATCTGCTTTAAGAAACGCCATTTCAATCTCACCAGCCACAGATGAGTCAAGACCAGAAAAGATGATTTCACAGTCTGAATAGTGTTCCGGCTCGCATGGCAGTACTATCATATCTGCGATCTTTGCAGGTATTGGTGTAGTATGATGCCAACGAGTGACACTAGCAT
The DNA here is from genome assembly GCA_021365335.1 of Phaeosphaeriaceae sp. PMI808. Lineage (NCBI taxonomy): Eukaryota > Fungi > Ascomycota > Dothideomycetes > Pleosporales > Phaeosphaeriaceae > Phaeosphaeriaceae sp. PMI808. The sequence continues at coordinate 9,122 of JAJTIZ010000090.1, forward strand.
ATTGCTTTCCTGCTGACTTGGTAGATGCTCCAACTGCTACCAGTTCGAGAGAAGGGTGGTTCTCCAGCAATTGCACAAATCGAGTACCGACTGCACCGGTTGCACCCAGAATTGCTAATCTTGGTCAATGACATGATTGCTGATAAGAAACAAAGGGGCTTGGGCAGTAGCTTCATACCACACTTTTTTTTTTGAAGGTTTGATGTTGCCATTTTTGTGTCCACAGTAAAACCACTGTAAATGTTATTCCTTGTTGGGCAAGTTAAGGGGGAGTTGGCGGTATATCACCCAGGGCTGGTGCCGAATTTTCTCACCGGAGCGTTGACGTGCGGCCGGCACTTAGCGGTTCGGGGATACAATTTTCCGTCTCAATGGATTCCTTTCACCGAGTTACGTCCTCTCTATGAGTAACAATTACCTAGCTATGGAAAAGCGGAGCAGCTATAAAAGCGAGCTACTAAGCGCGCAAAAGCCAATCATCGCTTGAATTTCTGTCAAGTTTGGAAATGCCGACAATGCCGACAATGCCGCGCTCTATGTCTTTGGTAAGGTCGGCAGGCACACTACGCTGTTTATGAAGTTTGGCATTGCCGGAGGTGCACAATATGTCTCTCTTGGGATGAGCGATGGGCCCGTTTAATTATCTGTAAATTCTGGGGGTGTCATCGACTTGAAAAGTGGATGCTCTTAATTAAAAAAGAAAGCCATCGATTGGCATTGATATTTCTCAACTCTCTGGGCGAATCGAAAGGCACATGTGGCGGTCTGACAATGCCTGCGTTTCAAAATTTGTGTTCTCCAAAAAGACAGAAAAAATGATCTATCAAATCTCTACACGTCCCTCCGTTGCTGGCACTGTCTCAAACGCATCCCCCTGGCTGACCCAGATGCTCGCCGTTCAACTTATTGCAAGCTTTGGTATTGTCGTGGCTGCCGAAGGAGATATCTTCTTGCTGAACAAGAAATATACTTTTCGGGCTGCGAAAAGGCCTTGCGTTGTTTGAAATGTTTTGCATACTTGCCTTTCGGTGAGAGAGCTACACATCTCCGCAACTGTACCTTTGAGCCTTGTCAAAACTGCAACAAGTCAATTTTTCTCGAAGCCAGCATCGCTCATACGCAAAGCTACAGCACTTACAGATTTCGACGCTGCCATGGGAGGTTTCTTGTAATTCTCGGGACTCGCCACCCTACAAGTAAAAGCTATATTTGTCACACGAATCAGCAGGGTATCATTGCCAGTGCATACGCCAGTTGAGGGGATCATATCGTTGAGGAACCGCCCGTTCGGTGCACCGACAGAGTTCGATTGGTTCTGGGTCCAATGACAGCTAGATTGCAGTTCAAGGTAAAAGAATTTGTAGTAATTTGCAAGCTCGGAACGAATCTTCCTCGTCTTGGCATCTAAGCTAATGGGCCAGACTTTGGGGGGGGGGGGGGGGGGCAGCAAGGCCTGCAACGCCAACAGATTCTTCAGCCATTGGCATGGAGACTAAACTCAGTTTCACGGCCCGTTGTGGCACAATGTGGGACGATGTCTAATAAGTATGAACCAAAGTTGTTTTATCTAACTAGTTGAGCAGCTTCCGTATATATTGGGTAGGTGCCAAATCACCAGCGTGAGTAGCGATTACTCTGAGTGAAGGAGGAGACCACAACAATGCTAACGGCATTCCTAGATCCCCGGTAGCGCTACTTAGGAGACACCGGACTGGGAAGAGACTATCAAAAAAGCAGACGATCTAGGCAGAGCAAACGCAAAAGCCAGAGTTTAGGGTCGTGCGAAAGATATCTATGAGAAAAAGCCCCCGATGTCCTTCGCTAAGAAACCGTAACAGCGAAATCGATGCCCGAGATTACAAGCAGGCCACAGACTCCAATCGATTGGTGAAGGATACAAGCTAGCCATTAGAGAAGCATAAAGACCCCTTGTTTTCATTGAATCATATAATCCTACTCTAGCATTTTCTGGTAAATCCGTTCCATTTCGAGATGTCCAACCGCGAGATAGCCCTCAGATGATATTTCGTCAATGAAGACCAAATTTTCGTAGGCACAGGGCCAAGAAAATGAATACACATCATCGCCCCAATTCCAGAAGCCATCAATACAGACTAAATGAATTTCTCGCACATTAATGAAACTTGGAAGCAGGTTTTTCTCATATTCGAACCACCATTCGTCTGTAACTGCACGGTTTAACTTTAATCGCTTAATATCAGACGCAATCGGTATAAAGTAACCCATATCTAACGTCCCTATATTTATTAAATCGATGTCAAGGTTCAGCCAAATATATCGGTGATCAGTGCCGCGCTGTTCGTCCATGTCTAAGGAGATTTGCTGATATAGGCCGTGATTTCGGGCTTCTCGGCAAGTATGCAGTGCCGCAGGAACTGACGAAACCATGTGGACGTATGGCCGATAAGGTTTCCATTCTTGCCGGGCTTTCTTTCTCGCCTTCCGCCCTGCTTTCGTTGAGGTGGATACGTTGTTCATGGCTTCGTTAAATCTCGATGAATCAATGTAAATCCATTTACTTGGGTGTGACCATATTGCTTCGAGTGGGTCTTCAGGCGTCGGCTGCACAATCCGAACCTCGACCTCGCGAGGTTCGACGGTCATTTCCCATATCGCTAAACGGAGTTCCAACGGCAACCCGGAAAATGGATGGAATGTGGACATGTTGTACAAGGCCGATGTGAATGACGGCTGTTCCTGGGGATCGATATGGTCAGCACCGACGCTTTTCTTTTCACTGAAAGAAGAAGGTGTGAGAAAAGGATGTGGCGAAGTTTGGCGGGAACAAAATTTTACTTCTTGTCAGTTTAGACTAGGCGCAGAATAATGTAAGAAACCATCAGGCGAGACCGATGCAGGGACCATGGACAGGCGATATTCCAGACTACCTAGGTAGAGATGTGGGTCTAGCGGACTGTGCTTTATACCGGATCAACTGGGGTATACTTGTATACAGCAGGGGTAGAAAAGTAGGTTATCCTAATCGCTCCAATCGCGCTGTTGTAGTTTGCAAGATAGTTGACGAGAAGTTGTGTGTGGAATAACATCTCCGAGGTAGCTACAAATTTCTAAGGTGCACTTCCTTGATTTGGGTCAACCCCGGTAACACAGCCTCACCAAACACCTGGGCGGTTAGAGATATAACCGATCCGGCACAGTAACGACCAGCATGATGAATAGACTATGAGGCGCTGCTTTGACTGGGAGTGATGACTCGGCTGTGCCAGGCAAACTAGGTGCCTAGGTAAAATTCGCCAAGCCGTCAATTTTACCATGGCACGTATTGCATCAGGACTCAAGATCTTTGAAGTATCGCCGCTTGAATTCACGGTGCATGATTGGAAATTCGCACGTAAGCATGTTGCGGTAGAATCTTTGAAAGACAATGCGAAAAACCGACTATATTGTGTTCTCATGCAGAATTTCTCTCAGATGCTTTGAGTCAACAGGCTTGGCGCAGGGATCCGCGCCGCTTCACTGCAGAATACGCGTTGTTGATTGAACATGGACAGGCCGGAGCAGCTCCACTTTGGTACACAGCCAGTGACAGTCTAGTACACAAGCAATATCTAAGCCCCGATGGCCGAACAAATCCCCGCCATTATCCGCGTTCTGGGTTGTGGTCTACAAATGGGAAAAGCGCAAAGCATGGACTCTCAATACTCCTTAGATAGTAGCCATAACTTCTCTTTCGTACCTGTCTATATCCCTCACAGGAAATCTCCGCATCCTCTCTTTTCGCACGCCTGGTTCCTGCAAATTTCTTCGACATGAAGCTTTCTTTCATTCTTTCGTCTGCGACCTTCGTTCATCTGGTGGTGTCCAGTGGAACACCTCTCCTTCAATGGGACCCTAACACGACTAAAGATTGTGCCGAGTGGCATAATCTTGCCGATGAGGGCGAGACTTGCGAGTACGTACGCAATTATTACGGTAGTAAGCAATACCTTCCTCAGCATATGTATAAGATGATTCCTGAATCTCAACTCCAACACTTAGTATCACCAGCGGAGTTTCATGAATGGAACCCTTCGATTGGTCTTGATTGTACTCCATGGTACGACTGGCAATCATACTGTATTGTCACGCAGAAAAAATTAGACAGCGTCAAAACCTCGACAACCTCACCCTCAGTGACTGTTTCCAGCACGACCAGCGCGTCATCTCTAGCTCCTTCTCCAACAGCTTGGTCCTCACTAGGTTGTTATGCTCAGAGTCCCAACCGCCCTTTCCTTGAGCAGAACATGAACCCTAATGGGGATAGCTTCCTGACTATTCCAAAGTGCCAAGATACTTGCTATCGTAGGGCATATACCTTTGCGGGTGTACAGCAAGGTAACCAGTGTTGGTGTAGCAATTTTGTAGGGGGAGATTTGGCCAACAACCGAACTAATTGCAATGTGCCTTGCAGTGGGGACAAGAACACGGTCTGCGGTGGACAAGGAGTCTTCAATGTCTTCGAGGCATTGAAGAACAGTAAACCAGCTATTATCAGCTCCCAAGTTAGCTCGGCGACTAGCTCGGCGACTGGATCTGCGACTGGCTCTGCGACTGGCTCTGCAAATGCTGTCAACACTGCTGTTGCAAGCAATGGTGCCATGCGCAACAGAGCATTGTTTGGGATGGTTTTTTGAAGCGTCAACTCCTTGTATTTGGGCTGCTTAACATGAATGTATACTAAATTCTAATCAAATGTTTATTTTTTGTAAAATGGTGAGGAATTAATCAAATTGAGTCCGTTTTCATCCATCTTGTTCGCCAAACAGACAGTGAACAGTGATCAACGAAAAATGTTCACTAAGGCTTGGCTAGAAAGACATACGAAGCCTTCAGATTGCTATTGTGGTCCGTAACCGTTGATGGAGTGCAAAGTCTACTTTCTCATTTTGGCCTGAGGATTGCGTTCGCGACATTTTTTGAGTGGCCTCGTCAGAGTTTGCCGGCACATGTAACACCGGAGCCGTTCAGGGGCAGCTACAGCTAGTCTTGTTGTGCCACATAACTGCAGTGCCGAGGCTTCCATATTTACAACATTGAGGCAACCGCGGCAAAACAATTTCTTTTGTCAAATTAGTCCGAAATACCGGTGGGCAGCATCTGGACTCGCCCGGATGCTATACCACTAGGCCCAAAGGACGCCGGCAGCACTTCCTCCCCTTGGTGCTACTAGATACCTGGATAGTTCACTCGTCACTCCAATTTCGGGCGTTTACTTTAATCCGTTCACACAGGGTCCAAATTACGGGAAGTATGTGGAAACCCGCAACAAGTTTCATTAAATCGCCAAAACTGTAGTATTTAGTAAAGCTATTAGCTATCAGTTGATCATGATCGCTAATTTTTTCAAATTGGATTCCACAATTGAGGTCGATTTCTCAGGTGTGCGGGCTAAAGTAAATGCATGGGCCGGTGTCATCCACGGCACTATAACACTTAAGCTAAGCAGTACTACTCATAGAAATGGTGTCCAAACCTCTCAGATAACTCAACCTGGGGTGGTTGATAACTGCAAGAAGTTCCATGGTGTAGCTGATAACGTTTTCTACACCCCAAACTACAGCTATCGAAAGATGCCTTGAGGGCTTTGTCAAGTGGACCATAGGTATTGAATCAGATTGTAGTAATATGTGAGCTAAAATACATATTTGTGTCGGCGTCTGAGAAGCGAAATACAATAATTTATAAAACACAATAATCTTGCTCAACAGAATGTAATATTCCGGTACAGCCTTTTGAATCTTAGATGTGATAACGGTTTATTACGGGCTTGGGTCGGGTAGGATTCAAAAGAGGCGAGGAGAGACCGGAGGGGAAATAGGGATACAATGTAACCTTTATACTCCACACCCCAATCACGCTTAGATACCTGACTTTGGGAGCCTCCTGTTGATGCGCATTCGATATTGCCACCAACCTGCTCATACAGCACCAGCAATTCTTTCAGATGACGTATCATCCATTGGCTGCTGGATAATGCCAGAGAGAAACAATCAGAAGGCTGAAAATCAATATCCTTCAGATGTAAAGCTAGCGGTCTATCAACCGGAGAGCACGCCGCCTGTGTACCATGCCACTCTATCATTGGCCAGACGCGCATCCTTTAGCATTTGTCTACAGATCCTCCCAAATTCTAGTACTCTTTCATTTGACTAGGCCACGGCTCAATGAAGAACACATTCTTATCCGCGGACGACCAGGCTACCTACCTAGATACGAACGATGTGGGTGCTTCGGAACCCCATCGCTCCTCGCTTAATCTCCAACCACGAGAGCTGTGGCTTCCCTGCTATCAGTACCGCGCATGTAGCTCAAAGTTAATTGCCAAATTTAGTGTGTACCAGACCCCCGTGGCCATTGCGCCACAATTGCCTGCCGTCCGGCTGTATGTAGGCCTGTGGAATTCAACGACTAAAACGAAGCGCTTAAAGCGCCACACATCCTTGTGTGCTGGGATTAGCCAATAAAAACTCGAGCCATAAGCACCGCCCGGCCCTCTGCATCAATACGAGTCTTGGAAGAACTTGGTAGCTCAAAAAGTAAATGCGGCTTATGACTGCATACTCTCCATAACTATATCGTGTGAAGTCTGCGCCGTTCATCACTTATGGAAACAAGCTCGTCCTGTTCGTTACATACCATGTCTTTCGTGACCCTACCCCAGAGTCCGAAAGAGGAAAAGGATGAAGATATCAGTTATACCGCTATTGAACTGGATAGGGTAACTGAGGAGGAGGAGATGTTGAGTTGTAGTTCAACCTCCCGAAGAGTGGATGGCTGGCCAGAGGGTCCTCAGCCTCTTAGAGGCATATCTCTTCTCAAGTTTCTAGGAGACCTTCTCTTAGCCATACTTCCTATACCATTCTTAGGTGAGCTGCTCCTATCTCACGAACTTCGACTTGGCCTGCTGCTTATAATCGATAGCACTGGTGATCGCTGTGCTGAACCTTAATCATAGCGTATTGTCCGAACATGGTAAAACTATTCAACGACTGATAATCCTTGGGCCAACCCTTTATCCATTGGTGTTTGCAGCTCTGTGTGGCCGTTTTCTACGTACCTTCGCGATCTGGCTGGCAGAAGGTGGCACAACGATCGAGGTGAGAACCCCATTTCCACCACCAAGGCTTCTATGGCTACCGTGACTAAAATTTTCACGTATGAAAGACCCTAGAAAAGCTTCTCAGAAGTCAGAGCTTTGTGTCTGCCTTTGGTACCGCTATCACCCTTCGCTCCATGAATACGATATCTATCCCGCTTCTACTCCTATGGTTCTTGTCCCCATTGGGTGGGCAAAGTACCTTGCGGCTGCTGCATGAAACAAATACGACTACTACAGGCCCAGGGAGTCTCTATTACTCTAATCCTGATGCCCCATTCGATCTAAATCAGAATTCGCCCTGGTTTTCCGTTGTTCCGACAGTGTTATCTGCAAGTCTCTCTACCTCACCCATTGTAAGAGATGGCCCAGTAGATCTCTGGAACCACCCCAAAATCCCTAGGATACACGATGTTGAGCAAGATATTGCGCCTAATTCCAATTCTACTGGGAAGTGGTTCCCGGTTCCAGACGGCGTTAATCACACTTACGCTTCCCTACTAGGCATCAGCGTACAAGGACTAGTAGAAGGAACCCACTCGCAGTCACTTGTAAATTATACCTACATGACGGTAGATTGCAGTCTGCGTTACCGAGCCAATGAAACTGCGGTTCTACGACAACTATCGTCATCATCAGTATGCATAAACCCGCCGTTTGTTGAAGTTAACAATGGAAGTGCCGGAACGAATGCCCTTCGGACCACTAAAGTTTACTTACAAGACAAGGAAACAACGAAAATCAACGAGTTTCTATTCAAATATGGATATAACAGTACGACAGATCGCGGAAATAGAACTTCCTGCAATTCAACAAGCAACCAAAACATAAAAGAGCAGCTCTATTTTCTCTACGGACAGAATGCATACACGACTGGGATGTTTCACACATACGAGTGTGTACCTCGATTTTTCGCCGTAGAAGCTCAACTAAAATGTCGTTCTGATATTTGCGGGGTTGGTAAAGTTCGTCGAGTTCCAAATGATATGATACAGGATGCGGTGACCCAGTGCGCTGACGGTCTCCTTGATAAACCAGATCAAGGCCGGCGATTGCCATGTTTAAGCACAACGCCTAAGCTGCTCGATAACTTTGTCAACTACTTCATCATGTCGACGACGTCATATCTCACCACATCCGAGGTGGTAAATACGTACAGCATATACGATGGGTTTATTCTAGGAGGAAATGAGACGTATCCAGCGGACCCCAAGAATCGGACTTTAGACAGTGTATCCACCAAACTCATGTCGGAACGGCTCACGTTAATACTTAACGCGTATTGGCAAGCAGCATCTTGGGGTCCCCTGGTCACAAGAATGGAGCCTTTCAAGGCCCCAAGCGATTCTGAGCTCAGCGCTTCCTGGAAGCCCAACGCTATGAGGCTCAAGGGCACAATCACGCGAACCAACACCACAGTGAGCATATCACGAGCGGTCTACAAGGCAAATATTCCCTGGTGCCTCACGCTCCTTTTCACAACATCAGTACTTATCGTCCTTGGGATTCTCAACCTGATACTATCCTGGCTCACTATCGCACCAGATTTGTTTAGTTATGCTGCATCAATGACCAGAGATAATCCGTATACCAACAATCCAAACGGCGGATCTGCGCTTGGTGGAACAGAGCGATCTCGGCTCCTGAAAAAGCTCAGAGTGCAAATTGGCGATGTCAGACCTTACGATAAAGTCGGCTATGTGGCATTGAGAAGTGTTGAGAAACGGGGAGAATTTAGCACTGGGATGCTTCGAAAGGGACGGTTGTACGAGTAATATAGCGTCGCAGCAGCCACCATGATTTATTTACAATTTTTCTCGGCATGTTAGAGGATTTGCTTAGATTTACTAGACATGACCCAGGTTTTCTATATGCACCTCCTTCACCTCACCCTTAGCATAACCTTAGAAAGTGCAACTAGTTGTGATATCGTTTTATTGGTTCCACAACATTTTATGATCCTAAGAGATGGTATCGGCATTATTTCATCACGTGAGTCCCCTAAATGGCGCAAAAAATACGTGAATCGATTCAAAATACTGGGTGAGGACCATATTGACCTAATTCTCAATTCAGTTAACGACTCAATCCCGAACAAAGCTCCACGGCTCAGCCGTACTTTCTATCGGCAGCTAGTCAAAGTTTATCAATGTTAAGATCTTCTCTGGGAGCAACAGTCATCAAAATATAAAAAAAAAGCCGATCGGTGAAGAGGATCGCTTGTGCCAACATACGACACTGGTCACTGGTGGGCCCAGATGTCACGTGATTTAATACGCTGCAGAACGAGAGAAAAACAACATTAGCACAGCTCACATACTGTATGGCGAATCAGTGTCCATGATGTGCGAATGTGGCTTGAGGGCTATCGAAAAAGGTGGGGGCGAAGCGACGAGGCTAGACGCGAGAGATGCGAGCTTAAGAACACAGCTATCCCCAGCCTTGGCCAAAAGTTTTGCTCACCTTTCATGTCCATATAACTCAAAATGGTCATCGTGGCGTTTTTCGTTGCCATCGCATTGATCAAGACCACTATCGCCGCTCCTCCCAGACAAGACGAGAAAGAACGACGACCATCAGGCCTCGCCAAAGACGTCGTACAGATTACCAATGCTAGCCTTGTCGAACCCTTTTTCAGCCCACCTGCCGTGGAAGCCCCAGGGTTCTTTGATGCGCAACTGTTAAGTAACAGTCCGAACCAATGGCGCATGCCTGAACTCTTCAAAAGGCAGACGGTTTGTAGCAACTATTGCGGGCCAACTCAGTCAGCACCGCGAACATATTGTGGCTGTGGACAACAATGCTGTGGTTCAGCATCGGTGGTCTGTTGTGCTACTGCGAGTGGCCGGGCTTGTTGTGCGGGGGGGTTTTGTTGCAATACTGCGAGTGGGTCATCGTGTTGCGGAACCGCTTGCTGTATCAATGGTGCAACTTGTGTTGGCGGTTCAGCTTGTTCATTCAAAACGTAAGTCTAGGGTGCCTTTCTGATTGGTAATATGAGTTGACAGTATAGCGTTGTGATTACATCGGTTGCCACATCCTACACAGTTCTTTATAGAGATATATCATCAACCGTAACAGCAAATGGCGGCACCTTAACGGTGACTTCGACATACAGCAGTGTAACTATTGTCACCATATCAAGCGCTGATGTTGCCACAGTTATTGCTACTGTAAGTTTACATTCAACTCATCTAGGTCGGGATTGACATTCGTATAGTCGACCATAACCCGGGCTGGGGCTAAGCGGGGAAGAAACCTACGTCCAGCGGATATTCCAGAGCAGCCATTGGAAACACCAGCACCTCCCTCACAGGAACCTAAGCCTCGGTCACAGCCGCACCAAGGCGAACTGATTCCTCATATCACGCATTTTCGTCCATTACCGCACGAGCTAAAGAAGCGCCAGACTAACTTTGTCTCCACAATAACATCGGTCATCAGTACACTAACAATTCCTACTACATCCACTAGAATCATTACAACAACTATTGCCGCCAAAGGAACAGCAACATACTCTACCACAGTATGGCAAACGGTCACGTCGGTCATCAATGCAAGAACAACAACGACCTCGACCAGCACAGTGACATTTACTCCTAGTGTTACCCCCAACAATGTGCCTATCACTACATCGAGTTCTGGAAGCGGAGGAAACAGTGAGGGTAATACGAACAACACACCAAATCAAGTACCTTCAGGCGGATCCAAGGCCTAAGCAAAGGCGCACAAATCGGCATAGGAGCAGGCACTGCCGGCGGATCTCTCATCATCTCCATAATCATAGCATTCTGGTGCCGCCACCGCCGCAAGTCCCGCAAAGCACAGAACCAAGAAATGATCAGCAACGCCGTCACATCAGCAATGGCCGCCCAACAAGCCGAAAAGCAAAACCCACAACCGCAAACCTTTTACGATGGGAAACATCTCTCGACAACAACGTACTCTACCGGGTCGCCCCAACCGCATTCACCGAGTCCGCCAATCCACAGCCCACAGCCACAGTATGCATATCCGGCTCCGATGGGTCATACGGGGCAACAACAACCAGTGTACGATACGGGTCCGATGGCACTATCAGATCACGGAATTGCGCCGCATAGTGCGTATAGTTCGGGGGCGCCAACATATTATGGCTCGGAGATCGATGGGAATCCGGTCCAGCGGTATGAGCTGCAGCAGTTTAGTTCTCCGGCGCCAGCACATGCGGTGCTGCATTCAGAGATACCGCATCCGGGGGCGTATACGGTGCCTGGGGGCAGGGGGGTATTATAATGGGGCGGAGGGGAGGCGGTAGGGAGAGAGATATAGGGTGGTTTATGATATCATGATGTAGGATAATGTCTTTGCGGAATGAGAAAAAATAGTGATGGGGGGTATGTGAACGCCAAAACAAGTATTTGGTCCTTCCTTTGGTTTCGTGAGTGTCAAATATAGGAATACTTGAAGTGTTGCAAATTGAATATAATGACTTTGAATTTGGACTAAGTCAGTTCCCTAGTACAAGGTGGTTAAACATAAACGACGTACAACTAGTGGACTTAAGCAGCATCGCGAAATATTCTCACCTGACACATTTCAAGTGTGCATCAGCCAAACTAACTAGCACGTTTAGCCTTGATCTGGCTTGATATCAAGCGCACATCACTGTTCACCACTAAGCAGCGACAAAAGCGCAATACACATGATCCCGATCGTACGCACACTGCATGTGCAACCCGAATCGAGTGGTCAGCAGCCTGTCCACTCACCGATCGATCACCATATAACTCCTAAAAATACGTTAAAAAGAACTAGATCTATCTCTTTTTTGATTATAGAGAATACTACTCTCTATCTACTAAGAAACGACTAATTTGGTAATATGTCAAGACATAACTTAGCGGACGAAGGGGATACTTGCATGTGTCACATATCTAATCATAGAGACATTCGCATAACTGCGATTTCTGTATCTAGACACTATGCGCCTTACTCTCAAGGCGGGATGGTATCTCAATCCCCAAAAACGAGATGCGAGCGTTTAGTCTTTGGCTCCCTCATCCATGTTATCAATACCTGCGGTCGTCTAGACTTGCCCTTCGTCTCAAACACACATTTGTATTTTCTGTGACTTCCGGGGTGAGGTGTTTATCAGCACGGTGTTTTCGACGTGCGGCACATAACGTCGGTGAGCTGCATGGCCGTCTTGCTCTTGAGCTGCTTTGTTTGGGTTGGTGCCATTATGTAAAGGTCTTGCATCGTAAACGTCATTTATTTCCCCAGGAACAAAATTAGACCGGTTATGATTTACTTGTTTATCTCCTGGAAAATAATCATAGTATATGCGATGAAGAGGGTAGAGGGTGGCGCGGGAGGTGTGTGGCTGAATGGAGGGGCGAAATGAGTTTAGCGAGACATTACAGAACGGCTAAGCCTTTCTAAGCTTTGAGACAAGAGCCAATGAAATTGGTAGATTTTCAGTAGACAATATAGTAAGAGAAGCTGCCTAGGATTATAAGAACTAAAGGGAATAAACTGATCCTTATTATCAGACTAGGTCTATATTTACAGTTTGAGGTTATGGGTAAGCAGACTTCCCAGTAATGAATATTCATAAGTATTCATTACTGGGAAGTCTGTGAGTAAGGTAGTAATCCATGGGATGTTGTACTCTTATGGTCTGGCAACACGTGCAATCGAACGGGAGTGCATGCAAGAAGTATCCAGAGGCCCAGTTTCCCTGAGTGATAAATCGCAGTTTCCCAAAAGTTCATGCTTCCAAGATAAGATGTATACATACCTACGTAGTCTATACATACATCATCTGATCTCAACCCCCTTCATCATAGATTCACATTCAATTCATTCAATCATTCAATCATGCCTCCCTCCCCCAAAACTAAAACTCCCCCTCATTCCCCCCCTCAAACTCCAACACCATATCCACCCACCCCCCACCCCCATACTGACACTTACTATCCCCAACCTTGTTGAACCCCACCTTCTCATAAAACCCTACCAACCGCTCCCGACAAATCAGCGCCACCCTCTTCGCAACCCCCGAATCCTTGATCCGCTGCACATAGCTCCTCAACAAGATCTGCCCCAACCCCTTCCCCTTAAAATCCGGATGCACGCACAAGCTATGAATACACACGGTATCGCCATCCTCGCTGTGTCCCGTAGCCGGTGCAAGCTGATAGTTGGCTTGCCAGTCCGTGGGAAAGGCCATGGCGGCGTCTGTGACGACGGGGGAGGGGGATTTGGTGGCGATGATGTGGCCGAGGAGGACGCGTTTGCGGTCTGTGTCGGAGGAGTCGAGGGAGGGGAATTTTCTGGCTTTGATGAGGGGGCCTAGGGGGGCTGGGGAGGTGGGGTACGCTGAAGAGAAGAGGCCGGTGCAGAGTTCGCCGCAGGTGCGAAGGCGGTATTCGATCTGTGGGGGGGTTAGTGGCTGGGTGGAATTTTAAAAGATAGGGGCTTGGATGGGAATATGTGATGTGTATATGTGTGTTTTGGGTATAGTTAGTGGTGGAGGGAATGGTCCTTTTGGTGGAAGTCACGTTTTGGTAAGAAGATGACGGAAAGGGAAGGAGGGTTGAAGATGCTTGATAGCATAGATTGTAGCAACGGGTTGATGCCCATCGGAAAGTGTCAAAGTGTGACAGGGCTGAAAATTGTTTTATAAAACAGAATGGGCAATGAAATAAAGTGGCGGTAGCAAACAGCAGAGACGGAAGCACGTGTGTGTTGTGCAGCTGCCGATCCTGGCAACAACGACACAAAGGACATATCGAGGGGGGCCTGACGGGAGCCCAATTGTGATACAAGAGGAGGAAGTTGTGGAAAGAGGGTGAAACTTGGGAAGCAGGAAAGGCAGGGTGGAGAAAAAGAGTAGAGTGTGTTGCCATGCTCGTGCAGGCTTACCTTTTCCCTGGTGGCAGCTTCTATTGGGTCAAAGGCAGCGTGCTCGAGCCAGTCGCAGTCGTCGAGATCCTCATGATTGAGCAATTGAGCAAAAGGGTGGATGTCCTTCATTTTTTGGAAGCGGTTTTCTATCAAGACGGCGGGACGGTAGGGAGGCATTGGGTTTGAGTCATGCGGTGGAGGGCTGGAAGGGCTGGAAGGACTGGAAGGTCTGGCAGCGGTCGGATTCTCTGGACAGGTGAGGCATGGCGTCTAGCGTTGTTCTGTCGGCTAGTAGGTCTCGCGGCATCTTGGCAGGTGATCAGCGGATCGCGACAAGGCTCGGATCGGTATAGAGGGCGTCGAATGCGAGGTGAAGCGCGGTGAAAAAGCGGAGCCTGTGTATGGACGAAGATGCGCGATCCCGAGGTGCAGGTGCCCGTGGTAAGTTGGTCGGAGGCGTTCCTGGATCTGGGGCGAGACACCTTGTGGCCAAAGCCCCCAGCTCCCGTGGTTGGCTTACTTGGCGAGGTAGATCAATTGCAGGTACGTAGTGGTGTTGCTGTTTTGTTCTATGTTCTATTTAGTTCTATCCTGTGGCTGGCCTGTAATTCGTCAACAAGAGCCACGAGCCACGAACCAACCTCGGGTGATTTCCTGATCTAGAGTCAAAATGATTTCAGATTTCAGATTTCAGATTTCAGATTTCAGATTTCAGACACACTGTGGACGGCAGGAGCACAACTGCACCGCACTTACCGTGCCAGTCAGTCACTACCAACCCGTCCCTTCCCCATTCTTTTTCAAATGCGCCTTCCATCCTACCCATGCACGTGCCCAATACGGCAAGTACCTAGGCACCTGGCCTGGGGGGGGAGGTAATTATGGACAAATCCAATGAGGCACTGCTGCTGTCATGCATTCATACTCTCACTTACCACTTACTTACCATATCCTGTACTGTACCGTACCGTACTGAACTGCACTGCACTGCACTGCACTGCATTCAACTGCACTCAACTGCACTCAACTGCGCTCAACACTGCACTGCGCTGCACTGCACTGCACTCTACTGTACATACTAGCACCACTCCTCCTGCCCCGCTGCCCCGCTATTGCCCATCACATCATCAAACAGTCCTGGCAGCACTGCACCCAAGGCAAAGCAACGCTACACCGCTACCATCCATGGTGCAGAAAGGGTGGTTTCAGTGTACCAAACAAGCACCCACACTGTCACTTGGCGGTTCATCCTCCTCTGCTTGAACCCCCAGCAGCCCAACCCAAAGTTGTCTATTACCTGGGTGCCTGGTTATATTACGCACACACTCTCTCACTGGCGCCTTACTCACCCTCCTCCACAACATGTTTGCCATCATCACACTATCACGCTCGACAGTCGCTGGTTGATTTTGATTATTAAGTCGGCTCGGGACGTGCGCCTCAAAGGACTAAGTACAGGTCGCTACACTTGCAGCTTTGCAGCTTGCAGGCACCAAAAACCTGTTCACTCGGGAGCTCACGGTGGCATCTCTCGAATCCTTTGGGCTCACCCGCTGCCTTATAAGCAATTCCCCGGGCGCACTCACTCTCTTTTCTGGGAACAGCCTGCGCCGAGGCAGAACCACATATCCCCGAACACCACCCTAAACACCACCCCACCATCCCACCCACTGCCCCATTGTCAACCGCCTTCTGCACACGGTACCACCTTCTCTTGCCTGTTTTCAGTTTCTCCTGCATCCCAACGCAAGGAAACCTGACCAGACCCAACCTGACCTGACCAGGACCTGACCAGGACCTGACCAGAATTGCCCTTCCGCCATGTAAGTTGTCTCCAAACCCGTTGTTGTGCGACACGCCAGACCACACGGCTCACCCTCGCCACCACAGGCCACGAGTCACCATATCCATCACCGCGCCTGGCTCGCCCTCGGACAATGACCTGCTGACTCTGGAACTGCCACCCGCCAGCACCGTCAAGGACCTCAAAGGTTTCATCGAGGCTGAAACTAGCCTTTCCGCCGCTGCACAGAGCATATACCTAAACGGCCAGCCGGTCGTCCAAGAGACACAAACTCTAGAAGATGCCGGAATAAGGGATGGCGAGATGCTGGCCGTGCTCATCCGCCAGAACCGTCAACCACAGCCCTCGGACACTCCTCACCCGCCACGACCCAGGGATCCTGATCCGGAGGGCGTGCGACAACGGCTCCTTATGAACCCCCAGGCCCACTCCGATTTGCAACAACGAGATCCTCAGCTCGCTGCTGCTGTCAACGACCCTGCTCGCTGGAGAGAAGCTTTTGCCATGCGCCAACAACAAGACCAAAACGCTGAGCGCGAGCGCCAGAACCAAATCGCCTTGCTCAACGAGGACCCGTTCAACGTCGAGGCCCAGAGGAAGATTGAAGAGCTCATCCGCCAGGACCGTGTCGTCGAGAATCTGGAAAAGGCCTACAATGAGAACCCAGAAGGTAGCTACAGCTCCCCCCAATTTCTTCAATGATATCAAATCCAATCATATGCTTACATAATCAGTCTTTGTACGCGTTCACATGCTCTACGTCAACACGGAAGTTAATGGCGTCCCTGTCAAAGCTTTTGTCGACTCTGGCGCCCAAGCTACCATCATGTCGCCATCATGCGCGGAGCGATGCGGTATCATGCGACTGATGGATACTCGTTATGCCGGCATGGCTCGCGGCGTAGGTACAGCACGCATCCTCGGTCGCGTGCATCACGCCGAGATCAAAATCGGCGGCGCCGTCATGCCCTGTGCCTTCACCGTCATGGAAGGCAAGGACGTAGATCTTCTGTTCGGCCTCGACATGCTCAAGCGATACAAAGCCAAGATCGACCTTGAAAAGAATGCCCTGTGCTTTGAGGGCCTCGAAGTCCCGTTCCTCCACGAGTCGGAAATCCCCAAAAACCTCGAGGAAGCGGAGATGAATGAGCCCACCGTCGCCGGTCCTAACGGCACCGAAATTGGTGCCCGTTCGGGTGCTGTGCGACCTGCAGGTGCGACTGCTGCTGCAGAGCCTTCCGTAGCTACTGGCTCTTCCGTCGCTGGTCCGTCCTCTGCCCCAGCACCCTCTAGAACCGCCGCACCAAAGGCTTCTGCGCCAGAATCGTCGAGCGGCGCTTTTCCAGAAGCGGATATCAAGCAATTGATGGACATGTTTGGCGTAGACAGGCTACAAGCAGTTCAGGCGCTGGAGATCAGCAACGGCAACGTCGAAGGCGCTGCAAGTTTCTTATTAGGCTAGAGCACAGTCCACAGGTTCATGATCACGGGGGAAAAGGGAAACGGCGCTACAAACAAACAGGGATTCAGAACCGTCCGCCTTTCTTGTAATGGTTCGCCATTTTTGTGAAAACTCGGCATGCGTATTCATTCACTAAAGTATGGTTTCTCCTCTGCCTCTGTTAGGGTGATAGGATCATGAGATTTTATGAGCTCGCGATTTCTTTCATCGGTACACTGTATTATTCTACGGGGACATGCGCGAACAAAACGAATTTTATGCAGGGGATAGGGATTGGGGACTCATAGATTCCGTATGCTGCATTCTGATGGGAGGAGGGCATGTTATCAATTTTTTTTTCGCACGGGTATCCTGTTTTTTTCTACGCTGTCGTTGGGGCAAATGAGGTGATTAGACTTGGATATCGATCCTGTAGCGGTCCGTAGTACAATCATCTACTTAAGGTCGGTATCGAATCACCTAAACCCTCCTCCCATCCAATCGTCACTCAGCCCCTCATCGAATCTTATACAAACACGGTTTCAAAACCTTCTTCTCACTCTCCTCATCCCCCTCGCGATCCTCACCCACAACCCCAAACTTCTTCCCCTTCATCCCCATCCTCATTCGCTCCCCATTACTCCTCCCCTCACCCGCTTCCTTCTTCGCATTCTTGCCCCGCGTCGCAGGCGCACTCTTGACAAACTGCATCTTGACAAACATCTTATTCCCCAGATCCACAGCGTCACTCTGGCGCTCGGGCAAAGCGTCAAGCACGAATCCTCGCCGCGCCATCACGTCTACGAATGCGGACACATCTGTTCCCTCACTGCCCTCCGCGCCATCGACACGCTGCGCAAGCTCCGCTTCGTCGTCGGAGCCAGCAATGCCTTCTTCTTCTTCCTCTGTCGTCGTCTTCTTCCCCTTCTTCCCACCCTTCTTATTCATGGTTTTTTTCAACGACCCCACCGAATTGACCGGCACATTATTCCCCCCTTTCTTCCTCCCCACGCGCCCAAACCTTGACTTGATCTCCGCAACCCACAGCTCCCCGCGCCACCGCAGGATGCGATTCGCCTCGTCGATGAAATCGAGCCAATTCGTGCCCATGAGCGCGAGGCAGAAGATGGCCACGTCGACGCTTGCGTCTGGGAGCGGGAGCGCGGAAATATCTGCCACCGTGACCAAGTGCGCGGAGGGACCCGTTGGTTTAGCGAGGTCGAAGGAGTGCAGGGTGAGGTGGAGGGAGTTTAGGTGGGGTTGGAGGCGGTATGCGAGGGATGCGGTGCCACATCCCAAATCAGCAATTGTTGCTTGACCTTTGAAATTTCGGGGGAGCGGTTTGGAATCGCCTGTTAAACGCACACCCCGTTCTCCATCTCCACCTCCTCCCTCCGATAATTCCATAGCTGGTTTCCCTCCCTTCTTTGCAAGCCTCTTCTTATCCTTCCACGCGTCGCGATTGCGCGCTGCGCCGCGCGCGAGGATGCTAGCGACGTAGCTGTCTACAGGGTTCGCGGGCCAGACTTCGACTTGTTGCGCGAAGCCGCGGTGGTAGTCCGTGAACATTGTGGGGTCATCTTTGAAGAGTGTGAGGGAGTCGGTGGAGGGTTTTGTGTAGAGGGATTCGTTTAGGTGGCGGAAGCGGGCGCTGGCGAGTTTGGAGCGCATGGATTTTTGGAGGGGGGTGAGGCCGGGGGTTCAGGGATGAGGGAGATGGGTAAGGTGGGTATGGTGGGTTGGGAGGGTTCACTGGGTTTTGTGTCCTTTTTTGGTTTCTTCTTGGTGCGCTTGGATTCGGTATTGGGGTTCGATGGTTGTTTGTCTCCTGCGGGAGGCTGGACAGTGTCTTGTGTTGCTGTCTCGGAACCATCTACAGCTTTGGGTTCAATATCGCCATCCGGTTTTTTGTCCTTGTTGCTCTTTCTTTTTCTCTTTCTCCCTCTCTTTTCCTGCGCACCATCGCCAGCCTCTGCTACATCATGCGTTTCGGTTGGTTGTTGTTCTGGATTCGCATCCTTCCCATTCTTTGCATCTACAACTTTGTCCCAATATTCTCCAATATTCTCTGCATTGACCTGTTGCTCCTGCTTTTCCTTCCGCTTCAGAGCCTTCTTTCCGAGTTTGTTCGGGTCTTTGGGTTTCGGTTTCTCAGCTTGGGCAGTAATTGGAGCCGAGACATTCCAGCCAGGGACTGAAAACATCTTCACGAAACTCAGATGAGTAGTTGTGTTGCTGAGCTTGTATGGCGCGTGCTGTTGCTCTACTGAGTTCGAAAATAATTTAGACGGCTAAACGTTTCGCCGAGCAACAAGTGGGGCACTAGACTAAATTGACCGCGGAGGTTATCTTGACACCGATTGAGTGGATCGTTTTACAACAACCAATAACAGCCTTCAAACACTATCAGCTTACATAAGGATGTTGCAGCGTAGACCTACATCTAACTATTCTTTCTGTGCTTGCTTCCAGTCTTATGTCCTCTGGTTGATCTTGAATACCAAAGTGACATTACTTGTTTCTACCATCTAATGGCAAGTACTCAATACCTGAACGCTTCCAAGTATCAACGAATCATAACTTCCCCGCGAACTCTTTGAATAACTTTTCACATATTCGCTATCTTCGAAGATAGCGCTTCGGTGTGTACCAACTGAGATAGCTCTTCCCTACATCTATCATCTTCTCGCCTTTGGTTTGAACACTTGAAGATCCTCTGGACCTACTCCACTGATTTCGCCCCATTTCTAGAACGTCTGTAGACGTTTCACGTGCATTTTTCATTTTATCTACGATTCGATCCTCTGAGGGAAAACGTCGTCAATTTGGGGCGTATACGGACTTGGCACGTTGTTACCTACTTGACCTCGGAAGCGTGTCTTTCTCTATCATGCTCTCTGATATGCATTATATCTGCCCTCATCGACGCCTAGATGTAGATTTTATTCATAGCTAGTATTAAGGAGCGCTCTATTTAGCCGCGTAGAACCCATATTCGGCCGCGTGACCCTTACCTAAGATATACCCAGGTAGAGTAACGCTAGAACTCTAAAGTAGGCAGTAAATACGTACCTAGATAAGTTATATATCTTCATCTAAGTTATAATTACATCAACTACTAGATATTAGTAGAGTTAATTTCTATAGTTGAATCTATCCAAATACTATATATACGCTACTAACTAGGTTGGGTATATAGTTGTAGCTGCCTAGGTATCGTACATGCGCTGCTAATTAGGCTGGGTATATGACGGGTCCGGATCACGCAGCCAAATAGACCGCTCCAACATTAGCCACACATTCCACTGTCTGGTCATCGTAGGGAAGTTATAGGCTCTCGTTTAGCCTGCACTTTCAAAAGGCCAAACCCTTGCTGTGGTATTTGTCACGGCTCACAGTGGCATGAATGCAAAAGGACTGCAAAAATGGGAAACAAGAATGGTTCATCTAACTAGTGGGTATCTCCGATAATATACAGTGGGAGTGTCAAGGCGCAAGCGCCGGTAGTAAACACTGTTGACTGTGAAGGAAGGAGGCCAGAACAGTATTTTCGGGGAAAAGAACAGAGCCTATCCAGAATGGCGAACTTAGTGAAAGCTTTCCCAGCTCTATGCACATATACTCACCATAGTAGCCATAACCTAGCATATTGTTGCTATGAATTTTGAATATGCTTGGAAAGGTTCTGAATCGTGGTGGGAAGGTTGCAATCTTGTCATGAACTAATTACTTCAGAGAGAGGACGACCTATGCACACAGAATGCAGTTTAAATCGCGAACAAAATCAATTATATCAAACAAAATTCTAAAGACCAATACGAGATATACCTTCAGAAAGCTCGAGCTATATCCGCTCACCTCGATGTGCGTTGACGTCAGCCCTCAGTCTCCTCAACCTATTGCCTTGATTAGGGTTTGTATAGCCAACCCATTGCATTCCTCCTTGGACAACAGGTACTGTTCATTGTCAGTCAGTTACTTAGTGTTGGCAATGCCCATTTATGACGAACCCCTACACTTTCTCATCTGAAACCCGAGTTCGATTCTAGGTTTTTTACCATGAAAATATTTGAAACCCATACTCATTTGATGGTGAAGATTTCTTCCGGCCTCGACCTCGCATCGTCCCTTTGGTGTTGCTCCATCAAGTATGGTATAAAGGCTATACCGCAAAACTTTGCAGCTTCGTTTCTAAGCTCAGTATGGGGTAAATCTTCCGACCCTTGCCACCGAAGGATGTACAATGGCTCGCCACCATAAAACGCACATATTTTGTCGCCCACCTTACATCCTGGATGCGCGATGCCGATGCGTCCACCTTCAGTAGAAAAAAAAGAGTGTCCGACAACGCTAAGAAGATATAAAACCATCGTCCATGCATGGTCAGTCCTATCTTCGTCAAGGCTGTTCAGATGCCCAAACTTTTCTGTGCTCATAGCAGCCCATGCATCTAAACAAACTTCTGTCGTGTCCGCAGCGACACGACAATCCATCATCATCGTCATGACATACTTTAATGGAGCATCTGACAAATGATCGTCTAAAACGCGGCGGGCGAGGGACAAAGCTCGGGTATAAAAATCCACGGTAGCAGCATGTGTGGGATTGCTCATCGTCCAGTCCTCACCGCTAATGTAGTCAAAAGTTGCATCCAACCCAAACAATCGGGGCTCTTCTACAATCTCCGCAATTGAGTCCACCACAAAGCCACGAGTTTTGAGTATCCCTTCTTGTTCGATGATTAAAATGGACTTCAATGGATGATCCATGATTGCAGATCTCCTCGCAATAGTCTTTTCATGATCATCTGTATCGAAAAGAAAAGTAGATTGATACCCAGTGCTCTGAATCCGATTGTTCCAAATGGGGCTTAGCATATCCATACATACGAATTGCCCCGATAGGTCTGGGCACCATGAAGGTAAATTCGGATCTCGTTTGATAGAAGGCGGTGTTTCAAGTATGGTCAAGGTCTCGCCCACATTTGTCACAACCGCTGCAAACCAAATGTAAGTTTTCCAGAACTCTTTACGACCTTTCTCAGTGTAATCAACCATGGTGCTAAGTTTCTCTTGGACCTTTTTTTCTAGTAAGCCCACAATGGCCCAGACTCTATCAACATGCTCTTTACAGTATCGATGTTGAAGAGTGGTGAGGAAATACACTATATCATAGACGCTGACATACCCATAAGGGCTCAGGTAAGCCCCTGAGATTGCCTCACAGGCCGTTAATGCAGACTGTATTGCGGGCACATCTCTATGCTTTGATACTTTGGATGCGACTGCTGGGTCGTATGGTAAGTAACCACTTACAGCGGTAACACCTTCTCTAACAAAGTGTACAAAGCCTTTTGCACAGATCCAGGTTGATCCGCAGAGAATGATGGGATTTGTTGCAAAATAAACCTCCTGATATGTCCAGAGACGTGTGAACCATTCGTGGGAGAGTAAGTGGTAAAGTCCGATCCAAAAATCATCATCATCTGGGGGCCAATCTTCTCCCCTCCACTGTTGATCGTATGTTCGAACCTTTGGCGTCCAAATGTCTTTTAATGGTAGTATATTCGGGAATTCTTTCATGAATTTGTGTATAGCAGGGTTCGAGATACCCATCCAGATTACAACCTGTGCTGCACGCGCGTAAATATGACACATGAGTGGTATCTGAATGGCTTTCTCTTCAACATTCTCTTGATCAATACAAATGGCATCGATCCATATCGGTCGACCCATATGTGGCCGATAAAGATGAAGATGCTCGAGCATCTCACGAACACTTGGTGTCACAAGAAGTGGGGACCCGTTGACCTGAACCGAAATCGAGGCAGAAGCCGTGCCCCAGACGTAAGATATCGCATCGAATTCTGGAGTTTCATGCAGCTTATACCGTCTCGTGACAAAGTTCAATGGTTCGTCGTGGAGACAACCTGTGGTAGCATTCCGAGTTTGGGGAGCATGCGAAGATGTGTTGATCAAAAGCCGAATCTCTCGAGACTTCAGAGGCTGAAGATGATAAGGCTGCGGTTTACTGGATAAAGTTGACATTTTCAGGTACGAGTTCAATTATCGTTTAAGAAGAGTTTTGAGTGCATTTGATGGAGGCATGGAAGAGATGTAAACAACATGAAACGGATTCTTGGGTAGCTTATTCTTCGTCAGCTCCAGCTGACAAGGCCTCGTTCTACAAATTCGCTTAACTATAGCCAGCATTATCACTAGCGCCCTATGATCCATGAAACACGAATACAGTAAGAATCACAATAATTGAGTGGCTTTTTGATGTAACGACTTAACATGATAAATTCAACAATGGATACCCCCAATTTGTCGAACAGCTACATAGCCATTGGCTAAGAGGCACAGCGAAACTGACACCCATAAAGCAACCATACTTCCAGTCACGTATATCACGACCCAAATGCCACCCCATCGTCAGGTGACCTATCATCCACAACACAACACCATTACAAACATCACACAAAGCAGCACGCATAAAATCTAAACTCCAAGGAAAAATCCATATGCTACCTAAAAAAAAATGCACCTGGTATCCCCCGCATTCACATTGCATAACGAAAACCACACAAACGCTAATGCCCATCCCATGCCAAAACAAACAAACAAACAAACAAACAACGCTGAACCAAACAGAAAAAATACCAAATTCGTACCCACCCCATTCCATGCCTCAAACGGACTATTCAACGCAGGCCCAAAAAAATATTACATGGAAGAAGCGGGGAATATCGCATAATGCCCAGAAATCAAACCTAAACCAGAACAATGAACGGGGAAAGAGCGGCTTTGAAAAAGTCCCCTACTACCAGACCAAGAGTTAAAAGATATTACTGTTGAGAGTTGGAAAAAGAAAAGGAAAAGAAAACTCGTATAAAGCTGATCCATATTCGTTCTTGTTGAAACCCAAAGAGAAGTCTGTGTGTAAAAAAGCGAATGTAATGTAATAACACACACACATATACAAATAAAAAAATAGACGCTTTCAACGACAAAATTTCAAACTTTTTCTTCTTGCGAAGCCAAGGCCATATTCTTCTTCATCTGCTCCTGCTGCAGTTGTTCCATGTGCGATGCAAAGTGATCTTCGGGCTGAGAATACGAAATCGAATGAGAGAGGTAGTCGGCTAGATCGGAGGTGCGGCCGTGGCTGTAGCGGTTGCGGGAGGGAGACCGCGAGCCGGTGGAGGCGAGGTAGTCGTGGGATGTGGACGAGCGACCGGTGCGGGAGGGAGAGCGGGAGCGCGAATTATCGAGGAAGTAGTCCTCGTATGGTGAGGGCTCCGGGGCGGAGGGTTTGGTGATGGTTGATACTGCCGATGATGTTACGAATTGCTGAGATGCACCCGTTGTTGGAGGTGTGTATGGGGCATTGAGATTGGGGTTGATTGCTCTCGGGATGCCGTGATGGAATTCTGGGATGAGGATGCTTGGAGGTCGGATTGTGGTGTTTGAATTCTTTTCATCCAGATTCTTGTCTTGAACGGTCTCTGTACGTAGGATGTCGATGGGCCCAAGGCTTGTTTCTTGAAGTGGTAGCGATGGTGTAGGCTCTGGAAACGGCATCGACTTGATTTGTGATTGTGCCCCTCGAACACCTTCGCCGAACAATGTGCCTTCTTTCTCGTCCCAAAGGTGGCCGTTGATGATTTCATCCTCGGGCTTGTATGTCGTGAGGTCTCTTATACTTTCATCCAAGCTATGCCTTATTCTGTCGTTGTCAAAAGAGATTCGCTCCGGCTCAGCGAAACCCGAATCCTGATGGAAAGGCATATGATGTCCGGTCGCAATCGAAAAGCCAGTACCGGTTCTGCTTGTACGATCTGGTTGATCGAAGATGGAAAATCCCGTATCTGCCCGACTGATTCGGTCAAGTCGGTCAAAGATAGAAAAGCCAGTGCCTACTCTTGATGGCGCTGTCGAGGTTGACACGGACGAACTAAAATCAACCTCGTGCTCAAGATCTGTAAGAATATTCGAGTCTGGTATAGCTGAATGGCGGGACCGTGGTGGGGATTCATTTGGTGGGAGGTGGTGAGTCTGCGCTTGAGCGAGCTGATGAACACGATCGCTAAAGGAAGCCTTGGTACCTACTCCACGATGGTGGTGCGGCTCTCGTGGTTCGTGAAGTTCGCCCAAGGTTAGTTGAGGCTCGATTGGTAGCAGCCCCGAGAATGGCTGTTCCTCCAGATCTTGAGGCTCAATCCCTTCAAACTGTACTTCCTTGATGACAGTCTTCTCAAATGTAGGCTCAATTAGTGGCAAGTCTTCAGTCTTCTCTTCCTCAACCTTCACCTCCGTTTCGACTACTGGTTCAACGACCCTAAGCCCTTCAAACCTCACTTGTGCCACATCACCTTGCTTACTAGTCATGAATGAACCCTCCATCTCCCCTGGCGGCGTCGTGATGCAAATCTCCTTGGGCTCCTGTGTGGCAAAATCATGCACACCGATATCGCTACAACCTCTTTGTACAAGCTTTGTATCGCCGTCGACGTAGATTTGTTCCCACCTGGTTTCGCGACTAGCAGGCAGACTGGCGAGTTCATTTTCGAGCTCCGAGTCATCGAGCGACATGACGGAGCGGTGGCCAGGGTAAGGATAAGGCGAGCTGTCACTGCGGCGGTATTGGCTGTCACGTTCGCCAGAGGTAGAGCGTCGTCGGGTATGAAGGTTGTTATTGTGCGCGAGGATAAATGAGCCCGAGGAGGCAGGATATTCAGGGGGTGGCATCTGAATATTTTCAAAGGAGGATTGATTATGGGAGTGGCGGCGATGTTGGGTGATGTCGTTGTGATCGACAGCTGTCGCCGGGTCGATGTACTCCTTGTCGCTCCTATGCGTTGAGACACTTTCTCTGGACGTCACCTTTGGCTTTGACTCTGTTGGCTTGATATATACGGGAAATTTCTTCAGGAGTTGTGTGGCTGAGGGACGGTTGCGTGGTAGATCGCTCAGACATGCGCGTACGATTTCTCTAAAGTAGTCAGGAATATCTGAGCGGTGACGCTCCATGGTTTTTGCAAGTGGTCGTTCTTGTCGTTCTGGCTCGTCTTGTTGTTCCGCCAGCGCCCACAGTACCATTCCGAGTTGATACAGATCTGATTTGACGCCGATGTAAATCGAGATTCTTTGACCGCTTTCAATGAGCCTCGCAAGCTCTGGTGGCTCCCAGCCAACAGGGCACCCACGACGATTGATGTCAATGATTTTTGCATCGTCATGTTTATCGATGACGATGTTCGAGAGGGTAAAGTCACCTTGGACGTATCCAGCTTCATGAATCTCAGATAGACCCTGAACAATCTGCCGAGCCCACCGCTCCCGACGCTCCCAGTACAGTTGCCCTGTTGGCTTGAAGTCGTATATCATGTCGACTAAGGCACCCTGGTCGGCGTAACTGATCAACAGACCTTTGATCAACGCATTCGCCTCATCGACAATGACACCCTCAAACTTGATGACAGATTTGGAATCGTGCAGGCTGCTCAGAGCATTGATCTCATACAAGAACTCGTCAACGGCATCTGGTCCTGGAATCTCTTTCTTAATGAGGGGCTTGTTATTGACAGCAACCTTGTACACGAAGCCAGAGATATGCGAGTCGAAGCAAATCGCATTTTCTCGGAATCGCTTGCAGTCAAGATGCTCGATAGCAGATGTTGAGGGGTACGGGATGATCTCGTTAATGTCTTCAGTAACATGAACATGGAGGCGGCCATCTGTAGTTTGCAGTTTGAGGTTTGTCACAGTGTCATAGAACTGTATGTCGGGGAGGGAGTCACGGATAGCTTCGTAAATCCTGGAGCTCTTGTCGCGCTGGTAGTGCAGCGTTTTGAGATCTGCTTCAAGCGAATCAGGTTCCAGTTGGCGGTAGTCGCAAGACACAGTAACTCTTCGCCACTTGTTAGGCTCTTCGGCGAACGTTAAAAAGAATTTCTCCCGGTCGGACATATCACGGAAATGCATGCTGAGATTCAATATCCATCTTGCTTCCAGCTCCTCCTGCAAGCGGACATCGTCAACGTCTGAAACTGACGGATGAGAACCGCGGTCAGAGAATGAGTCGACCAGCTCAAGGAGTGGCGGTGGACCTGCAGCTGTGTAGTCTACGATTTCTTCCACATCGTAATCTACCTGTCGTGCACCTGCTGGAATGTTCGAATCCGGACCACCCCCAATCGTGAGCTCTGGTATAGACATCTCATAGTCGACCTGTCTTGCGCCTGCCGGGATATTTGAATCAAGTCCGCCGCCGATAGTGGGTTCAGGCAACGGCTCCTGTTGCCTGTCGCTACTATGCGGACTCAGAACATCAGGTGCAGACATGGAAGGCACCGAAACTGGGGGAGGCGAAAGGGCGCGCTGGGTAGGCAGCGATGGTTTGCGATCCGCCGATGTTGCTCTCCGTTGCTCCGGCTCAGGGGGTACCTCCAGCAGCTTATCTCTTTTTTCACTGTTCATGCGCTTGAACGTCAAAGGTCTTGGTAGCCCTGGAATGACTTTCCTGCTGCTTCTCCTATTCAGCAGCCCCGCACTCGAGTGTGGTCGCCCATTGTCCTTGCTCGGTTCGATGGCAGGTTTTTCCGACTGCATAGGCGATGGCGGTGTTGGCGGGTTTCCGTCCTCTTTCTTCAACCATGAACCAAATTTCTGGAAGTTGAGGCGGCCCCATACACTCTTGTGTTCGTTGATTTCAGACCTTGCGCGTTGCCTGCTTCGACTCCTATTCGACTCTCCGTTCTCTGCAGACAGTAGATGGGGCATCTTCGACTCTACTGTCAGACTAACACACCCACCCCGCAAGACGCGGCGTGGTGTGGTCCTTCACTGCACACCAGCCTTCTTATTCCCTCTACCAGCCTTTCGAGTGCGTTTGGGCAACGTGCGCACGATGGTCGTGATGCGTTGGGCGTGACTAGGGCGTTCCTGGTCTGCGTGGATGGATATTGATGATTGGACTGGCTGTTATCGCTTTGGCTCCGTTCTCATGCTGTGTCCCTGGTATGAGTAATTGTGGCTGTCTACATCCATTGATGTCGTTTGTGTCGTCGTGTGTGTGCCCTGTGCTACAGCACCTTCCTGCGACACTTTGACACTAGATGGAGTAAAATAAATAAAATAAAATCAGGGACAGGTCCTGTTCTGGTGTTCTGGAGTCTCAAATTTCCGCGTAGGCCTGCGTGCACAGCCCGTGATATTATTGTTGAGGCCCAAGCGACATGCCCTGCGATGCGCGTTGACGCCTAAATTGCGAAAAGGGTGAACGTCAAAGTTGACAAGAACCACAATGGTTGGGCAGATGTTGCGAGTGAGGCTCTACAAGGCACAAAGTAGAAGGCTGTCAGAAAAGCGCTGGGGCTGGGCGACGGGGGTGATTGCTGATGACTGATGAATGCAGAAGTGTGTCCTGGCTTTGGTGTGTGGTCCTGTCTGTCCCATGTGAGATGAGATGCGTCGTTGCAGCGAGGCTGGCCAATGAGCGCTAAACCCGGCCCAGGTCTGCAGGGTGCAGAAAACGATACCCAGCTGCTCAGCACCACTCACTTGTCCTCGGTATTCGTTCTTCGTGTCCTGCGTTACACCGATGGCTGGATGGGAACTGGGAACCACCAGTCTCACGAGAGCGGGGGAGAGCAAAGGGAGGGGGCAGGAGACATTTTCAATTTCAGAATGTGTGTGTGCAGCACGGTATTGTTTTGCTTGCTGGCCCTCCTGCGTGGCGGTCAAGCACCTTGCACTACATTGGACAGAAAACCATACACCCTGCAGCAATTCCAGCGCAGCCGGCCCAAAGCAAGGTCCTTCTTATTCGAATCAGAGCCTGTCTGAGCCTGAATCGAACGCAAGACACCATCTTCCTACCGCTTGATTGGAGCGGAACCTGCGTGTGGCAGCCACTGTGCAAACCTGCGGTGAGAAGTCGCACAAATCTCACCACCGCATCTCCAAATCCCACTTTGGTCCCATCTGCACCTTTTGCAACATTTGAACCAATTTAACGATGGTCATTCAACCTCTTCCTTTCCATGTCCTACCCCTCCGTATCTGATTGATACTCGTCTCCTCTTTTGGGCGCGCATACATTAGTTCTCCCTAACCGAGTTACTAATACCTCAAGACGGCTGCAGCTGGTGGTACTTTAGGGTACTTTCGGCTATGCCTTCGTACAGTACAAGCCCCACCGCTATGTTGCATCGGAGACGCTCTCGGCAACCTTTGAGCCCAGCAGCTACTGCAAGTCGTCGTTCAACAGGAACAATTGACTCCTCCACTCCTCTGTCATGACTAGGAAAAACCGACAGCTTACAAACTTGCTGGCTGGATTTTACCTAGTCCGAAATCGCACTACAAATTCCTTCTTCGTTCACCGGTGTCTCCTCGCAGCAAGCGTGACGCAGCATCCTGTGAAGTGAAGCTTGCCAACTCCACTACCCTTCACGATGCACGACAACAGCTTCTTTATCGCACCATCTCATTCGTTCCCTCCTGTTCGCATTATCATATCTCTATGCGTTGTCCTCGTGAGTCCTTGCTCAGGAGCGTCAGAAATTGACACGTCAATTCAGTTCATGCGCGCGAGGCGCCGAGACAAAAACCAATCAAACCAATCACCACAACCAATCGCTACAAATAACTCTCTAAATTCGTCATATTTTAAACGCTGCACTTTGTACCAAGTTATGTACAGTAAATGAGATTGTGTTGTTGTGCAATCGTGTAACTGTCTTTTTTGAGTCAATCAGGTGGTCCCTCTGTTCCACCACCCAGTCAGTAGTCCTCCAAAAGCACGCGACACGGGTGCGGGAGGGAAGAAGTAAAGTTACGGAAGGTAGGGACGTTATTCATTAATCCCAGCACTCGTGTTACACTGCACGGAATCGCTTGTCGCGAAGCTGCATGGTGGCTGAACAGGCATGTCACTGCTCACTAACTACTCCTGGGAGTGGATGCATGGAGGGGCTGGATGGCCGGTCCGACCAGGAAATAAGAACTGCTTCGGCAACGTGCTGTAGGGTCGAGGTGAGAAAACAATGGGGATCATCGCGCATCACTCAGATTTTGAGCAGTTGAATCAGAAGATACCTAGATATTCAAGTGAGGTCACCGCCACGTGAAATCTGGACCAGTTAGGTCCGGTCCGTCCCGCTTTCAGAAGGGATAATGCCAGTTTTCTCATCCCCGAGCATCAGCAGCATCACACAAGGGTTAGCGATTATCAAGTCAGATTTGGTGGCGATATCTAGTATTGTACATATAGTCGTGGGGTGTCTACCAACGCAAAAAAGACAACTTGTCTCTTATGCTAGCCGTCGTGATGCCATAGCCGAAGCTTAAATGCTCCTGCCAAAACGCCCAGAATGCGAGGCCTCCTTTTTTGCGATATCATACAGAGTTTATCCTTTGTTCAAGGTTGAGCTCAATCGTCCTCTTCGCTGGACTCCTCCTCTTCTTCCTCCTTTCGCTTCTGCTCTTTGCGCTTGCGATCACCCTTCTTGGACTTCAGTTCCTTTTCCCACATTTTGTTGACAACATCTTTGTCGACATTGGGAAAAATGATCTTGAACACATCTGAGTACCATGTGACCGGCTTGCCTTCAATACCTTCTTTGATGTTCTGAATATGTTAGGATTAATGCTTGACCATATGTTTTGAATTCGAAACGTACCTCTGGTAGCTCTAGCCAGTCGCTCATGTTATCTTGTGGGAATATGACCATCTTTGCGCCGGCTCTTCTCGCAGCAACCGTCTTTTCTCTCAGGCCACCAATCCGTAGCACCTTGCCCGTCAATGTAATCTCGCCAGTCATGGCAACAGCCTCTTTGATCTGAGTATCAAGGGCCAGACTCAGCAGACTTGAAGTCATTGTGATACCTGCACTAGGTCCGTCTTTTGGTGTTGCACCTTCTGGACAATGCAAATGTATTCTCGCGTGCTCGAAAAATTTGTTCTTAGGATATTCACGGGCCATAACACTCTTTGCGAAAGAGTATGCCACGCCGGTCGATTCCTTCATTACATCTCGAAGAGAACCAGTCCTTTCAAGGGCACCGTGCGATGAGGCCGAGACGGCGTTTTGAACGATGGACTCAATGTACAGTGCAGAGCCCCCCATTGATGTCCAAGCCAGACCCATAGCTACACCAGGGGGAGTGGTATCGTATAGTCTGTCAGAGATGTAGATTGGTGGCCCAACGTAATCTTTCAAATTCTCTTGAGTGATGGAAACGTGTACGCTATCGGGAACCTTCAGAGCAACACGGGGCGTCTCAGTCGTTTGCTTCTCTATATTTTCAGGGGTAGTATTGGGGTCCGTCTCATTTTTCTCAGACTCTTTCTGCGCAGCTTTACCTTCTTCCGTAAGCGCTTCGGCCTCTGGGAGCGCATCCTCGCCCACTTCTGTGACAATCTTCAAGGCAGCCTTCCGGTATACCTTCTCGATATGTTTCTTGAGATTACGGACACCAGACTCACGACAATACTTGTTGATGAGCTCTACAATCGCATCGTTCTGCAGAATAACATCCGCGTCTTTCAGGCCGCTCATATCCTTTGCAACAGGCGCTAGGTACTTTTCTGCTATCGCTATCTTCTCATCTGACACATATCCGGATAGCCGAATTACCTCCATACGGTCGAGCAGCGGTTGCGGAATAGTGTCTTCCATGTTAGCTGTGCAAACGAAAAGAACTTTAGACAAATCGACGGGTACATCCAAATAGTGGTCCAGGAAGCTACTGTTTTGCTCGGGATCGAGGAGCTCCAGAAGTGCAGATGCAGGATCACCGTGATTGCTCATACGACCCATCTTGTCAATTTCGTCAATCAATACGAGGGGGTTTTCAGTCTGGCATTTCTTGAGCGCCTGAATGATACGGCCAGGTAAAGCGCCAACATAAGTTCTACGATGACCCTTGATTTCCGCAACATCGTACATACCACCTACGCTGAAGCGGTAGTACTGGCGATTCAGAGCCCTCGCAATCGATTTTCCGATGGAGGTTTTACCGACACCGGGTGGCCCGACCAGGCAGAGGATCTTGCCCTCTACTGTTCCGCGGAGTTTTCCAACTGCGATAAATTCCAGGATCCGGTCTTTCACATCCTTGAGTCCATGGTGATCTTCGTCCAGCACATCGCGAGCATGTTTGATAGCAAAGGTCTCAGCGCTACGTAGACCCCATGGTAGCTGCGTAAGCCAGTCGAGGTAATTGCGCGTAACATTGAATTCGGAGCCATTAGCGTCAAGACCTTGGAGTTTGCTCATCTCCTCATCGAACACTTTGCGAAGTCCTTCCGGCATAGCCAACTTAGAGGCCTTTTCTGTAAACTTTTCAATAAGTTTATCTTTACCATCTGATTCCATGCCAAGCTCCCGTTTGATCTGCCTCATCTGCTCCATTAAAAGGTATTCTCGATTCTTCTTCTGAACTCTCGCATTGACATCGTCAGCCACTTTCTTCTGCAATTCAGCGCTCAATAGCTCCTTCTTAAGAAGCTCCAAGGACTTGCTGAGACGTTTCTCTACATTCATCTCTTCAAGTGCCGATTGTAGCTCAGTTGAATCTGCTTGGGCTACAGCGGCCGCAAAATCTGCCAGCTTAACGGGATCCTCACCAACGTTCATAGTGGTATGCACGGAGAAGGTAGACACATGATCGCGAAAGAGGGGATTTAACAATGCCACCCCTTTGAACGTGTTAACAATTTCGTTGACGAGGACTTGAATGGTTTTGTTCGTTTTCATGTCAAATGGTTCTTCCGCGAGGTTCTCGACATCGGCAACGCTGACCCTGCGACCTTTAAGCAAGGCTAAAATACTGTCATCTTGTGCTTTTGCTTCTTCGCTGCCCTCTTCAAAGCTTGCTACAACATCGCCTTTGCCGTTGTTGTTGGTTGATTCTTCTGTTGCAGATTCGTCCAAGGTATTCTCGACTACGGACGATCCATCTGCCTCCTCTTCCTCTGCCTTTGGTGCCATAAGACCTGTCATTTTTATCCTGCGATGAGGGTAGAGAACACATGTCATAGCAAAATTATCCTCAGAGCCTACAGGGAATGCACTCGTAACCTGGCAAAAAGTGCCAACCTCGTGAACCTCGCTGGGATCATCAATCACATCCTTGTCGGCAGTGTCGTCCTTGAACATGAATGCTCCAATATATGGCTGACCGCGCTTGACCATATCCGCAATCGCTTGTCCAACTTCCCTGTCTCTTATCGTGATAGCCTTATAAAACCCTGGGAATAGCGGGCGTCTAACAAGTGGTATCGCCATAACCTGTGGAAAGATTTCTGGTATCGAAGGCTTGACTATCGATCGTTCAGAGGCCTTGCGCTTCTTGCCTCCCCCATCGCCTCCATCTCCCCCAGCGGCATTTCCTCTTCCAGAACCTGCCCGTGTTGGTATCGGTTCGGGTGATTTGGCCTTCGTCTCGAGCTCCTCGGCCTTTTCTTGCACCCTAGCCTTTTTGCTGTCTTCTGTTTCGTCATCTTTCACTTCTTCATTTGGTACTGCGGGTGTTTTGGGGTCCTTCTCTTTTGTTCTACACAGTGATGTAGAGAAGCTGCGATATGCAAGTAATGCGGCCGGAGGTGATGGACATCGAAGAGGATACCGTGATACCATAGACGCAGTACACTGTGCGGGCAGAAAGGGTGCTGAAGCTCTTGAGGCAGGTAGTCGCGTACTTTGTCGTGTAGCCTGGCGAAGAGCTGCTCGCCATGGCAGATTCGAGCTATGGGGCATGACGAGGGGAGGAAGGTGCGATCTCGAAGGATGAGGGGTCAAAGAGGAAGGAAAGAGGGGATGCACGTGTCCTAATCACTCCTAGCTTATAGTGAAGGTATTATGGCAGCCAAAGGGGGTACGAAGCAAAATTGTAGGTGATGTTGTTGTGTTGTGGCGTTGTGAATTGAATTGATCAGCAACTTTCGGATCTCGACATCATCAAGTCCAAGCTCCGATACCACCGATGGCAAATCCTCGGCATCATTTGAGCCTTGCCTTGCCCCTCAGATCCAAGAGGTGTTACTCCAACAAACATTTTTCCAATAGAATCAATCAATATCTACCGTGACATGATCATGGAATATCCTTCTTTCCTCGCTCATCAAGCTCTTAAGTTTTTTCAGTGTACAACATAAGAAGCTTATATGTGGAATACCCCTAATTACCAGTATATGACAAAGTAATCCTTGATCTACTATAAGGGCTGGAATGACCTTCATACCAAAGACCCTACTAATTGTCATACCTGCACTTGGTGCCAGTAGGATTAGGCTTCGAGTAACTTCGTCCCTTCATTAAAATATGAAAGTCGTGGGTATAACTTTCGGTTTCTTGTACCTGGCAGCACGCATCGTCATTGGGAATGATCAAGCCTTTGCGACACGGGAACCGGCGTACAGTGGGGCAATCTTTAAACATGCGCCATGTGATTATATGCGAATTACTGAGCATTTCGGTCGTACTTCAACGTTCTCGGCGACTTTGTGGCAAGCATACACCAGAAGATTATTCATGTCGTCCACTCATAGCAATATGCAGAGAGTTTTCATTGAAAATCAGAAACATGGAGTTGATACTTTGTGGAGGTGATATGATATTAAAGGATGGTAAAGTTTGGTGATAAACTTCACATCACGCTAATGTCATCATAACCCTTGAATCATTTTTTGTTACGGTCCGGAGAGATCTGCGCGCTAAAACAAAAAGTACGATGAGGTCATTCACTATGAATAATCAAATAGTTACTTCTCATCCTTACGGTCCGACCCAGGGATAGATTTATCTTCCAATACTAAAGTGTCTAATCACCAGGGCACTTATTTAGTACAACTTAGATTCAGACAATCGACCAACATGCCTGACAACACATCGATAAAAGTGGAGAAGACGAATTGGCCGTCATTCTCGACTAATAATGGACGTCATCAATCGAATCACCTTCCTCAATCTCCGGACACCAGGACTCAAATACGGAATGGCAAGGAGGTTGAGGTTCACACCTGGGATGGCCCAAGTGATCCGGAAAACCCGTAAGATGCTTCAATTAGACTTCGCTTGAATAAATAATCCTAATCTAAATAGCTTCAACTGGTCCTCCAATTACAAATGGCTCCTTACGGTCACCGTGTGCTTCATTTCCATCCTGACAGGATTACCAGCAGGTTCCTATGGCGCTAGCAATGAATATATGACTGCGCAATTCAACGTACAGAATGAGCCCTTCCCAAATATGTATTGGGCAACGTGCAGCTAGAATATCGGTGCAGCGCTGTTTCCCCTCGTTTTTGTACCGCTAACCGAAAATACCGGCCGCATGCCGGGCTATTTTGTAAATACTACACTCATTTGGACAACATCTGCTGACAGCAAGCAGATTGCGTTTGAGCTATCCCTTTTTGGCTCCGCTTTTGCAAACAACTTTGCCACGCTTGTGGTGACACGATTCCTTGTTGGCGGAGGCTCATCTGTGGCAATCAACATCGTTGGTGGCAACATCAGCGATGTTTGGAAGGGTGACAAAGCCCGCAGTTTGCCCATGCCCCTTTCTGGATTCACCTCTGTTGCTGGAATCGCTCTTGGCCCTTTCGTAGGGAGTGCTATAGTTCAGATACGGAAACCTGATACCGGACTGCAGCCTCCCTGGCGCCGGTATGTTCATCTTCCGTACTCAAAATTATATAATTAATGTTCCCCAGGATTTATTACATCTAAATCATATTCAATGCCGGATTGATCCCTACTTTTTGGTTCATCTTGAAAGAGACACGTGGCTACGTCATCCTGAAGAAACGCGCCAAAAAGCTACGGGAAGAAACTGGACGAGCGATTTACGCCGAATCTGAGCTTAAAAAGCAGTCTATAACTAAGATGCTCAAATTATCTTTTATGCGACCTACAAAAATGTTACTAACGGAGCCTGTGGTCATCTTCTTTACTCTATGGATCAGTTTTGCTTGGGGCATCCTCTTCCTGTTTTTCTCCGCTGTTGTACAAACATTCAGCGAAACCTACGGTTTCAATACCTTTCAAACAGGACTTGTACAGCTTGCCTTAACCATCGGTGCTGCCACCGGTACACTAATCAACCCGCTTCAAGATTGGCCGTACCTCTGCACAGCATCGAAGAACAAGGAACGCCCTGGAAAACCTATCCCCAAAGGTCGGTTATACACGAGTATTCCTGGGTCTTTGCTCTTTACCGTTGGCCTGTTCATCTATGGTTGGACCTCCAGACCTTCGATTCCTTGGATCGTTCCCGCTATCGGCGTTGTCATTGTTGGTGTAGGAATATACTCGATATACAAGGGCGTCGTGAATTACCTTACCGACGCCTACGAGATGTATGCCGCCTCGGCGCTTTCAGCCGCCTCGCTCGGGCGTAATTCTTTCGGTGCCTTCTTGCCCTTCGCTTCGTACTCGCTTTTCAAGACTCTGGGCTTTGGTTGGGCTGGAAGCCTACTCGGTTTTGTGGGTCTTGCTCTCAGTCTGGTTCCAATTATTCTGCTCTTTGAGGGACGACAAATTCGAGCTAGTAGCCCTTTTATGTTGGATTCAACGTTTGACGAGAGTGAGGCTGTGGATCGCAGAAATAGCACAGCTGGTGGACGTGCAGGTTTTGGGTCAGCGGGTGTTGCGGGTGGTTCCTATAGAGGGGTTGATAATCATGTGTAAGACGTAATGACTGTTAATATAGATTTTCACGCTGTGATGCTTCCAAAGATGGACAGCCTAAAGATTTCGTGTTGTCTATCGTTGAACACATCCTCATCCTCGTTGGAATCGCGATACTTCTGCTTACTTGACTTGTTTGATGAAGCTTCCGATACTACGCCTGCTATCACATAATTTTGTGAGATTTAATGCTGCCCTTGGCACTCCACAATTCTTCGTTGGAGGTTGTCATATTCGAAGACATGAGAGTAGGTATGGCGAGATAATTGCCGAAATCTTAATTCTGCAATTTCCTTCTTGTACCTTCATGATCAATAAGTGAACTTGCACATGGAATCCTAATGATTGAAGTGTTATTGAGTGTTGATCTAGTTCTGAGGCAAGTCGTCAAAGTTTAGTCTGCGAGTATTACTGCGAGTGCTTGAATTCACGACATTAATTTGCAATTGAATGCAAATGATGGCTCCAAATACGTTTGGCTGTTTGGTAGTCCCAGTCTGCAAAGGTTTCTTTCAATTTTGAGGTTGATTGTTCTATAGCCAAAACGCACCGGACCCTAATGGTTACACTTATTTGGAGTGGCTTCTACAAATTGACTTGATAATTGTTCCACATATGATGGTAATTCATACTGGAGCTTTGTGTGCACCAATCGTGGAAGTTTACTTTAGTTACGTTTGTCTAACAGATATAAATCTTACTTATCTAGGACTTTCGTTCCCATCCTCACCAATATCGATACTCATGTCCAATGCCTCGGGCTTGTGTGTGTATCGTATCACTGGTGTGGCGGGTAGTTCGGCCACGGTTGTCTGGTTTGTAAAGGTCTCTATGTCAATGTCTTCAAAGTCCTCAGTCCACAGTGCAGCCAGGTTCGCTGCAGAATTTACATCCTGATCGGCGTGATTAACTCCCGTCGCGGTGCTTTGCACACCATATTTTAAAGAGCTAGACGCTCCATGGTTGCTATGTGTATCTGTGGGTTGTGAAACCGGGATGTTGATACTCATTTGGCATGGCTGTTGTTCCGGTCTTTCTAGCTTTGCCTTCTTCTCTGCCCACTTTGGGCCCCCGTGAAGTCCTACATTCTTGAAAGGCCTACAAGGTTTCGAAGTCTGGCCCTTATCCTTGAGCTTGCTCATAGCTAGGGTGAAGTACCCCGAAAATCCTCCTCCTTTTCCTTTGTTTAAATTATGCGATTTGTGCAGCGAGTTTGGGGGTAGCTCAACACTCGAATGCGACATGTCTTGTGGTGTTTTTGGTAATGTTTTCTGATGACGATCTCTCGGGGGCGAACTGTCTGTAATTGTAATACTTTGGTTGTTCAGATCTTGGGCACCATGGGTTATGTATCCCCGCTCAAGGTCGTTGGCTAGTAAACGCCTACGGTATGATGTCAAAGCTGCACCAGCGATGCACCCACCTACAATAAGCGGAAAAAAGACAAGTGCAACGATCAATACTACTGGAAGCATCTCTCAAGTTGTGTATACTAAAGAAGGGGCTATGTCTTAGACTAACGGATGTTTTAAAGTTAATAAGTGTCGATGTTACTTGTGCGTGCGGGTTGATACAGAGGCTCTCCATTTCGCGTGTTGGCAACATACTGTAAACGCAGGGTGTGAAGTCCTCCACTTCCATGAGCTTCCGGTTCGAAGAAATGGCCATGGAATGTGTATAGCATGTCCGAGGTCCCATGCAGGTTTAGTGTCATGAATAATTTATTGGTTCGCGATCGTCTTGAATGACTGGTAGGTTTTGTAGTATGAACATACTGTTCTGCAGAAGCATTACTATTTTAGGTTCATCGGTGATTTCAGTCTAGGCCAGCCGACCCTTTGCGTTCTGATTGTTGAAATATGTGAATGTTGTCTAGTGTTGTCGTAACAAACGAGATAATGCCGTTGCTTTCGTACAGATTTTTGATGTGGAATCAATACCTCAGGTGTATCTGAACAGCTCAGCAATGAGAAATAAGTACGCAGACATACTATTGAATTCATGCTGAAAGTCTGTGAAGATAATTGGTTTCAGGGGTAATTGGAAAGTTGAATACTGCGCCATATTTTCGCAATCTTGTTATGTGTAGATTAATTACGATGTGCTACGGAACCCTGGTATTAATTATTTCCACAGATTTAAAAAAACCAACCAGGTGTTGACAGGGTCCATCCGTAGGCTGTATTCGAGCGTTCTGAAATATATGTTTGTTATTGTATAATGTCGACCAATTACGTCTTTGATTTCTAGAGCAAACCCAGGGTGTAAGCATCCATGACCCCGTGCCGACTTGCAGGTGAAGCTATCCAAGGCATGTTGTGTAGAAATTGTTGTCGCGTTCGGGAGTTTTTATTCGCTTAGTAGCGTGAACCCTGTCTTTCCCTAGCAACACGCATTTCGCATCGTCATTGCCCGTGCCCACCCCTTGACCACCACCACCACCACCACGATTCTAATAAGGCAAATTCATTGGGACTATTGAGACAAGTGTCGCGACGCGACCGTACATGGTCATGATGTATAGCCAAAACCATCGTCCTGCGTCTGGTGGAGGCATCAGTACTCCTAAAGCAGCGCGACAAACAAACAACGACGCGAGCCTCCTTTCACACCCACTGAAGCGGCTTTCCCTGCATACGCCTACAAACACACCTCTGCCGCAATCGCCTAGTCTAAGGTCACCTAGAAATCGAGCAGAATCTCGCCAGATGACTTCTTCACCCAGCATCTCCACCAACTCGATTCGCCGCAGCTCCAGTGTCGTCAGCCTAAATCGATCTTCGTCCCCCGCATTGATGAGAAAATCTTCAACTTCTTCACTTCGTGGCGATGCACCTGGTAGTCCTCGTGCTGGCCCTTCACGTCGCTCGTCTTTCGTTCCCAACATGCCCTCACCCATTGGGTCGAAGAGCCCTTTACACCCCCCACCACCAGAGGAGAAGCTTCCTTTGCGAGCATGTGATATCGCCGAGGAATACTTTAAGAAGGAACTAGCTCGACATGAAAACATCGAAGATCCCATCCATGCAGGCACCATCGTCATCGTCCATGACCAGTGTTATGGGCATCGCTTCTCAAGGCCCAAAACAGCCAAGAGCAATCTGAGCCTTATTATGGAGAGACCAGAGCGAATCCTTGCGAGCGTTCTAGGAATATCAGCAGCCTATGTGCGACTGGGTGATCGTCACAGCGAGGGCAATCATCCGCCTCATCCGTATTACGATCCCCCTCAGCGTATCCCTTTCAAAATTCGTAAAACCTCCCGTATGATAGACATTACCTCACAAGTTGTGACCAACGTACACGGTACAAAATGGATGGGCGAACTGAAGTCTTTGTGCAACAGTGCCGAGCGCAAGTTAGCAACAACTGGGAAAGAGCTGGCGCGAGATGGGCCTAATGGGCATGGACAAACTTCGAAGAAAGAACTACATTCAGGCGACCTTTATTTGTGTCCTGAGTCGATGAATGCTTTTCAGGGTGCGCTTGGGGGTGTGCTTGATGCAGTAGACGCGGTATTTCAGACTACTGGCAGCGGTGACGGCCCATCGCGAGCATTCGTGTGCATTCGTCCCCCAGGACATCATTGCTCCGACGACTATCCTTCTGGGTTCTGCTGGTTGAACAATGTTCATGTTGGTATCGAGCACGCTATTATGCAACATGGTCTGACACATGCCGCTATCATCGACTTTGATCTACATCATGGGGATGGTTCTCAGGCCATTACCTGGGCACGCAATAAAAAAGTGCAGAACATGTCTAGAAATACATCAAACTCGAAAAAAACCTCGATCGGCTACTTTAGCTTGCACGACATCAACTCTTACCCTTGTGAGGATGGTGACGATGATAAGGTTCAGGCAGCTAGTCTTTGCATTGACAATGCCCATGGTCAGTCAGTCTGGAACGTGCACTTGCAGTCATGGAAGACGCCGGAGGAATTTTGGACAATCTACGAAGAGCAGTACCTAGTGCTTCTCGAGAAGACACGTCAATATCTCAAATTTCATACCAATCGCCTTCAAACTTCTCCTAATCATCCAACGCCCAATGCGGCCATCTTCTTGTCCGCCGGCTTCGATGCAAGCGAATGGGAGACTGCAGGAATGCAACGTCACTCTGTCAATGTTCCCACTGAATTCTATGCGCGCTTCACGAGGGACGTCGTTCGCCTTGCCGAGGAAGAGGGCACAGGCGTTAATGGTCGCGTCATCTCGGTCCTGGAAGGCGGCTACAGCGATCGAGCTCTTGCCAGTGGTGTTATGAGCCATCTTACTGGTCTTTGCGATGGCCAAGTATGGAACGAGTCAAAGCCTTCTGGGGGCCTTGCTTTCAACATGCGCCAACGACTCGGTGGGCTAAGTATGCATGATGGGGAACCTGGAATGCGATCTGCTGAGACTGAAACTACTGTTGTTAGCTATGATCCCCGCTGGTGGCACGCGGTACACCTATCTGAGTTGGAAAATGTCGTGGATCCTCCCCCAGCAGTAGCGCTCAAGAAAGTGCGTGGTGGACCAGCCGCGCACTTTTCATCGCCAACACAGTCATTTGCTGCGAAAGTTGTTGACCCGACCAAAATTTCACGCAGCTTATCTACGAGATATGCTCCCAGTCCATCTCGAGCTTCTACACCGCCCCCACCTGAAGTTGACTGGGCAACTGCAGCACACTCCCTGAGCCAACTTCTGATACCCTCTGATCGCCAGACCCGCAGCCATCGACCCGAAGACCTTGCCGAGCCCAAAGTCAAGAAAGAAAAGCCCGTTGCACCGGCGTTGAACTCTGTACACCTTGATCCATCGGGCCGACAGCTCCGTGGCCGCAAGACCGCTGTCACAAACGCCGACCTTAATCCAGATGATGAAAAAGCATCACTACGCCCAGAGTCAAGGGCAAGTCGCCGTAAGACCATTGCGGACTTTCCTTTGGTCACAACGGAGGAGCCGATCCCAGCTCGTTCAGTTTCTCGACGCATGAGTATCGCTTCTAGTGTCTCATCAATTGGCGATAGGAGTGTCAGTCGAGAGCCTAGTGTTGCCGCCCAAAGACGCAGTGCAGCACCTGTAGCAACCTCGACTAATGGTGTTGCAATGAAGAAACCTCGAGGAGTTGCCTCAACTACTACCTCTCGCGCAGCCCCGCGTCCACCCATGCCACGTATACCTTCGAACTGTGCTGGAAAGACAGGTGCTCCGAAGGGCAAAGAGAATGATGATATGGACACCCTCACCTCTGGGCTCAAGAGAATCACCCTGAAGTTGCCATCGAAGGAAGAATATGAAGCCCGCGAAAAAGAGAAAGAGGAGAAGCAGAAGGCGTTGGAAGCGTTAAAGAAGGCACCAGGAAAAACAACTACCCGAAAACCAACTACAGCACGTGCAACGGCAGTAAAGCCAGTTACTAAACCTGCGGCTGCTAAGAGAGGGCCTGGACGACCCCCCAAGTCCTCCAAACCCACTTCACCTGTGGACACAAGAGTTATCACTCCAGTTCCTGAGCCTCCTAAACAGCAAAGTACGGCAACGGCTCCTCTCATGCAGCCTCAGCCCGTTCAACCCGAATCCTTCTCAGTGCTAGTTCAGCCGGCTACTTTGCAGTCTTCCCTGACTCAAGCCGTCACTACAGATGCTCAAGGAGTCGATCGACGCACAGTCGCTGGTTTTGCTGAGCCCCCTGCTGAAAACACGCCCATTGAACAGCTTCGTGAGCAGCTCCCTAAATCATCTTTCATCACGGTAACGGCGCCTCTGCGGGACTTTACCCCCCTCCAAATGCAGAAACACCTCCACCACCACCGCCATCGAATATTCCTAAGTTTATGAACTATACAACCCAGTCCTTCACTGCTAGTGCTGTGAATGGAGAGGGAAAGGCTGCGGTACCTTCAGCCTCTGTGCCTCTCCAATGGCTCCCTCCAAACACGGCATCTGATCCAAACGCGACAACGGATCCCCATCCTTTGTCGCCTGCCAGCAGGAAACAAGACCTACCAGTCTTTTCGGCGAACGGAAAGATTCCATTTTCATTGACTGCAAACATTGCGCCGGCTGGAGGTGAAGGTGTATTTGTAGGCAACGAGGAGGAGAAACGTGGTGATATTTGGGAAATTCCTGATACGCCAGCACGCTAGGATCAGCCACAATACCTTAATCACCATGAAAATTGTTGGCAGGGAGGGGATTATAGATTTCATTTTATTTGCCAATGGCGAGCGTATGGCTGAAACGTGGCGATTGCGCCTTCAAGGTTGTGTACCCTCGGCCTTTGCACTATTCTCATGACGTTTGGCGGGACCCGATATTGCGTTCATTGGAACGAGTAATTACCTCCCAGGCGTTCAGGGATGTGTGCCGCCAGCGAATCGGGGAGGTTTCCGCACCAACAGGGTGGAGACCACCTGGCTGCTGCCTACAACATGGATATTCGACTTTGGCATTTTTGATATATTGGGAGTACTGTCGTCATGGTCGCCGAGAAGCGATTTAATAGTGATACCCAGGGCTTCATTGGTTTGATTGTGAGGCTGGGGAGTTTTCAATGGCAGTCCGTTAGCACAAGCAAGCCGTGTCTTTTTCGTAGCCTTCCAAGGTACCATTTGATGATGGAATAACCCTAAGCGCCACTCATATGGGTTCCATGCAGCCCCCGCATCTAAGAGTGCAGCATGTGTATCACAAGGTGCAGGGATACGAGGCGGGAGCCAATTGTTAGCGTAAGTGTTTGTCCCATGA
Organism: Phaeosphaeriaceae sp. PMI808; assembly: GCA_021365335.1. NCBI lineage: Eukaryota > Fungi > Ascomycota > Dothideomycetes > Pleosporales > Phaeosphaeriaceae > Phaeosphaeriaceae sp. PMI808. The sequence continues at coordinate 52,814 of JAJTIZ010000090.1, forward strand.
CAAGGTATCGAGCGGGGCAGAGACATGGCAAGCTTGGACCCTAGATCCTGCAACAACGCGGGAAAAGCGTGGATGACGTACATTTTGTCTAGGGCCCTCCCATGAGGGCGAACAAATCAATTTCCATCTGCTAATAGAAATGGCGTGACTAGAGGGGGCTGTAGTGTGCTGTGCAAATACCATACCTTTCTACTCTTCTACTCCACCATCCTCTGCCTAACTCCCTTCTCCTCTTTCGCTCTGCCATTTCCGAGCTTCATCATACTACCGATACAGGACTGCTTTTCTCCCTGACATACTGCTAGCGACATCCAACAGAATGTCTGAACCAGCCACGAGCAGTCGTAACCCCTTCGCCCGCCGCGAGGAGTTCTCCTCGCGGTCTATCCTCTTCTACAAGATCACGACTTCAATCAGCTACCTGATGTTGCTAGTAACTGCCTTCTACTACACCTTCAACAAACCGGGCGAGGGCAGTTATCGTGACGGCCGGATCTGGCAGCACAACTACGCCACGCCATTCGCGCAGAACAAGATCATCACGAGCATCTACTGGATCGTGCTATTCGCCCTCCAACTCGTCTACGCATGGTCATTGTACGCCTCTGACACCGTGTACGTGACAGCTGCCGCCAACATTGGATCCCATTTTGTAGCCAACAATCTTCTCCTCTTCGGCTTCATCCACCTTTGGGTCCGAAGTCACTTTCGGGTTGCGGAATTGTTGATCATCATCAACTTTTTGAACTTGTCGTTTGCTTACTTCCGCCACTCTACTACCCCTCGCGCAATCCACATTGGCACCGTGAGCGGCCCGCTTGCTTGGAATTTCGCTGCCCTCTATTGGGTTGGTGCCGTGGCTTTCTATTCGAACCATTTAGCTGCGCGCATTGTTGCCAATGTCTTCATTTGGGGCTGGCTAGGCTATGGCGTCTTCTTCCTTGCTGCCTACAAAGATTACACCATGGGCTTCGCTCTCTCCGTTCTCAGTTTCTGTAAGTCTTCCTTCTCCATGGCTGAATTTTGGATCGCAAAGCTTACAGTCTATCACAGCAACTGGTATGGACCAGTTCCTCACTAATCCACATATCATCCAACTCCAGTGGATCTTTGCCTTCACGATTGGCGGCCTCCTCTTCATTCTCTCGCTCGCCGTTGGCGTACCGGGACTTCTCGGCCGCGACCCCTTCCCCCATGGCCAGATCGTAAGCGAGGACCGTGAGCGCGCTCCGTTGTTGGCCGATGAGTAGTGTATTCCCTCAATCCTGAGAGAAGCCGATTTTCTGTATAGTGGGACTAATCTGGTACAGTAGGGCTGGCTCTGCCTGGACACATGAGCGGTTGACTTTGGAAACCAGTGGCAATAACTCTTTCTCGTTGGGAAGTTTTCATTTCAATGCTAAGCGGCAGCATTATTCGCCCAGCGCGGGAGGTTCTAGTCCGGCGGTTTCTCAGTTTCTTGAGTGAAGAATTCGGTTTGGCATGTTCTACATGATCTCGATCGGGCATAACAAGATTGGCGACATAGGCGGGGGTGTGTATTTTCCTTTTCTTCGCATTAATGGTATCAGAGGGATGTCAAAAGGCTTGGATGCGCAGTTTGGACGGGTTTTGTACATTCTCTGAGCATATCATGTCTGCCTGGGTGGTGAGGTTAGGCGCTCCGAGATACCCGAGTAGTAAATTTCCGAAATCAAAACAAATTATTTTTTGGGACAAACTTAAGCTTTATCGTTTGCGTGTTACATCGATTGCGAATGTTTGAACCATGGGCGGCTTTAATTTACGCGAAATGGTTGATGGAGCTGATCGGGTACATGCAGATATGTTATTGGCTGACGCTTCATCACGACAAGGCCCCCCAGTATATCACTATACACGCGACCATCGTGACGAGTGACAATGTTGAAGTCCACGTATAGAAACACATTTATCTTTGCACTAGCATGAGGCAGGCCTATTTCCTGGGAAGAGGGAGGTTCATAGGCTAAAAGCTTCGTCTGCCGCCGATTTCTGTGGCTTTTCCACTCTTAACTTGACCTCAGTGTTTCGTTCCCTAGCTCTTGAATAGTCTTCGAGACTTCTCACACTTGGCAATGCATCTAACCGCTCTTACTACAGTCCTACTCATACCCCTCACATCTGCCTCCCCTCACGTCCTCCGCGCAACAACCCTTATCCCCAAATCCGCCTTCGACAACACCGCTAATCTCGAACGCTACTTCACATACAACTACCCATGGGGTGGCAATACGCATAATGGTATGGGGTCCCACCTATGCTTCCATTCGTATATAAGCTAAGTCTCCCCACAGGCGGAGCTCGCATGGACAAAGCCCATGTTACAATCTCCTCGCCTGGCGTCCTAAGCATTACCGCGCAACCTGTCAAAGGCCAACCGCCCGCTACCCATGGCGGGAAACAAATCGCGATCAACTATCTCAGCGGCGCGGTAGGCGCGAAACAAAAGTTTGTTGTGGCAAAAGGGGCAACTTTGATCTTTAGCGCGAGTTTTACTGCTACGACTGCAAAAGGTACATCGTTCTATATTTTTCTAGGCTACGTCAGTCTATGTATATAGATGAATTTGATCTTGCTCTGACGTAGTGTGTTAGGAACTTGGCCCGCGTTCTGGCTCACCGCGGTCTCAGGCTGGCCACCAGAAGTAGATATGGCAGAGTGGAAAGGCAGTGGAAAGATCAGTTTCAACACCTTCAACACTTCCTCCTCCGTACAGGCCAAGGACGTCAACTACCCGAATCCAAGCCAGTGGCATGACGTCAAGTGTCAATTGAAGGACAATGGCGGGGGCATCGTGCAGGTGAAGTATTGGCTCGATGGCGTGGAGGTGACGACGCATTATGGGAAGGACTATGTGGGGAAAGAATTATACCTGGTGATCAATTTGCAGATGGAGGGGAGTAGTGGGGGTCCTGGGCCGGGATCAAGTAAGTAACTCATTCGCTAGGTGAGAGGGTAGTTACTAATGAGTGAGCAGATACGACATATTCGATTCGGGGATTAGAAGTGACGGCACTTTGATAGACAGTAGGCTAGTATTCAGATAGGCTGTGTGGTGGTATTCCTGATGACAATATATCTAGAAGCATGCATAGACATCACACATGTTTGGCGTGCTATACGCAAGAAGGCCTTCATTTCCCTTCTAGACTAATTCTAAAGACAAACCTCCCATCTCCCCCCTTCCTCCTTGAAACCCCCCCCCCCCCCCTTCCTTCTCACCCCCCTCTAGACACCGTTCTTCGTGCCCAAAACCCACCTCGAGCCCTTGGAAGTAAAAACACTGAAAGTATACGGGCAGTCACCGCACACCTTGTGATAGCAGCGCCAGCACGCAATCGCACTATCCGGCCTAGGCTCGCACGGAAAGTAAGTGTAATGGTTCAGATGCTCGGGCATATACGCGCACCAGCAGCACGAGTACGACGCCGGATGGTCGTCCGACCACAAGTAAGCGCGTGGAGGCACGCCACTGATCGGGCGACGGGAGGGCCACCAGATCCCGTACACCTCGAAGTCGCGGGTCTCTTGGGCCGTAAGTTGCGCCCTGATCTCGTCGGAGATGAACGTGGCGTGGTTTTTCATTAAAATGCGCCTATAGGGCGTGAAGGTGGCGGCGTTGGCGGGGCCATTGGTGGTGGTGTTGGTTGGAGACATTTTGGTGGTGGTGGTATTGGTGGTGGTATTGGTGGTAGTGTTGGTGGTGCTCGTGGTTTGCAGTAGCTTAAATTGAGAGCGATCTGATGAGTTTGATAGAGTAATGTCTTTGTATGTGTTGTGGTTTTGAAGCGAAAAGGTCGAGGCGGAGGCAGATGTATTTTGACTATTGTGGAGAAGCGGTAAGGCCGCAGTGAAAGTCCGTTTGTCAGGAAGTTGTCAAATTTTACTGGGCTAGACAACTTTCCTTGCCATGGGAAAGTGATGTACGGATCCTACGGTGAATGAGGAGCCCCACACAGAGACGACGCTTGCGGTCAGGCAGTCATACCCGCAGATTGAATGTGAGAGTATTAGAATTACATGCCTATGGCTATTTTATCACACTCAAGAACAACAGCTATCGTAGGAACTACATGTATGTACGGGGGCGAGTGGTGTGGCGTGACACCTCTTATGGTTGTAAAGACTCCACTGCCAATGCAACGACATAGCAATACAAGAATATATTTGCAGCTAGCCTAAGAAACCCAAAGCCTGTAAATGTGATTTCATCGAGGCTCGACACTATTAAAGAAGGCCAAAATTGCGAGTAAGCTATTACTATATAGATAAAAGGCTGTACTAAACTTAGAATGTGGTTAGACCTCTAACTATGCGATAGAGGAGCGTTCTAAGCAGCTTAAGTAATATCGTAGCTAAATTGAGAAGGAAATCACCGCTATTCGGAAATATTAAGGCTACTACTTTTCATTTACTCTAGAGACGCTCATGTACTACACAGCGGTAGGCAGATATACACTAACCAAGGCAAATCTAAGGGGCACGACTCGGTGGTTAATAACTCTAGCTACTGCCTTCTCCACAGCCTATGTTCAACTAGTTCGTTATATTATTCTTGGACGCGAACAGCATTCATGTCCTCGACAACCTGCAATGGAGTGGTCCACAGGCGCCCACGATTATGATATACACTCACCTTTTCCTGAAAATGTATACAGCTCATCGATATTAAACCCCCGCTTCTTAAACCCCTCCTCAAAAATTTACTCTGATTTCACTATTCAAACGATGCATACAATACTGTACCTACAGTTCCTACTTTTGTAATGCAGAGTAAACAACCCCTAATATGACGTGGACTTTAGGTCTTCTTCGAATCCACCTTAACTTCCGCAATACAAAGCCGCTCGAAAAGCTGCTCAAGGAGCCTTGTATTACACAAAATTTCAGTCTACGCAACAAACCTCTACAACATCCGAAAACTACGGGAATTGAGACCCCAGCAACGTGGACTAGATTGACCTGCAGTTCCCTGGATAGAACAGCTATAGTCAAGCCACCCGAAATCTCATAGTCCACACCACCAAACAAAAATTGGCAGCTCCAGATACAGCCTCAAACGTTTCGATATCCTTGCCGCCTCAGCAGGTTCACGAACAGCCCCTCCGCCATCCAAAACGACTATAGTAGTTACAGTAACATAGATAGCTGAATTGCGAACTATGGCATGAGCCCTAGAGTATATCTCAACAGCAACTACTACAATCAATACAGTATCAAATCGTAGAGAACTATGTGACACTGGAATCTTAGCAAGGCATAAGCAGACACTCAGACCAAGGCTGCTTTCGATACTCAGCAGCAAGCTATATCTACAAATACACCCATCTTCTGCCCTACTCTGCTGTCATCATCGTAGTAGCTTCCTAAGAGCTTCGGGGAACCTAAAAACCAATACTGAGATCTTCCTTCAATTCCTGTTCGATACAATAGACCGATAAAAGAACCTACGCTAAGAGCTTACAGCGATATCTTTTAGTACTTGTTGGGCTTTCATACACCATTCAGGCTTGGGTAAGGGAACAAACATCTGATGGTTGCACGCGATTGCTTAGGGAAATAATCCACATTGGTTAGCCAGCGAGAGTTGTCGCATTTATATCAATGTCACAATATTTCTCTTCAGCACGGACATCAAATGATCTATGGAGAAGGCTGATGACAATTCAATGTCTGTAGGAAAAGACCTATTGCACCAGCTGCTTTACTGAGTTGATGTTTGTTAGATAATCGAATGCAGTGTCACTTCATCAAAGCAAATGAAAGACTAACTAATACTACTATCGGTTTACTCATTCAATTTAAATATCTATTCTCTTTATTTACAGGTCAGTGACGAATACGTTAAAATTTTAGACACTGGCTAAGCTACATGTACCCAATTTATGCTCCGGTTTGAGAGGGCCAACAACGTAGCGTAAATTATTGCTTTGTCAGGTGTAGGTAACTCTATTTATATGTGAAATTGCAGCACTCCTATTAACTTACACGGGGCTTTCAACAGTTTCCTCGTTGTTTTATTCAGAGATGTCTATTTAAAAAATCCAGTCAACTATGCGAAATCCTAAGCTGTACATTGCATTGCGTAGGACAAGTTCAATCTCAACTCCTTATCGCCGATAGGTTCTTATTTAACATTAAGCCATGCAACAACGCCATATAAGACAGAGACCCAATTTGATTGTTGATTTGCACAGCTAGGTAGTCGAACTTGAAGGATATGCCAAAAGTCAGGCGCGCTTATAATGCCACGTTCGAGTCATAGCCAACAGCTTAAGACGTTACTACGGCCACCAAAAACCTTCTGGTTCTAGCTCTTACAAAAGTGAACCCGTTTACAAGATCTGCATTCATTAAATACATTTTCCGGCATACATAGTTAAGGGCCAGTCCACCAGCATACACCTAAATTATAGAAGCAAATAAAAAACCAATGGCTTAGGCACAACTATCTCACTGCGTCAAAAGAATTTAAACAAGTTGTGGGAAACATTCTGCCAGAAGCAAATTTATGCTTAACACTTACAGCATCCACCTCATTACCATCACTAGCAACGCCCTAGAATACGCCACTCGAGCCTCGAAAATACCTGATCCCCATCTGCTGGCATATAAGGAGACAAACGGTATGTCTTTAATACAGCCTTTGCTATTCACCAGCTCAGCATGCCAGTATTGATGTGACTTCAACGGAAGTCAGAACAACTTGATGTTAGTTTTAGTTCATACTGTCCTACGTTGCAGCTTATCGTTGGCATAGGCATGGGTCGGAGGTAGTCCGTACGAGTCGTATGGCATTGCAGTTTGCTGGTATCCTTCAGCAGGTATGTGTTGAGCAGGTTGCTGATCTTGCCAGTAGTACGATGGTACGTTTACTGCGGTTGTACGAGGGACTGGTGAGCGTGGTAATGGTGCCAACATTGGAGACGGTTACCTTGATGGTGCGGGCGCCTGTAGGTTTGATTCTGCTGGCACCGCGAACCATGGCTCTGCCAAATGCAGGAGTCACAGGCTCCCCTTTGGATGCCTGGAACCGCGCGACACTCCAGGAAGGGCAGGGCCCCAGTTGAACTACTACACCGGTGGGCGCACGGGGTAACGAGCCAACCCCGGCTCTGTACGAGGACGGCGCGGAAATACTCCTCACGCCTGATGAGCTTGGCGACCCAGAGGTTGAGGTTGGTGTCGCTCGGCAGCGGCACAACGACATCGTGAGATGGCATTGCCACCACTGCCCACTCCTCATCCTACCACCAGTTAGCACAAAGGAAACCCACCGTACAGGATTCAAATACATAAATTGACACACAATGAGTACAGCATGCGGCGATTAGCTGCCCGCCCGGTGGGCAGCGTCACCAACATACGCCCACCCACCCAACGCACGGCCAAGTCGCCAAGCGACTCGCTGACCACCACGGTAGTATTATTATTGCTGCTACTAGAGGCAGCATTAGCGGCGTACGGGACTATGGACATCTTTCTATCACACCTATTAGCACCGTACAAGACCTAGAAAGAGAAAGAAAAATTGCTAGGAAAGGTTAACGTACGTGGTGTGGTAGCAGTGTTGTTGTTATTGGTGCTGGTATTGGTGTTGGTGGTGTTGCTGCTACTATGGCTGTGACTGTGGTTGTGGTTGTGGTTGTGGTTGTGCTGGTGCTGGTATTGTCTGTCACAAGTCGGCGCCGTACGAAGAGGAAGGCACCTCCCCCATCAAGCAGAGACAAGGAAGGAATAATGATCACGTACGGAAGTGGTAGTGGTAGTAGTTGAAGGAGAAAAGAAAAGAGCGTCAAACTAGAGGGGGCGACCCGAATATATACCCCCAACTTCTGTACGTTACACGACGATGTCACAGCGACATCATACGACACTACAAGCAGCAAACAAGAAGGAACCATTAGGGTACAGGAAGCTGCCAATCGTACGGTGTATCCTAATAGAAAGAACCAACTAGGGGACCCAAAAACCCAAGGGACCTACCATACGAACGAACATAATAATACCCTACCCTATAAGTAATTCCAGATAGACCACCATTTTCCCCAGATTCCGTACGCAACCAATCCCTAATATACTAGTACTAGGATTAATAGGCCGTACGATGGAAGATACTAACAAGTAAAGGAGAACCAAATTAGATAGGAGGAACTAAGAGGAAGGGGAACGTTTAAAGAAGGCAAGAACAAATTAATAGGAATGTATAGAAAAAGATAAGCACTATATATACTAGCTATAAAGGCACAAAAGAAAAGTTGCCAGTATCCATACGTTGCGGCTCTAGCTATCACGTACTATAGAGCACGTGCAGCAAGAGCTACCAGTAAAGGGGTAACTAGATGCACAGGCCTATAGCCCATGCGTTCAGTTCCCCTATGTAGATCTTACATCGATCGTACGTAGAAGAGACAACCTTGAATATACCCATTTGAGATTCAGACTCGAACCCCGTACAATATTGTACCAAGCTTACCGCATGCTTTCGCGCTGCAGAGGAAGCCCATGAACACATACAATATTAAACTCATTATTCTTTAAAACTTTGCCGTTCACTTACTATATCGAAAACGTACGACAATATAATCGCGCAAGTTTGCACGTACCACTACATTTCCTTCTATCGATACCTCAAGGTTCCAACTCAAATCAGAAAGCAGTAATTTATCTTCATACTCTAATCAAAAATAATGCGGGCAGAATGGCATTTTACGCTGCGTCCAATGTAACAATTTGGAGTACTCGTAATTTCCCACTGTTGAGTGACACAAAATGGCCAAATGTACTGTTGCTATTCTTTCCATTTAAAGCAAGAGGCTGGCACAAATATTAGTCTAATAGTACCACACTTTGATTTGGCACGAAGTTGATACTCAGCCTCACGCATGCACACACCACCATCACCACATAGTCCTAGGCACTTCAATCAACTTCACATCTCCTATTATCTCTATATATTACAACAGGACCCCATCCACCTATTTCACCCCCACGAACGGTTCATCATCTACAGCAGCAAATCCTGATTCCCATCCGCACCCCCGGGACTCAGCACCATTTGCTGAGGCGCATTCTGGTTCACCACCCATCCGCCCCCAAAACCGGCCTGATCCACTGCTATCGGGCTCCCTCCAAACGTGCTTTGACGACCTACGTTAGCGAAGTACGTGTCCGCGTCGCTAACAGCTGCAGCCATGCCATTACCGTTTGTTGGTGACAGTGAGCCATTGCCGTTCGTAGATGCGGTATCGAGTCTTGAGCGATCGGCTGCTGCAAGATCACGGGCTTGTTGTGCTGCTTTGACAGTGGGGAGTTCGTGGCGTTGGAGGGCAGGAGATTCTTGGAGTTTGCGAGGACGGGCGCTGCGGAACACTGTGTTTACGGGTTTGAGATATACGGTTGCGAGGGTGCCGACGTTGAGACACATTTCCTCTAGTGTTCCCGGGTCTAATTTCTCAGACTCCTCGGCTGTGATAGGGGGTTTCTCGCCCATAACCACTTTCTTTGCTTCCTCTGGTGCAGAAGAGAGAAGCCGCCAATACATATAACCTCTGTCGCGTAGATCAGGGTTATCTGTATCTTCAGTGGCCCATTTGAGCACTTTGGGAACAAGGGACGAGCCACGGGTTGGTCGCTGGATAAACAGCTTCACTGTTGCTGTGAGAAGCGCCAGCTGCACCTCATGCGTTTCTTCTTGGAAAGAGTCCAAGAAGTCTTCCAGGAGCACATCAGAGTCTTCTATTCGGTCGGCGTATTGACCGATAACCCAAATCATAGCTGCCTTGGCCTCGGGTTCGTCGAGCGAATCAAGATTTTCGCATAGTGTTGAGATGATGGATTCGTACTGGTTGGGATATTTGCGGAAGATGTTACGAATAACTACTGTTGCTTCCTGTACAATATACGAGACTTTTGTGCTCACGAGTTGTAGAAGCGTGCTAATGCAGAGTTGCGCTGCAGGCGCGATCTTGATGGCTAGCTTGCCGATGGCGCGGACAGATTTGCGCACGAAGTCGACATCAATCTCGGTCGCATATCTGGCGTTCATGTTAGTTGTGAGCATATCCGGCTTTGCAAGAACTTACTCTGCAAGCTCCGTCAACACCTCCTTGATATTTCTTTCCGTTGCCAACATAAAGATGAGCTCAAGTTTGGTGACTTTAACATATATGGGGTCGTTGTATTTACAGAAAAATACCCGAATGTCGTTGCGCAAGACATCTGGACGCCGTTGTAGGATGAGAAGGGCATTGCGTAGGGCCAAATACTGGATTTCTGGGCCTTTAGAGAGAAGCGTGACAAGAGGTGGTGAAAGTTTATTACACAGTGAAGATATTACTTTCGTGTCTGATATGTAATTCATGAGGTAGAGGATAACGCGGATACACGTGAGTACGACGGCGGAGTTTGAATGTGAGAGGCGAGGCGATATGCGCTCGGCAAGTAGGGCGGCTTCTGCAGTGTCTTGGGGAACATAATTCATCATGGCTTCCAGAATGTACGTTTGACCCCATTCTGAGCAGTCTGGGAGGATGGAGACGATCTTGGAGGCACTGGCATAGTCGATGGTGAGCTTGATGTTTTCACTTCGTTCCCAGATGTCCATCAGACCTGCCAATGCGCTCGAGACGACAGTTGGGTTTTCGTCTCTCAGCATGCCATTGAGCTTGTCAATCAGGTCTGAGCTTTCAACAAGATGTCTGTCGTGATCGTAGAGCTTAGCCACACAGAATGCAGCAGTCTTACGAACATAAGGATCCGCGTCTTTGAGAAGGTTCTTTAGGTGTGGTACGGTGGCTTCGACGAATTCACGGACGTGGACGTATGACATGGTTCGCAGTGCTAGCGCTCGTACCAAAGGGTTGTTGTCGTGCATATCTTCCTGGATGATGGGCAGTGCCTTGAGAGCAATGTCAGGTTTTATCCTGGCATAGTTGACCAAGTACAAGAAGCACCTGCCTCTGTCAGCCTTGCGCCTTCCGTGGAAGTGATTGGAGAACGCACATCTTCTTGATTTCCAAGCTTTGGATGTGCATACAGCCCACAATGTCCGGGAAGAGGGCGACCATGTCATTGTTGCTCATGGTCATGTTGGCGACAATCTTCTTGAGGGCCGTCTTCTTTGCGGAGAAGTTCTTGTCCTTTTTCCCGCCGCTGTTGAGCTCGAGGCGAAGCTCTGCGACCTTGCCCTGTGAAGTGCGAAGAGCGTGTAAGCGCGAGGTGTCGAAGGAATATGCAAGAAACATGGCCATGGCATGGTAGCGTATGAGGGTGAGGGAGATTTAGGAGATGTACCTCTACAGTCACAACCGGGCGCCGTCTAGGACTGAGGTTGGGCTGGAGATATGGAAGACGTGTAGAGAACATGGGGAGAAGGGGAGAAGTGGAGAAGTGGAGATGGGAAAGGGAAAAGGGGATGGTTATGCAGGTGGGAGGTGAAGGGTAACAGAGAGTGCAGACGTACCCTCGCAAAGAGCTTCGCATCCTGGCCGCCCTGGCTCATGGTGGGCTAGGTATCTATGTCGCGTGGCAGCTGAGGTGGCTCTCAGGTTACTGCATGTGCCTGCGGTAGTACAGCACCTATGCTTCCCCTCTCTTCGTACCAGCTAGCGCCCCTCCTTGCCGGTGTGGGGTATAGGGGCCGTGTTGCAATTGGGCCGCCTACTCGTGTGGTGGCTTTAGGTGGTGTTGCGCATATCCATGTCCAAAGGTGATGGCTAAAAGGCTCGTGACGGTGTGCTTGTAACCTTTTGGGGCGGTGGCACGGAGGGACGGAGGTCTTGCGGGAAAGCTTTAGGGGGGCCGTGCATTCGCCAAGCCCATCAACCTTCCATTAGGTAGACCAATACACTATGAGACGACCACTATCATCATCAACGCCATCTATCCAGAAGCAATACAGGAAAAATGCCAGCTACTCCTCCTCCACCACCACCACAATGGGTTGTTGATCTTGAATCCACACCTGCAAAACCCAAAAACCCATCCCTCCCAGACCCACCAGGCTACACGGCGTCGCTGACCAAGCGAGAGCGCGCACTATCATCCAAGACAGCTCGCCAGCCACCGACAACAGAAGAGATGGACACGCTCAAAATGAAAAAAGCCTGGGAAGTCGCCATTGGCCCCGCCAAGCAATTGCCCATGAATGCTTTCGGTACGTTGCGTCATACCTAGCATGCGAGGAAGCCTCTACCCACGCAACTACTAAACAGAGAAACAGGCATGTACATGACAGGCAACACTCTTCAAATCTTTTCCATCTTCATGGTCTTCACCTTGTTCAAGTCGCCCGTCATGGCCGTTCTTGCCCTGCAACGCACATTCGCCCCATATGAAACACCTGGTACCTCGACCCGATTGATTGGCGTCAAGATCGTCTATATCCTGTGTAATCTGTTGATGCTGAGCCTGGGCATCTGGAAAGTCAATGGCATGGGACTGCTGCCTACCACGAGGTCGGATTGGCTGGCATGGGAGAGTGAGAGGACGTGGTCAGAAAGAGCTGTACCGAAAGAGTGGCTGTAAATGCTTGGTTGGCGTCTATGGAGGTATAGAGGTATGGTACGATAAAACTGTAAAGCTAACCCTTAAAAATATGGTAAAAAGCCTTCCTGTCTTGTTCTTCGTCCCTCTCATATCGCCATGTGCTGTGTTACTGCTGCTCTTGCTCTGCTTTGCGACCTCAGTTCGGCCCTAAAAGGTTGCGACAGGCCTTGTCTTCGACTAGACCCCCTTCAGCCAGACTCTTGAATTCATCCTTCTTGGCTACAAATTGCAGCACCGTCGGATCCCTCATTGCGTCTTCAAATTCCTCTTCCGTCGCAAGATCCGAATGAAGCAACATCACCATGCCGCCTGGCACCTCCATAGGCCCACCATGGCGAATCTTCTCCAGGCAAAGCACGAAATTCAGCATCCCGGTATCTTGCAGCATAAGCTGCGTCTCCAAAGCCACCATGTCCCGGGCATGCTGCAGCAAAATCAGCAACGGATCATCCGTCCAAAGTGTGTCTCCTACAACCGCATGTTCCGCCAACGGCGTAAGATCACTCCACCCCCACACTAATCGTTCCACAATGCCCAACAACGCCCTCACATCCCCATCCCTATCCATCTTCTTCGCGCCCGCAAAATCAACAAGCACAACATCAGGATACCCCCGGTACCGATGAAACATACGCCGCGGATACATATTCAACATAACATTTCCCATATCAAGTTTCCCATGCGTGATCCCTTTGTCATGCACACATTTCACCGCATCCACTAGTCCAAGCACAACATGTGCAATCATCCAACTCGGCAGTCCACCGCTCACCTCCGCAAATTCGCGTAGCGTACGCCCAAACACAGGCGCCATCACAAGATACGAATCTGCACATGACCCCGTCGTTTGCGTGCCAACAACATATGACCCAATATGCATCGAAGCATCCTCGTCATGCTCAGTCAACGCCTCAATCGTCTCGATCTCGCGCCGCAAAGACGCAGCACATGCACCCATCTTAACCACCGTCAACGAAGGAAATATCGATTGCACGAGGGCCCGCGGAAGACTGCTACTCTTGAGCTGTTCGATCATACGCACCAGGGTGTCGCCGTAACGTGGGTACGACAGCAACCACATCTGGCAATGCATGTATGCATGCGGCAGTGTGGAAAACGAGGTATGTTCTTTGGCTACGCGCTCGCGGAATGTGGTGTCAATGTCTGTGGCGGGCGAGAAGAGTTCGAGGGCGCGGGGGAGGCAGAGATAGACGGCGTGGGTGGTGTTGGAGGCGCTGGAGAGGCGTTTGATGATGCGGAAGCGGGAGGGTGGAGGCACGGGAAGGGTTTGGGGAGATTCTGGCGTAAGGTGATTCATTGGTAGTAGTGGGAGCTAGTAGATGCTAGGCGATTGATTCAATGGAGAGCTTTGTGTCGAGGTTGAATGTGTTTTTTCCAATGTAAAGTTCGCTGGGCAAGTTAAGGTTTACAATTTTGAGAACTGGTTGCTAGTTTGTGGTAGGTGCAAAACGAGAGACCGACCCAGCAGTTTTCGTAAGAGTAGCCTTTGTTTGTAAATAAGTCGCAACAAACATTCAACTGCTTGTCGTACACCGTTTGACTTTTAGTGCTTTCACTCGGACCCCTGCAGCGTCTTGAAAGTGACAAGTCACTGTCCGCCGCTCAGACAATCATCGAAGTGTAGCGAAACTCATTCGGTTTTAGGTGATAGATGTTCAATCAAGAATACAGACTTCAATCGAAAACGAAGATGTCCATTACTGCTACATACAAGTGCGTTGGGTATCTCTATTTGCCTGTAATGATCGTGCCGCTAGTAACACCAGACAATTGAATAGCATCGTCCACCAAGTTATTCAGCTGATTGAATTGGCCTTGCAACCACAGATCTAGAATAACCTGATCCTGACTGACAAAAGTCGATCGCGATGGAGGCAGCACCTTTGTGCACTCCTTAAGGTCATTGATGTTGTTCACTCCAAGAAGCGAGAGGCGGGTGTATGCTTTAGCATAGTCCTTGAAGAAAAGTTAGTGATTGCATATACGACCAACGAGATCAAGGAAAACCTACTTCATTCCAGTGATTCTGGCCACCGTTGGGGTTGCTAAATTCCTGCCACTCGCTAATAGTTCGCGAGTCTTTGCTCAAGTTGATATCGCTTTGAAATTTGAGTACACGTTTGGGTGCATTGCTGCTGGTGGTCTCAGGGTAGAATTTGACATCCCACACACCTGGCGTGCTGTCCTGTGGGTCCCCGTCGCGCGCTGTGTCAACGAAATGCTGTTGTGAAGTTGTGTGTGCGCCAACAAGAGCGACGAGGTCGTGCGGATCAATCGTCTTAGCAGAGAAGAGCTTGATAAGCGTGTCGGCAGAGTCCGTATGCCCAGGGAGAAGGCCGGTAGGTCCAGCCTTGCTGTTGTCCTTGCGGCCGACGAAGGAGCGGATACGAGGCCCAAGTGGGCATACAACAGTGGCCACGTTGGCGCCCATCTGAATAATATCCGCCATGGAAAGGCCATATTGATTGTACTTGTTGTACCATGCCTTGGTTTGATCCGCAATGGCCGATAGCCCATTATTATCTGCGCGAGAGATTTCATCGCTAAGAAGAATACCTAAAGTGGAGACAGGATGTCAGTTTTCATTATGCAGATGGTACCAGGAGGATGTACATACTTCCATCAGCCCCGCCGTATCCGCTCGTCTTGCTCCACACACCGGCATCATGGAAGCCTAGGCGCACGGCTTGTCTTGCAAACTTGGAGCATCTACCAGATGTACCATTAAACTTGGCGGCCATCTCATATGCAAGCCATTTCCAATGGCAGCATAGGTCGGCCTTGCATGCAGCACTACCGATGGCTCCTACTGGGATGGAAGCATCTCGCTCACTCGACTCGGCATTCTTCTGATCAAGCAGGATGGCTTTTATGTCTTTTCCAATGGACGTAAGCTTTGAATCGGCAAGGCTTACCAAATCGCCAATGAGTTCTTTTGATTCTGCCCTTTTCTCCCTGTTTGCAGCACGCTTCATGTCGAATATTAGCTTCTCTCCCATACCGGGATGAGCATCGACTAGTGGAGTACAGGCGAGGAGCGCATAGCTGAAGTAAGAGACAGCCTTCATATTGGTAGATAAAAAACTAAACGAATTGTCAAGATTAGAGGGTTGACTTGATATGTAAAAGAATTATTGCGCGCAGAAGCATGTCTTATAGAAATACCAAGATGCAGAGGTCTGTGGAACATCACGCGTCCCGTCAAGCCCTGAAGGCACCGACGGAGTAGAATAGATTGATAGACAGGGAAAATTCCGCATGAGACCTCTGGCGCCTGTCCAAATGAACACGAAAGTTCCGCATAGCGCACATTAGATCTAGGAATACCTTGTTCGCGGCCTAGACGCGGTGTCTAGCCGCATTCATGTTCGATTCCTGATAAATGGCGGTATTGTGGGAACCTGCTCTGATTGTGATGTCCCTTGTCTGGTAGGAGCTGACAGCCAAGACATACAATACGCTGTGTATCATTGGCCCACCTCGTTCCAGAGCTCCAAGTGATGCGTGCCTAGGTAATGGGAAGGCGAATACGAGGTGGCAGGATACTATGGACTGGTACTGATACGTGATGCATATTGCGGCTGCACTGAGAAGGTCGTACAATAGAGCTAGACAACATTGGCTGTATTGATGACATTCGGCCCTTTCCGCAGCAAGTCCACAATGTCACAACAAGGTGCAATTGTCCACCGTTTCTTGCAAAAGGTAGACAGAATCAACAGTTGAGGCTCCTTTAGGTTAAGCGTGCGGGTCTTTCCTCAAGCTTCAGCCTCTAATATGTGGGGATATGTGGAGAAATCCTTCAGGTGGACAAAAGTCCGACTGGAAGTCCGGAAACTCAATATTGAAGTCATCTTGTGTATGCGTGGGTCAAAGACTATTCTTAGGTGCCCAAGACTTTCGTGTTCCTGGATTGAGAAGCGAAAATCGGTGGTATGTAATATCAAGCCGTGCATGGTCTGGCCGAGACATTGCAATCTCAGCCTCATCAGACCAAGATCTTGCCGTGTCAAGGTAGTGTGTACGCATGAGATGGCAGGGACGATGCCCTAGATGCACTATAATCATGTAGACCCCTAGGGTAGTGGTCTTGACGAGCGTTGAAGCATACTTGGATGAGCGAAATAACTGGGAGCCCTGGTCGAGCTCTCGGACTTTGTGATGGCCTACATGCCAGCCGCAGCAGACGTTGAAGTCGGCGATATTTAGCCGGATAACATGAATTGATACGTTGGCTGTAGGAACATGGGTAATGCTGATACCAATGGAGACCCGGAGCCTAGTTCAGGACATGAAGAACCCGGCAGCCGGATTCTTGGAGGATGCACGGGAAGGATCTAGTCAATTGCAGAAGATAGGTAATTATGTCAGCGCGAATGATTCACACGCACAGACCTTATTCACATTGATCTGAAATTTGCTAACATGTAGATATTGGAGAAGCAGCAGGCACTTCACCCGTCTTACATAGCATTGAGGTGTGCGACGATGCGTCCTAAAGAGAATGCTGAGGCGCTCAGGGTATATCGTTGAGCATCGTTTCTCTGGGTAAATAGTCTAGCCTATTTTGGCAGAGGAAGCAACTGTTGCTGACCCACGCTGGGAGCGCCCGAAGTAGGGCAATAGGAGAAGGTAACGCGATACCTAGGAACGGTAGTGGTTTGGACATAACAGCAATGAGAAAGAGTAGGGTTAGGTAATACCTAAGCAGCGTGGCAGCGCAGCGTTTCGAAGCTGGACGCCTTCCCACCTTCCCTAATTCGGCCAAGCGCGAATCTAATTCGAGCCTGCCAAGCAAGCCACTCCCCCACCACAGCCACGCCTCACAACAGACCACTGCGCGCAACTAGACAATCAGGAAAACGTGACCAATCAGAGAAGCACGCAAGTCTCAAGCGAACGAATTTAGACGGCACCCCCTCAACCTTACCATTCCATGAGGCTGTTACTCCCATTTCGGGTACACCGTACACGCTTGGCTGAGATTCAGCTCGCCGCCATGCGCGCTCGGAAGTTTGGGGCGCTGGAGTCAGCGTAAGGCGTATAAGGGAGGGTCTGGCCGCCCTTCGCGTGTTCAAGCCCCTCCATAGCTCAACTTTTTCTCCTGTTTATATATACCCATTCTGTTTCCTCACGTGCATTCCAGCACCGTCATTCCTACAAAATAAAGCGAACCATCGAGCGCTATTCACAGACCCGGGCATTGCGTTACACCATTCACGATCAAAGTGCGAAAGAAGTAATAGTAGCTATGGACTTTTTACAAGATAACATGAAGCGCGTAACCGACATGTTCTCTGGACCAAAGACGCAGTTCCAAGTTCTTTCCGACCTCCACTTAGACCACGAGTTGCAATATCTTACCTTCCACATTCCAGTCGCTGCACCCTATCTCATCCTTGGCGGAAACATAGGACGCCTGGCCGATTACGACGAATACCTATCATTTCTTGTCCGACGCTGTAACTTGCATGAAAAAGTCTACCTCGTCCTTGGTGCGCTCGAATTCCATGGAATTGGTTGGATGGAGGGCTTGCAACTAGCGCACAAGATGGAGCAAGATCCCGTAACAAAAGGCAGGCTAGAGGTCCTCTATGAAACGAGGGCTGATGTCCCAGGTACAAATATCACATTGCTGGGTTGTACACTGTGGAGTAGGATTCCCGAGGCAGACGCGCCAGCCGTGATGAGGAAGATTCTAGAATTTGATGAGGAGCATGGCATCAAAGAATGGAGCATCAAGGAACATAACTCGGAGCACAAGAGAGACTATAAGTGGCTGCTCGAGGAGCTGAAAAAAGCGCAACCTGCCCCAAAACCAGCGGGTGGCGCCGCTCCAGCAGCCCCTGCCGCTACACCAACCTCACTGCGGAATATCATCATTGTTACGTCTTTTGCACCAGATTTGAAAGATGCCCTCGAGCCATGGCAGATCGATGCGCCTTGGGCGACGGCATACGGCACAGATATGCTTACCAGGAGCAATTGGACAGGGGTGAAGATCTGGCTATCCGGTACCACAGGACGCACATGCGAGCTTGAGAAGGGTGGTGTCACAATGGTGAGCAACCAAAGAGGACGTAAAGGCGAAGAGGTCACGGGCCTCTTGAAGGACGGCATGTCCGAGCGCCAAAAAGTTGGTCTGTTCGATGTAATGAAGGTAATTAAGATATAATTTAGCAATAATAATACACCTTAAAGTGGTGTGATACTTTTTGACCTGCTTGATATCGATGTAAATCATATCTTTTGGTATTTCTAGATTGGCCAACAGATTCAAAGGAAAGAGGTAGTGTACACAAAGCAACAATGGCCCCGGGACACCGCAAATGTGCGCAATGGACATTATCAGAGTTTCTCCTCCCTTGCCTGCCTGGGAGCACTAGAGAAGATTTTGGATTGTTCAGATGACGTAATAATACAGGGGATGATCACGTTATTTCGTCTTGAATTCGAAATACGAACCCTGCTTTCACACGCCAACTGCAAATTTCTTGTCATAACCGGACAACAATACATTCCCGATGCTCAGTTGCGCTAATTTTATTCTGTTTGCTTATTTGGCAAATTTTTATGCGGGGTTCGCGATGATAGTGTGATAATCTTTGCTTGTCCCTAGACCACTCTAGGAGTGCGATGGTCATTTCAAAGCTATATTGTTGAGATCACATTCAATTAAAAAACCAAACCCCGTCAATTCAGCGGAAACGTCGAGTTGGCCATGCTACGAGCCTAATTAATTTGACTTTCTGATTCTCTCTCTCTTAGGCTCCGCTTATCTGCTTGTCTTGGATCTGATTACGGCTGTCTCAATGCTATCTCGTTCCCCTATATCTTACCGATACATTATGTAATCGTCGAGAATATCCAGATATTGCGCTTCGACTGGGAACGGGGAGCTGAGACGATTTTGGGCTAGCATGACATTTAGAGGACTTTTTTTATGTATGGGTTGTTAGTATTGTTTAGTTATATATCCGACTAGAGGAAGTGGTAGGTTGAGTATAGGACTCAAGTGAGGTTCGGAATTGAGAATGAAACGTTTGTTGCTTAAGTCACTCGCTGCTGAATCTACATGGCGAACTAGGCAATCACAGCTTCCATATACGGACGCGAAACTTGAGATTGGTATCTTGACAACACAAGTCTAGCGTTCATAGTAAAGAAATTGGTGATCTCAGCCTACGCAAAGGCCTTGAACTCTGTTCTCGAGTCTTGTTTCCTGTGCTCATCGTTCGTCCGAGATGCGGTATATCCGGGATTCTAGAGAATGCGATACAACAAGAGAGTCGATTGAACGATGCGCATCGCAGCGGTCGTCGTCATCGTTGGGGAAGGAGGCGCGGGGTAACTTTATCTCCGTCCCTGATGATCATGCGAACACACACACAGTTGGTGAAGGTAGGGTGAGACTGACATCCATTGTGAACATTGGCCATGTACGTGCGGCCATCCCTAGCATGCCTGTTGACAACGATGTGGCCCCTGCTTTGGTGTTTCTTTGACTCTTGGTGATGATGGAGACTCAAATGTCCCTTCGACTAACATATACTCCCCGGCCTCAACCCAACTCACCAACGGCACCAACATGACTCTAGTACCCTCCTCACAGGGAGACCGAATGACTTTCTCATACACACCAGCCACCGTGATCGTAGCCTACGTGAGTGGCAGGCGATGTTGAGCCTTAAGCGCAGTCAGCGACAGCAGCACCCACCGCACAACGACCGCCCGCAGGGCTATCCCGACATGAGCATGAGAAAGATGAGTTTGAAGAGGGAATCGCTAACAGTCGGCTTCAGCGCATACCCTATCATTGCGCCGCATACAGCGTCCCTTCTCCAAAGCGACTCTGCGTATTGGTGCGCCGTCACCACCGCGGGCGGCAACAAAGTCTTTGTGGCGGTAAAGAGAAGCCTCAAGCGACGACAAGCCTCAAGCACCGACAAGCCTCAAGCAAAGAAGCCATCTCATAAGAGAGTTATGCGCATCGTCTCTCAGAAACCGAATGTGGATTGCACAAGCCACGGGAAGACGCAGGGTCAATGTCACACAGCAGAGCTTTTACTCGACCGCCTTTGCCGCAATACACATCGAAACCCTCGAACAAATTCGTTCTACGACTCGAAGTCGAGATCTCTCGCAGAATGGGCCGTTATGTCACATAAACACACAAGATCCCTGGTGATGGTGACACTCCATACTCGGCCAATGCGTCGGCTTCAACGACGCACATCCGACTTGATGGGAGCAAGCCGACTTAAGGACACCCAAGAAGGGAACTTTGGCATAGCACATGAGGCCGACCAAGCCCTCTTTTTCGTCTGCTCTCCAGAGGAGGACGCTCTTCAAGATGATGTGATAAAATAGGATCACATACTTATACCGTATACCTTCGGACCAGACCGCCGTAATCACACTCTCCAATACCAGGCCAAGTATGATGTTTTCCCAGCTCTTTCTCGTCAACTTTTTCATCAATTTCTTCGCCGACTCCCCTCTCATCTTACATCTTGCGTCGAATATCTCACTTCATCGACGCTGCCCAATCTCTTTCTGTTCCATCAACATATATGAACGCTCCGCGTTATGATGAGAAGATCACTGCATAACGAATGCTGCATGATGAGCACAAAAAGCGTGATCCAAATTGTCCATGCCAAATTTCATACTCCTTGGTTGCGGCGACATTTCTGCAGCCAGCAAGGCTGGCTCTGGATACCAGCGTATGTGACATAGAACATATGGGTTTTGCTCCATCGACCAATATAAGTGGCGATGCCTAAAGATCATCAGAGAGATTCAAATCTCATTCCCAACTACCAAACACCGGCGCGGAATAATGAAACAACATAAAGTGTAATGCTGCTCGAGCCGGTTCTGTGTGGTCGAAGATCGGATGGTCATCGGATCTCCCTTGAACTTCCAGAAGACTATGATGCAATGTCAGGCTGGATCGTAAGTCGATGCTTGTTCCTTGAAAAACCAACCTATCGCAGACTCATACAATTGATATCGTTGTCCTCAATCTCGTTATCTCTTCGATATCCTCTACATGTAGTCGAATCGAACGTGGAGAGCGAAGAAAACGTCTTCTATTGTGTGCCCCTCTTGAAGCATTCTTCCCTTCGCCATTCATATCCGCATTTTATGCTTCAGAGTATAAGTGCAGCATTGCTCCATCCTCTCCAGCGACCCTTAGCCGTCCATACCGTACATACTCAGCTGCATGGGATTGCTAAAGTCCAACGAACACAGTCAGTCAGCTTGTGTTTTACGGTCCCTGGAGATCTGGGCCTATGCACTGTTTTGGGTGCGACGTGTGATGTGTAATGGCGATGTGTTGATTGCAAATTGAGGGGGTTTTGTCCATGGTACGTTCGGTTGCTTCAAGGGGCAGCGTCGGTTTCGATACAAAGCCGGGACATTTGAGAGTTGCAATGGCCGTCAACTTCGGTAGCCTCTTTCCACTCCGAGCTAGCTGCTGTTACGAAAGTATTCAGTTCTCTCATCAGCGAACCCAGTATACACATGTCCCACTGTCCGAATACTTACACGCAAACATCATTATCGAACTGAAAGTTGATGTTTGAAGCTGAGCCTTCCTCTTGATGGCTTATTCATAAATGGCTAGTGTTGCGGTCTGTCAGAATGGGCAAATAACATATTGCCACAAGCTAAGCAGTTGTCAACATTAGTGTGAACTTGTCAGCGTCGACAACGAGCCGATCGTTTGCCAATCGTCGAACTGATACCTACCGGGTATAAGTATAATATCTTACCTTTGGCATGGTCTTGTTCCGCTGATAAAAGGCAACGGAATAATACCTAGGTAGTCGCCATTGACCCAGGCATGATCGTGCATCGCACTGCTAATATTGTGCGCATCGCAGAGGTTTGATCTTGCAAACTCTTGGGCTTGAACTCTTGGTTGCCACCAGTCCAGTCAGGCTGGGGTAGTCAACATCTCCCCCTTGCGAGATGTGGATCGCAATATGATCAATGTGCCGATATCCATACATGGATAGTGTACTGCCTGAGAAATGGCGTATCGGCTTGTTTAGGAAATCTTCTATGCCGACCAGCACCTTTTTATCATGAGATATGAGTGTACCAAATCCTCGCCGTCGGTAACCTCGAATAGAGCAGCATTTTCATGCATGTCCAAATGCTAGTTTCGATGTCGCTGGCGGCAAAGGTCGTTCGTCCAACTCGCGCCAAGTTTGCTATTGCCGTGGAAGTTCAATATAGTCATCTGAGGGTTGACTTCATTTGCACTAGATACTCTGTGATAAACAGAAGTTGACCAACCACTCCTCCGCATCTGTATGTGGCAATCATGCGCATATCCGATGTTGACTAAAGTCGCCGTCACATTAAGGCCAACTGATGCTCGCGGGTGGTATCCTCAATCGCCAGTACACCATATTATGCCCGGAACTCCACGACTAGGAAAATCGTCTCAGGGCGTTCTCCGCTCTTCAAAGAGATCTTGATGTACGTGCCTGTCAAGGTGACCGGCAGTGTGTGGTCATTAACCTCTGCTGAGCTTTGGTTTATCATCTCCGGCTGCGTACTGATGAAGTTGAAGTGCCTAGAGCTACACGGCAGTACTTGAAATGCCATATTTCGAGTCGTGACACCTAATTTTCGCCTGAGAAGGTGTTGTTGGGGGCGGCCTGGCTTTGGTCGCAGACTGAAGGGATTTCGCATACTTGCTTTCTTGCCGCAACACAGCAAGACCCTCTATTTAATGACTTGCAAAATGTCGATCCTAAACATTTTAGAAGTCGAGATAGCCGGGTGGTCGAGGGCGCGTAATGGGCAGCGCACCTGATTGCCAACGGATCAATACGTGTCCGATTTCGCCAGGTGCCACGAGCAGGCGAGAATCAATACTGATGCCCATGTCAGCCTCTTCCTTGGAGACTGCACGAACTTCCTTTTGGATCCTGTCCCGCGAGATTAGTTTCTCCATCGCCTCTCTCTTGTCAGGCCCTGGTGTACGGCATGCCAGACCTCAAGACCACCATCGCTTTCCATCGCTATGGTAGTCTTAATATCTTCTCTGCTGCCATGAATGCTCACTGTGCTCTTGATTTCTCAAACCGTCGTACTGCATTTGTTAGGATGCAAGTGGTTTGTGAGAGCGCGTGCGAAAAGCAGCAACTTATTCTGGCTTGATTGGGTAGATGATTATAATCGAGACCTGTATAGTGGGCATCGGAAGCGCAAAGGTGGGGTTTGCTCGCACTCACCTAAGGTTTGTAAGTCTCGTCATCCGTAAATCTGCGCGTTGCAGTGCCGCTCGACCGACAATTTGCTTGTGTTTAGTTGATCCTCCATGCCCCCTTGCCTCATGTCCGCTCATAGCCATTCTACCCTTGAGGATTGTTGCAGTTGTAGAAAGATAGGTAGGCCTCACTGTTGTCAAAGTATGGCGGTGCGAGAGATGGCTGCGGGGGCCCTGATGGTTGCGGAAGGCACAGAAGAATGTTTTCGAAGGTCAGTCTTTGCGTGCTCGATGATACTTTTGAGCAGTGTGCTAGGCTCTAGAGGGGTTAATTTGCAATCTCAAAACTGTTAAGGGCAGGGGGCACTTGCTAGGGTCGATCTTGTTGCTGGTAATGGCTACTGTCTTTGACCTGTCACACGCATTCTACGGCAAGTGTGGCAAGTCAGGACGCACCTTGACAATGATGATCTCCTTGTCTTTTGGCCTGGGTTTGCAATGTAAGTCTCGGCTGCGCAGCCGCTTTTGACGCATGCGGGCTGCGGCTATCCGATTAGCTTGCTGTGGTGGACTGTCAGATCCGCAGCGATTGCAAAGAAAGTTGCGATGGCGCGCGTTGTGTTCCTTCTCCTGAAAAATCCTTTGCAATGTTGTTTGAATGTCTGGAGTTGATCGTAGATGTGCAAAGCGCATCTGTTGGTTGTTTATCAGTGTTGCAGCTTGTCAGCAGAGGAGTTTGTCTGCAAACCTTACCAGCATCTGATGTCTAGCTCCTAATCATGACTGTGACTAAACTCTACTGGCTCATTATTTGCGCTTCCTTCTTCTAGAGAATGTTCTGCTTACTTTCGGTGTAAAGGTTGTCTAGGTGGCGTTGCTGAAGCAGACATACAGCGAAAAGCCTGACAGCAGTGTGCGGGTGTTAGTGCACACTGCCGAGAACCTCTATCTCCGCGCGTATTATGCCGCTTATGATACCGATCTCAAATTTCGGACAGATCCTGTGTTGTCGTAAGTGGATGATAGTAGGCGTAGTAGCGGGGTAGCGGGTGTAGTTCAAGTGCGGTTGTCGATGCGTGTCGATACGATACGACAGTGGTAGGCGCAAGAAAGCCCACTGGTTACGCACAGCCCACTATACACCATCACTCTACTTGAACTCTTTAGGGTGACATGGAGATTCTGGTTCTCTCTATTCACAAAACAATTCGCAAAGCAATCTACAAATCAGCCCCCCCAGATGGATGTTCTCTAGCGAGTGCTAGGTCCTGCGCTTCATTTGCATCCTTTCGGATATCTGAATCAGCTTGAGGCTTTGCGCCCTTGCCTACCTATATACTATGAACCTCGAAACCCACGTCTGCCTTGTCTGCTACATATTTCGATTCTGCATACTGCACGGAGTAAGCCTCAGTATCAAAGCTAAGTAAAGGCTCGATAAGAAAGGTGCAGATACAACAGAAAAGCTACTTGTAAAATTATGTATTGTGTGATCAGGCTATCAGTATATTTTGAGTTCTTGCATGCACTTCAATCCATTGTTGAACACTACTGACGTTCGCCAGCACTTCCCAGACGATTTGTGAAGGGCAAAGATGCATCATAACAGCACGAACCACAACGAATATATCCCAGTTGCGCTTCTAGCTGTTAGCCTAAGTCTGTTTAATAGAATAGTATCATAGCAGTGAACATAGACCCAGTTGCCCACACATGTTCCACGAGGCTATTTTTCGTAGTATAGTACCTTAAAAAGTATATGCTCATGAATAGGCAGCGCAATAATTTATCTATACTGATGGAGGACTATTTAGGCACTACGCAATTATCTTGGTTTGCGATTGTGGTAACGGTCAGTGAAGGCACCAATCCCAAATCAGGCAAGCGCCGAGACGATTGCTAACCTTGAATCTGTCATCGTTCCTCAACAAATAGAAGAAAAACGATCTACACAGAAGTCTTTTCGTCTTGGTAGTACAAATTTTGAACTTAATATAGTGTTACGCCAATATGTCATAGTTTTGATGACATGTATCCTTGCGCGCTGTACAGACTGGTCGGCACGTCTAGCCAAGTCCACAAGGTATAGCATGCTGATTTACATCTACCACATTATACATCGCCCTGTGATACCCCAGAGAGGCCCTTGTTGTTACTACGTGAAAAAACAGTCGGTGCGATCACTAATCCTTGTTGCATATTCTCGCTTCACCGTATTCATTGAACATGCTGTTTGTAGCTCTCTGTATCAGAGGCCACAGGTGAGATTTCCTTGCTAAAATCATTCAATGTTGAATTTAACTAGCACAATTTCCAATCTTCTGGTCTAGCTGACATCCTCAAATGGTGTTTGTCACCCTATTTTCACGGTCTTTGCTGCCCAGGCTCCAGTCAACCAAACTAACGAGACGATTTCATCAGGCGTACGCGATAAGAATCTATGAGCCCGAGTTGTTGATTTATGAAACCCTATTGCAGTACTGGGTGCTGTTGATCCTGTGAAATTAGATACTGTCTGTTACATTACGCTGGTTGACAAGGAATAGGAATGAACGTACAGGTGCCGGCTCAGAGATACAGCGCTCCTAGCGAGAATTCAAAATTGGCCTGTTTAAACCTTCAGTGTATTGGCATTGCCTCACCTCACGTGTAGGTTAGCGGAAGAGGAAGAGGAACCCAGTGGGTGGCCGGACATGACGGAATGATGGATAGGTGTAATTCCAGGGATTTGTTCAACTGCGAGTTTAGATAGCCGACTGCTTTCATAAGGTAGAATGCAAAATGATTATGCTAGCATATTAAGGTTATAGATCCTGTGCGGGGGTCGTTGCCAACCACTCGAAGGCTCGCGCCGAAAAGCGGCATGGCAGCAAACGCTGGATAGGCGTTAGCTTTCGAGGGTATATTCAGTTAACCCTCCCCTGCAAACCGAACACCATAATCCGCCCAAAATTTCAGTCTCCAGACCTTCTCGATTACACTCTGCCACGTCAGCCTCCAGTCGACCTACGCCACAGCGCCATGCAGTTCTACGAACTCTACACCCAGGACTCTTGGTTTGAGCGGGATTATGCCCTCGACCGCCTCATCAACCACATAGAGTTCAGTTACACCTACCTTGAGTACGATGAAGCCGGATATTACAATTATAACCCTAAGAACTCCTTCGTCCAATATGGCACGTCCGCCATACACCTTTGGCCCTACGACCATTGACGCTGCCAAGCCCACAATCCTTTCTTCCAGCCGAAAATGCTGCCTCTTTAAAGCAACCGAGCTATAACAACTACACGGGCTCAAGTTTACACGTTTCAGTGGACGTTAGTAGGAGTCAATAGAGCACTGTTTGCGGGTCGGTCATGCGGGTGTGATGGGCCATGGGGGACCGTTTAGATAGATTTGATAATGATCTTGAGATATGGTACTGGGTGAAGAGATCAAGAATCAATTGAATCCATAGAGATTAATGCAAATCTACTAAATACCCACATCTAGGGCGCATTGTCGTCGTCGTCTGTTGTAATCTCTTTGCGTTTTGTGATATACGCAGCCTACTAGTTTATCAAGAGGCAACAACAGTAGCCACAACGTAATAATGTTTTTTGCGATTGCATCCTTTACAGAATAGATTGTATCTAAAAGGTTAATGGCGGCTTGCCTCTCTGATGATGCGGTGGAATGGTTTGTGGAGCTTGGAACAAGGTTGAGGTTGTGACTATTGTCAGTATAGGTAGGGAGCACAAAATGGTAATACAACAATATAATTAATGCTAAATGGCCTGGCTCAATACCTCTAAGGCTCTCGGGGATCGTTGATGCGGTCAGTGTTGCGAGGCCACCTGGGGTGACTGGGCCAACTCGACAGGGTCACTGGGGCAACAAAAAGGCAAAAAAGAAGGGAAAATGAAGGTCCTTATGGGGATTCGACAAAAAGAATACTGCGAGTGGCGAGGCCAACGATCGTCTTCTGTCTTCTCCCTGCTGAAGTGTTAGCGTAACTCCGAGAAACAACTAAACCAAAGCAACTATCTACTCTATCTAATTACAAAGTGGACCACTCAGGGAAGCCTCCCTGAGGCCGAAGTGCTTGTAAATTTTATGGTATATCTAGTACGAGTTGAAGTTGGTGGGGTAAAACAAAGTTGGCAGGTGGCCGTTGGCAGCGGGGGCAGGCTTTCGCTGCAGTATTCTTTCACCACAGATACCTATTTACTCTACAGTTTCAGTTTTTGAATACAGTAATTCTATCAATATGCCAGCCAGTCTACCTCCAACGCAATTCGTGGCCCTGGACAGTGAACAAGCAGCTTGCCCAGATGATGCGAACTATACGCGGGCTTCAGCGTCAACAACCCGCGGCTGATCGTGATTCCATATAGTGACCCTTGACATCAACAATTTGTAAATTAGTCTCATCTTCCATCGAAACCTTCTAGATTGCATTACATCTATCACCTGCGAGCAAATCTGGCAGAAATGTACTTCGTAATACACTAGACAACTACAACTCATGCCTCAACATTGAACATTTTTCTTTTGTTTTATCACTTTAAAAGAGTTCTTGTTGTCAATTAAAACTAATTTGCTTAAGAAAAGTCGCGGTGAGTGCTGAATTTGAAGCGGTATGTAGACTCTCCTTCACTGCGAGAAATCTTTGAAAACAAGACAAACCCACCTTCTTAAGCCGAGTACCTCGATCATCTAAATCCTCATACACCCCATACCTCTCGCCAGACCAAACACTCTCCATCTCCAACATGAACCACCTTCTCTGCGACGATTGTGCTACGAAAGCTGCCACCCTCCTCACACTTGTGCGCCCCGCCCTCCTCTCTATCCAGAACCGTGTTCTTGCTTTGCTCAACACCCAAAGCACCTTTCCAACCTCGATCATAGAACGAGATTTCGGTCTCCATTGGCCCTCACAGCTAGTTACCGAAGAGTACCATCGTCTGTTAGACCAAGGAGTCGAGTTCTTCGTCCTTTCAAGTAAAATGGAAGAAACGGGGCTTCCTATGTTTGCCGAAAAGATGACAGTAGAGAGCGACAAGACTAAGCTTGGTGCGCTGACCTACAATCGATGCCGCCAGGCGACTTATCTCCTTTGGCGGATGCTTGGGAAAGCGCTAGACGGTATGTTTCAGCACATCGAAGTCTGCGTTGAGGCCAAGCAAATACTAATTCTGTTCTTAGAACACGTTGAACACATTGAGTGGAGACGGGCAGCTATGAAGCCAAAATCACTCTACACTTGGGAAGATTTCGTTGGCAAAGAGGTAATCTACGGTCACGATTTCTTGGTCCTCCATGGGCGTGACGGAGGGAGCATAGTCTTCGATCCCACTTCATATCAATTTGGGATTGAAGACTTCAGTTACATTTGGGAGGAGTACGAGGCGCGCTTTATCGTGGCAAGCAAGGAAACTGTTGGTGAAGAAGAAGAAGCGGTAATGGAGAATGAAGCGGAAGACGACAATAGCTTCTTTTGGGTTTTGAAGAATTTCCGAGCGCGCCTAGAGTACAAGTCCACAGACGAGCTCTTGCTGGGTGAGTTTTGGGAAGAGGTAGACATGTAGAACAAGAGCCTCTCGAGGAATTCTGACCCCGTGGTGGGAGTTGTACCTCAGCCGGAGTTGGGCGTTTTGTCACCATAGATACCCTTGCTTGATGAATACATTTTTCCGCCTCCTTTCAATTGTAACCTCCTTCATCCTATATCCACAAGTATACCTAGGGCGATGCGCACTAACGTTTGCGCATGAGGCTGGAAGAGCACCCGGAGCATAGCCATCTGCTGTCTCCCAACCGTCACAATATATGTATTGACCGGAACTTTCTTGTGGAGTGTGTGCATTGTGGAGTTGTCCAGGCATGACCATATCTTGGCAATTGCAGCTGTAAAGGTATCTTGAGGTATGGGAGGTTTCATCAATTGGAGGGTAGGAGAGCTATCGGCTTCGGGGAGTCTGTAGATTGCTATACCTAGGTAGTTCATCAGTGTCTACAGAACAGGGCATGACTTTCATTTAGGGTAAAACGATAAGCATACCGGTTACAGAGTAGATTACCTAAGACTCAATCAATGACCTGAACTTTACTACTACTTGAATAGCAGTAGTTGAGCTTTCAGAAATGTTTACTCGGTAGTTATTCGTGACGCGCGCCATAAGGCAATTGCTGATGTTCAAAACTATCATAACGAGCCTCAATATGTTCGGAAACTAAACGCATTCGCTAGAACAATGAAATATCTACCTGCAGCGTTTGCATTATTACTTTAGGGTCCACAATTTTTAGAGTCACATTCACTGTTTCTCGAAGCAATGCCTTGAAACTCTTGACATAGAGTAGTTTCCCTATCCTATTTCCTCTTCAACAATAACCCCAAAGACACCTATACAACACGATGGCCTCCTCCAATTCGCTCCCCTCGCAGCCTCTGCCTGGCTTCTCCCTTGAAGAAGCATTAGAAATCTGCCGCATCTGCTGGGAGGCTGCTGCTGACGCTTGCCCCCCTTCCTACATACTCAGAAGCGTAACCTCCGCGAAGATAGGAGATACTACAAAATATGTCCTTAAGGTCGCTCTGGCTAGTAATGCCCTTGAATTAGGGTCAGATTGGCTGCCTAAGTCACAACTACCAAGAGAGATAGAAGCTGCACTACCCAGGTGGAACCTGTGTGATTGGTTCGCTTTCCTCATGGAAGACAAAGTCCACAATGTGGCGGCTACGCTCTTTGGTGCCAGTGCAAAATGGGTACGAATTGTTCCTAAGCCTATCTTCTTCCTTACGTTTGACAATGACCTCAATGGCGCCAATGTTAGCCATTCTGTCCTATGGATAACCACCGGTTCAGGTGTCGAGTTGGTCATGGACGGGACAGGAGAGCAATTTGGCTGGGACCTATCAACCTGGCTGTTACCAGCCAATGACTTCCGCAACACACATATGATAGGAGATGCAGCGAATATACCTGACGGGGGAAGGGAAGAGGTTGACGCTGAAATTGGAAAGAAGATCCATGACCAGGGCTTCTGGCGGGTGGTGCAAGAGAGGATGGATGTGTTGTTCGACGAGCTGGATTGGGACCAACTGCGCAAAATGACGCACACGGACCGCGTCAAGAGGGTGGAGAATCAAGCAAAGGAAATGTTTGAAGGTGCGTATTCTGAGGCTATGGGTAGACCTTAAACTCTATATTAGGCTTCAAAAATATGACCAGGACGCCGTGATGGCCATTTTGCGCAAGAATGAAGAATGCAAGTCCATTTATATTCAAGGGAAGACCGCCCAGGCACATGACAGCTACATATCTAACTCAAAAAACTGTTGGATTCCACTTGCTTTTCGCTCTTATCCTGGCACCATACTTGTAAAACAGGACTGGTACCGGAAGAAAGGCAACACACAAAAATCCAAGTAAACTCGTAGCCCAAGGCACGCCCAGGTTTTTGTACATGGCATGAGTAAAAAGAGGGAAGAAAGCGCCAGCAAGCGATCTGAAAAAGGTATTGACGGCAAGGGCGCTGTTGGCATAGAACCCGTAGCAGTCGATAAGATAGCTCACACCCTGCCAGAAAGGTACCATGCACCCCAAGCCAATGAGAGCAGCTGAGAGAACTTGAGGTACCCAGGTGATGTTCGGATCGCTAGTCCAAGCAAACCAGAAAAGGCCTACAGGGAGCACGATGGAACCAACAATCATGGGTGGGAGGCGGTCTTCTGGGATAGCTTTGCCATGTTTGACGTACGCGCGTGTGAAGTTGGTGGCTGTGCTATACCAAATCATCCCTGCGCCCATAATGATGCCAACAATGAAAGAGGCGAATGGAAGCTGCGCGACGCCAAGTGTCCAGCCACGTTCGGTGTAGAAAGATACTGGGAACTTTAGGGTTGTTAGCTTCTATTCTCTTCCAGTTTAGGGCATGTCTACTCGACTTACAGCTTCGAAAAGGAGATAAACAATGCCATACAGGAAACTCATATACGCCGTGAGGAGCGCCAAAATAGGCTCCTGAGCTAACATGATGAAGGGCCTCCGAAGATACACATAAACGACGGTTTTGACTGTCAGCCGATTTTCATCAGCCTTGGAGTAGTAGTGGTTGTCACCAGTCTGCTTCCGGAGTTTCGCCGCACGTAGTTGCAAAATCCTTGCTGCAGAGGTCTCGGGTATCGCCCAAAATCCAATCGTGCCGAAGAAAACCGCCATGATGAGGGTGATCCATGATGTCCATCGCCACCCGAGGCGAGACTCTGTAATGAAGCCACCTGCAATCGGACCAGCGACTGGACCTGCAAAGGCCCCGGCGGCAAATACGCAGATAGCGTAGGATCGGGGTATTGGGTCCCAAAGGTCAGCAAGTGCTCCACCAACGACTGCAAGCGGCGCAGCTGCGAAGAATCCTGCGAGAAACCGACCCACGCAAATGGTAGCTGCGTTCTGGGCCAGTGCTACTGGAATCTGAAAAATGGCAAAGAGAGCAAACCCAGTAAATAACGGGAGCTTTCGACCAAGTACTTCTGACATGGGTCCAAACACAATAGGTCCGAATACGAATCCTAGTACAAAGAGCGAGACGCCTAGGGTAGCACTGACGAGGCCGATGTTGAACTTCTCTTGCACCACACCAATGTTGACACTAAATATTGAGCTTGCGAATGTAACTGTGAACACTAAGAGGCTCATACAGACCGTAATCGCCCATCGCCGCTTCGTAGTCCAGCTTTTCGGATTGTCTGGATCATTGGCTGTTTGAAACTCTACGAGATAGGTAGGTTGCTGTGTTGCCGCAGGTATGTGATCGTCATCGCCTTTTTCAATATCCTTTACGGTGCAGGCCTCCATGCTCTTGCGCGGTTGTTTGTCTTCTACCGGATCCTGGTCTGATGATGTTTGATCTGACGGCGCTCGCATTAAAGTTGGTGAGCCCTTATCAAGGTCGGGTGCCATTATGTTGATATTTAAAAGACGTGGCTATATTTTTTTGAAGAACATACAAACCTCAATTGGAGCAACGACTTAACTCTAGCAGGACTGAGACCATTGGGCCATCAAAAGTAGAGAGCAGTATTTGTATTTCGTCGGTGCCCGTGATACTATTATTTCCGGAGTGAGTTAGGTATGCGATCTCCACACATCCACAAACGAGAACCCGGCTCCCGAAGATCCATCCCGCACAACCTTAGGCAAAATAGAGTCGACCTTGACTAGGCTACTTATAGTAGCTGATCTTAACAACCAATCAAAGGGTAAGGTTTGCCCAGGTGGTATACCTTAACCTAGTATAGCTCAGGAGATAACGCGCATAATTAAACAGCCATTTCTAGTTTTGATCTACTTATCTTATTATTTATTCACTCCTAGGGGTTCAAAGAAGCCCAGTCCTAGGTATATATCTCTAGATATTCCCAAAGTCGCCCATCTCAATTATCGCCCACTTCGCCCATTTTCTTTATTTCTCCATTTCTATCTCCATCCCCATATCTCTAGATCTCTCTATCTCGCTCTTTCTCCTACTGCTACCTACTATAGGTAGCGTCAGATAAACCTCGGGTACCGGCAAAAATTTCGACATCCCCGGCTCACGTGATGTACCGGCGCCAAGAGTCAATGAGAGCCAATTAGAGCTGGTGCTTCTTCAATTTTTGAGCCACCAAACCCGATTACAATTGCTGCGAAGCAGCAATGACAATTCAGCACTACGGATATGCTTAGGATGTACTTAGGATACCTTCTTACAATCAGAGACTATAACAACATGCTTAAAACGTCTTCTACTTATTCTCACTCCATATCTCTCTACTTGGCCTTACTCTTACATTTGTTTAGGCTATGGTCAGCCCTATTTTTCCTAAGGTCATGCGAGATAGGTTCTCTACAACTTCCTAATGTCCGCATGACGCGAGGCTACGTTATTCGTGTGTTAATAAGGGCCGGGAGTGTTGAGAGTGCGAGGCTAATTCAAAATGGCAAATCAACATTGAGAGAATAGTCGACGTTGTCAAGGTTGATGCACTAACTCACACCTCACACCTCATCCTATCTCTCTTTTAGCTCGGCTTGACTTCACGCAATGATCTTACACTATGATTTTTCTCGTCTGACATGGGAAATCTGGTAGAACACGAACACGTATGCGTAGACAAATTCATTCTCGAGCACACCACGGGATCTGAGATCCTGATAAATTACTTGGAAACATTGAAGATTAGGAGAGGGTATGGCGCATATGTTTATCATCATGTATGGCCCTTACTAATCGTTGCTTACGCAGCTCGTGGACTTATTATCAGCAACCAGACGGACTCCTAGTGGTCAGTGTAGCCTATGGCATAGTTCAAGCTAATTCAGGAACGAACTTCGAGCACTTTGTATGACTCTTGGCCATTTGGCTAACCATCCTTGCACGGATATAAACTACTACTGATATTTCTACAATCAATAGCAAACATCATCCTACAGTCAATTTAGTCTAACCCCTTATAATTTCAGCTTATGATACTAGGTTGGCTATCTTATAAGCAATGTTAATATCGAAATGAAAAGATCCGTAGGATAAAACCTATAATGAACCTCAACTTCAAATAGAAGCGGCGTATATGAGGGAAGATCTAAGTATTTAATATTGAATGTGTGGGATTTCTGTTGTTGATACTTGGATTGAAACCTTTCTACGTATACGTCACTCATACTGGTTTACGCAGCTCACACATGCTATAGATACGTACATCAGCAACAGTCGCCTTTTCCTTACTAGTCCTATTAATTGGGGTACTAGATATTCTCTCGCATCAAATGAAGTGTATATCAATCAACATAGGTACTCAACTAGGACGTTTATCGATGCTATCCACAAAAAATATCCAAAAAAAGCAATGAAACGCTAGAATATGTCATAATTTCAATTGTACGAGACCAAATTATTTACTATTTCTCCTCCTATTCCAATTTCAGCAGCAACTTAAACTAAATTATGTTTAAAGTTGAATAAAAAGCCTCTGAACACGGTAAGATGCTTAAGTAACGATTAAGTATTGAGGATTGAGTTTGCTATATATTGTGAATTATTGACGTTTATCCGTAGAGTATACCTAAACATATAGCTATTATGAAGATCTTAGGATTAATCTACTCTTGTCCAGCCAAGAAGCTAGGCGTTTGACTAGAGAGCTTGGATCTATTAGTGACTGCGTAAGTATAATAAATTCGACATTAAACCACCTTCTCAAGAATTAGTACAGTCTATAGAGTCTCTTTTGTTACTATCAAACAAGACCGCGTACTTGTTCTACTATACCGCCTGGGTAGGAATCTAGAATTAAGTGATAAGATAATTTCAGGATTTGAATTTATCTCTAAAAACTTTCATGTGTCACAGTTTTAAGTATAAGCATAGCAACTAGAGAGAGTGATAGTGTTAAGATTAAGATAACATCAAGATAGGACTAATCTCGTTACGCTACCAAGAGTAGGTCGTGATAATATAGTGTGGTGGGAAAAACGAGCTTAGGAATAGTTAGGAGATAAGTCATCTATCCCCCTTATAAGAAGAGAGTAAAACTATATACTAAAAGAGTGCCGAAGTTTCAGAAGACAGCCACTCTCCACAACGATATGTCCCCAAGCGTATTAGCAAACCCAGATCAGAAAGCATTTACGATAAAGAAAATCGCAAGACACGACGCATCATCAAAAGTGAAAATAACATATATTGCAATTTCACCATCGCCGCTCACAGCACGTACACACAGACACAAAAACACAACCCATAATCAAACACCTCACTATATTGAATATACACAACTACCAATTTCCACTATTCTCTCTCCCCTCCATCCCCCACCCTCACCCACACACAAACATCCTACATACCATACCAACCCCACCTTCTCCCCCTTATCACCACCCAACCCACCCCTTACTCATAACCCTCCAAACCCTCACCTCCCCCGACCTCAAATCCCCCATCTTAAAGCTCTCAGGTTTAACCTTCTTATGCTCCCTCCCCTGCTCCCAAACCCGCACTTTCTTCTTCGACCCATCCCACTCAACGACAACACCCACGTGATCTGGCTTCCCCACGTCGATGGCGTACTTGGCGTGCATGGGCCCCGTTTTGCCCTGGAACCTGGCGTTGCGGAAGCTTATGATGTCGCCGGGCCGAATCTCGTCGTACGATTGGGTGGAGGCGTTGGCGAGGTTGGCGTAGACGAGAGCGCCGTAGGCGCGCGTTGAGACGGGAAGGAGAGCGTCTCTGTGGGGGCGGAGGAGATCGTCGATGAGGGCGCTGGGGGAGCCGTTGCCAACTATGGTGTTTTGCTTGCTTTCGGCTGACTTTGCAATTTGGCGGCCGAATTGTTCGTAGGCGTTTTCGAGCTGGTCTGGGCGTTGGCGGGGGGGAGGCGGGCTGTGTTGCTGCTCGAATTGGACGTCCGACACATTTTGCGTGTCGAAGCGCGCTGTAATGGTTGTCTGTGAATAGTCGTTGTATAAAACAGAAATAGTCTTTTCGGTCAACCCCTGGGATTTCGACTCGGACATATTAACTGATACATCTTTCCGTTTCTGTAAAGAGGGGGGAAGCATTTTCGGTTGGGTCCACCAGTGTGATGACTGACCTAGGTCAATGTCACTAGCAATAAAGACTTGATTTGTTGAAGGTCGGGATTGATCCACAGAGGCTCGACTTGCTAGGGCGCGATTCGCATCCGTTGACTTTCGTCCCGTTGATGCACGAGGTGGGGTATCCCCTGGTGGTGGCGGTGGAGCAGCACGGTCTTGAGGGGGTCGCGGGGGAGCAGCCCTTTCTTGAGGAGGCGGTGGTGGAGCGTGCTGATAGGGCGGTGCCTGTGGTGGGGGAGGTGGTGGTCGATCATGAGACTTCCGTGGCGGTGGTGCAGAGTACAGATCATCCTCGTCTGATGACTCGTTAGGATGGTGCTGTGGTATTGGTGGGATGGATGGAGGCATAGGCGGTGGCGGACGCGCCTGTGGTGGAGGTGGCTGAGCTTGAGGAGGGGGAGGTATCGCTCTCAGTGCTGGGGGAGGCGTATTTAGCTGGGATACATAGCGGTATGGGTCATAGTCTTCCTCATCCTCGGTATCATTGTTTTGAGCATTGCGATTTGGAGGCGGTACAGACGGGATTGGTGGTGCGCCGCGCGGTGCATCCATGGACTGACGGCCTAGAGCTTGTTGTGGCGGAGGGGGAGGTACTGCACGTGGTACTGTAGGAGGCAGTCTTGGAATACCATGAGGAGTCATGGGCGACCGAGGGGATAGTGGCTCATCAGCAATCGTGCTGTCGTCCATACTTGACTCTCGTGCATGGGCTTTGAGAGCGTCTTTGTGTGTTGCCCCAGATGCAATGTCTGTGTCGTAATCACCTTCATAGTCAGTTTCACCTTCCGTGCGATCTATTTTCCTCAGCAGCGGCGCCTCCCCTTGGCGGGGAGGCGCTTGCAATGGTGGAGGTGGTGGAGGAGGTCGGCTAGCAGAAGGTGATGTCGGACTGGCTATTTGGAAGGAGGACAGACGTCTGTCAGGTAAGGCATGAGAGTGTTCATCTGAGCTAAAATATGAGGCGCGTTTCGGATGCGGTGCGTTGAAGCCATGAGGGCTTTGGGGTGACAATGCATGGGCTCCAGCATCAGTCAACTCGTCGCCGGACTCAGATCCAGGTCCAGGAGAAGCAATCTGAGGAGGGGGCGGTGGCACAGGGCGAGCTAAAACAAATCAGGGGATTTGAAATTTGAAATGACATGGTAACTTACAAGCTGCTGGCAAAGGAGGGGGAATAGGACGTCCTTTGCAAGTTAGCATCCGATCCTGACAACTGTTTACAAAACCGAAAGACGAGCAAGTCCACCAAACATACTGAATACGCTCACAGTCATGACATAGTCAGAAATGCCATCAGACGCCATGTATGTCTTTGTTACATTTTCCGAGCACAAATGAGAGCGATGCGAAATATGGCGATCAAAAAAGGGGAGGGGTTTGCGCGAGATCAGAAACTTACTATCAGAAGGAATTGGAGGTGGACGCTCGCCAGTTGGTGTTCGTTGGGCTTGTGAAAAGGCTGCATCCTCCATATCCGGGACTGCATCAGCCGGATGAGAATCTGTAATAGGATGCGGCAGCTCATCTTCCTTGTCGACGGCAAGTTGTCTGTCTTCCTGCTCTGGGCTCTTGACTGATGGCATCCCTCCCATGGGAAACATGGCTACCCTCTGTTGTGGGACAGAGTGCTCCTCACTTTCACCCGGCTTCTTCTCGTTCGGCTTTTTCTTCTTGGGTGGGAGCCCGCCCATGGGGATTCCACCAAACATGCCCGGCATACCCATTCCTCCGCTCATTTTGGCCATGCGCTCGCGGAGCTCCAACTTCCGCCTAGTCTCGGCATCCATTTCGTCTTCTTCCTCTTCTTCTTCTTCGTCCTCCACATCTTGCTCATCACCGACATCTAATTGTTGAGATGGAGCAGCAGGAGCCCGTATGGGTAGAGGCGGTTGGCTGTGCTTGGAACGATCCTCGTCGTCCTCAACACTGGTCGAAGTACCCTCAGCATCCTCGGTATTGTCAGCACCCGACTGATCAGCATCGTTTTCGCTGACAAGGTCGCGATTGTAATGAGGGTCTGGTGGTTTGATGTCGTGTGAACTCCGTGGTGGGCGTACATGGTCGATGGATTCACGAGGCCGCGAGCCGGTACTGGCCACCTTCTCTAGCTCCACGTCCTCGCTATCTTCGACGGGGCCTGGATGGGATTCCGTGCGCTTCTTAATCGGCGGCGGCCGTTTTGGTTTCTCCTTGTGCATCGCGGCTGCTCTCTCCGCCTGTTCCTGTTGCTGCTTTTGGAGAAGGGCAATGCGCTCCCTGAGACTGATCTTGGGTTGGTCCACCTCCTCGCCATCTTGCCCAGCTTGTGTGTCGTGAGAGACAAGGCCAGCTCTGTCTGCAGCCTCCTGGTTCTGGGCCTGGCGGACAGCAATCTCAGGGTCTTCCTCGCGACGGTATATCTTCACTTGTGGGGCCTCTTTGGGGGGAGGCACATAGGCATTGCGACTCGGGGGAGGAGCGACGAATGGTTTCTTGATGAAGTTGGAAGGGGCTGCAGTAGGCTTGAAAGGCTGAATGGGCGATGCAGCGGTTTGGTTGAAGGCTGCGATACGGTCGCGGAAGGCGTTGGACTTGGCGGCGATGGGCGGAGGCTTCTTTGCCGCAGGAGCTGGTTTTGCGGCTTCGTGAGGAATTGGGGTAGGTTCAACAGGTTTAACGGTAGCTACAGGAGCAGGTGGGGAAACAGGCGACTTTGGTTGTGTTTGTGGTGGAGGTGGTGGTGATGGTGGTGGTGGTGGTGGCTCCTCATTTTGTTCAGGCTCGGGCTGCGGTTCAGGCTCAGGCTCAGGCTCAGGCTCAGGCTCAGGCTTGTGTTGTGGTAGCTCTGGGGTGGGAGGTACAACTGGTGTAGCAGCAGTGGACTGGTCCGTGGGCTTATATCTCGAAGCCCGGTTGGGCCGAGGTGGCGGTTCTGGCTCGTACCTGTCGACAAAGTTCCTAGGGAAGAGGCCGCTGTGCTTTGCGCCAACGTCATCTACAAACTCGCCCACATACCAGTCATCGCCTTCCTCTTCGATGACAGCGATGATTTGGCCCTGATTGAAATTGAGGTCGTCCTCGTGGGGCGACGAGTAATCGTATACAGCTTTGACTCTAAACATGGTGATAGCGATGACGCAGGCATCAGCAGCGATGATGTTTCAGGCGGGGTCGACAGAGGAATTGTTATAGTGCTTCGTCTTGATCGTGTTGGTCTTGTTCTTGGTCTTGATCGTCTTCTTGGTCTTGTTATTTGTTACAATTCTTCACCCCCAGCAGTAAGCCATGGGATAGGTACAGCCAACAGCAAGGAGTTTGTACGGGATGGATGTGGGAGTCGTCAGTCAGGCAAAGCGCGGCCCAGGCCAGGCTGCAACTAGTTAAAACAGCCCCGCATCGTCTTGGCACAGATATGCATTGGCTGATGCACCAGAAGACCGACTTTGATCAATGCTAATCATGTTATCCTATGCTATGCTATGCTATGCTCTACCTACTCTGTCCCGCTATCCATGCTACCTATGCCACACCCACTGACCTTTTCTTTCCAACATGCAACCAAAGTCAATACTAAAAAAACCTGCTGCCCCTGCCAGTACAGATAATCCCTCTACACCACCCAAGCCAGTTAATCAGCGCCACCTCCAGGTTGCCCTGCACCATGCAAACATTCTCGAGCAGCGCAAGCGCGTTGAGGCTGAGGTGCTCAACTCTATCATGACCCTGATGGACTATCCCACCACCCCTAATGCAGACCCTTTGCGACCAGCTCCAGCCGATGCGCAATACTTCCGCGAAGCCGTACTAGCCTTTCAGCCCTCAGACTACGATGCTCTCATCGAAGAGCGCAACATCGCAGACAAATGTGGATATGCACTCTGTTCAAGACCCAAGAAGAGGGCGCGGTCGACTGCGAAGAAGCAGTTTGTTGACACAGAGCACGGCGTAGAGATTGTTGATAGGAAGGTGCTGGAGGTGTGGTGCTCTGATGACTGTGCAAAGCGAGCCTTGTATGTAAAAGTGCAGCTCGACCAGGAGCCTGTGTGGATGCGACAGGGCGGCTACGGCGACCAGATCGAGCTCATGGTAGAGAATGCCGAGGAGCACGACAAGTCATTGCAGTTGCAAGGGAATAAGGAATTGGAAAAGGGAAAGAAGGCAACGAGTGAAGGACTTGACGATGAAGACGAGGCGATGGAAGAGGCATGGGCAGCACGCCATGAGGCAGTTGAGACTATGGCTACAGGCAATAATCTCGTTCAAGATCAGATTAAAGAACACACACATAGCCATGCGCCACCCCAGCCACCGTCACTACCTTTGCAGGAAACTGGACATACCATGGCCATTGAAGGTCACGTTCCTAGGATTGATCGAAAGGACAGAGACGAGGATGAGGACGAGGACGAGGACGACCAGCAAGATTGGGACAAGCACCTGCCGAGCTGAGAAGGTGCAATGGATAAATCACGTACTATTTATTTACCGTGGGGAAGATGATATGAAGGTATCATGTGTTATGTATTATGTGTCGAGTATTATATATTATGTCTTGAGTACTATGTATCGAGTACTACCTGTGCATGTGCTGCATTGTACTCTGTCGTGACGCAGGCGGAACAGCAGAGCGAATGGTGCTCCACGGAAGTCCGTGCCAAGACACAACTTTGTGATTTCCTCCACCAACACCACCACCACTTCCCCAGTAGCCAAACACCCAACAACGCGGCCGCCCAATCGCCATGGCCCTCCGCCGCCAGTCCTTATCTCCAACAGCCAACCTCCTCCGTAACTCCCGGCTCTTCTCCCTGCCAAACCCCCTCCCTCGTCCCAATGTCAGCGAGTCCAATGCGGGCGGCACTACCAAATCCTCCGACTCGGCCACCCTGCCTTATCCCACACACCAAGCCATTGCCACCACGAAAAGCTCTCTAGCCCGAGGCGATTGGGGGCTGAAGCGGCCACTACCCTCGAGAAGTCACCTGGTTCAGGTCAGCGATCCTGTGCTGCGCATCAAGCAGCTCGACACTATTGAGCATGTCACCGATTTCGACTCAGCTGCCGATCACGTGCGGACAAGGCAAAAGTTCCAAGAGCTAGGAACGCCCATGATGAAGGGCATGGCCCAAATGAGAGACCATGATCTGTCAGGAACACCGCCTGCTGGCGCATTCGAGCTGCGCGACGACACAACCTCATACAACAATCCCTTGGGCATGGATGAGGCTGGCCTGTACCTTCAAGCCCTGAAGCGCAACTCTAGCAAAAACACCAACCATGCCGAACCCTTTCAACCCTTCAGCCCCCCGCCCGTCGACGCTGCTGTCCACAATAGCAAGCGATGGAAGCACGAGGGCCCATGGCTGCCAGGCATGAATGCACATGACTTCACAGCCTACCTTGGAAAGCAAATCTCAAAACGTCGCTCTGAGTTCAACACCTACCTGGCTGAGTTTGTCAAGAACGAGATCTACACCACACGCCAACTCACTGCCTCCAAGGCTGGCGAAACGGCGCCCATGGATCTCCAGGAAGCAGAAAAATGGGAGCAGGAAAATTCCAAGCAGTGGGGGAAAATCAGTAAAAAAGACATCCAAGATGGTATCAAAGCCCTCCGACGAGAAACCGCCAACAACCCTCTCGGCTCCAAGCTCGTCACAAAACTCATCCTACCTTTCCTAAGACTACCAACCATCAAGTTCAAATACACAGCGTACGCAGAAGACGCCTCCAGTCGGGACATCGACCAGTACCAATTCGACCAAGAAACCGCCCCTCTCTCCACACATCCCTCAGCCGGTCTCGGCTACCTCCGCACAAAATCCTACATTACCAACCACCCTATTCTAGGCCCCCAATCAAGTCCCTTGCCCATAACAGCCCGCGTCGTCCAAGCACGCACCACCGCCCGAGGCAAAGAAGGCTACGCCCGCCTCGGCGTAGGCGGCTTCGTGGCCAACGACCAATTCCGCAGCACAGACACGTCCAGCGCCAGTCGCGCGAACATGAATAACGCGCGCGACGTGGAAACTATCGACATCGATACTCCGGGTGGTAAGAAGGTGCTTGTGCATCCCATGTTTGGTAGCGTCACTAGCGACGGCCGCATCCATATTAAACTCAAGCGCTCCACTGGCGCTGAAGTCCAGGTTGCGAGGGGCGAGTTGGACGACGTGCCGCCTGTGAGGGAGCATAGTGAGGGGAATCCGTTGAAGGGGTTGGTTGGTGTGGCGAAGGGTGGGGTGAGGGAGTTGGATGAGCAGAGTCCGATGGCGAGGCAGTTTAGTAACTTTTTGGAACAGATGAGGCCTGATGGGAAGGGGAAGAGTGGGCCTGGTGCGGGGGGTGGGTTGAGGGAAGGGTGAAGTGTGTAGGTGTGTACGGAGTGTATTGTATGTATAGCATGGCAATGAAAAATATATCAAATATTAGACATACAACCAAGGTCCTCACTTTCCGTCTGAGGGAAAATGTAGTGGCTCATGCATCAGTATGGCCCATCGCTCATGTTGCTCTGGTATTATTGAGCATGTTTGTGCGTGAGGCATCACTGCTCCTACTACATGAAGAGTAACCGCAAGTCCTCGAAAGCATGAGTCAGAGCCCAATCTCGTGTATCAGAATCAGACAAGTCCCGGTCCTATCGCCAAAGGCCCAAGCACTACCAAAACAACACTCCTCAGCTCGACAAGTACCCCAGCACAAAAGCTTGATACTCTCGCCCCGTGCCCAAAATACACATCGCGTACTTGGTGTTGAATGGGTGTGAGAAGGGGGCCGAATTGTGAACGCATGAAGCGTTTCAGCGTGAGATAGATATTGCAAGCGCTATTGTGGCGTTGAGGCTGATGCGGCGAAGGGTGGTAGGAAGGTACTTGGTTCCACATGTTCCCGTTTCTTGGTAGCGTAGTCACGGTACGTCTGGGTAACTAACTAACTTACTAGAAGCTAATTAGTGGATCATGGATGGCCTAAATGTGGCGCGGTTGCGCCACGATTAATGCAGGTGTGTGTTGGGTAGGAATTGCTGCGAACTGATGGCTTTCCCGCTGTGGCTCAGTCGTGGCGATCGCCCGGATACGGTCGGCTGGCCCGGGTAAAGTATGTTTGCGCGACGGAGCAAATTGAAGGGCGGTGAGTCGCGCGAGTGAGAAGGTGAGAGGATGCGGCCCCCAACTACTTGATAGTCCAAGAAAATACAGGAGGGAGGTAGCCATAGCCTCGTCTGCTCAGCGGTCGCGGTCACGGTCGCCTTGAAGGGCTGAGGGTTGCGATTCATTGGGGTGACAGGGGTAGGGGGGGGCCACGGCCAGGGAAGTGTTACCGTATCGTAGGTAGTAGGTATGGTGCGGCGCGGTTGGTTGTTGCGAACTCGTGATGTA
Source organism: Phaeosphaeriaceae sp. PMI808 (assembly GCA_021365335.1). Lineage (NCBI taxonomy): Eukaryota > Fungi > Ascomycota > Dothideomycetes > Pleosporales > Phaeosphaeriaceae > Phaeosphaeriaceae sp. PMI808. The sequence continues at coordinate 96,625 of JAJTIZ010000090.1, forward strand.
AAGGTGAGTAGGTTGGTAAGTAGGTTGGTGAGTATCCGTCTCTCTCTACCTATCCCAACCCCACCTGGGCGCATCATGGCATACTGGATTCCAGGCAGCACTGGACGGCATCGGTAGTGTGGCTGCTCACGCGCACGGCAAATTGAGATGGCGCAATGAAATGGAATTGCATCCGTGGTCCGTAATCCGTAGTGCCGCCTAATAACAGCTCGTCAAGTGAGATTTCCTGTCGTCTGAGAATACATTTGCACTATAGACGGAAATTCGCAAATTTCATTCCCATGCCGACAGTGGGTGGCACTGGCAGTATGCGAACGATGCATGATGCTGTCGTGCGCACGTCTGCGGGTGCATCCCTAGCGTCCGCTGCACCCTGAACTGCCCCACATGCCCACCGACGACCAACCCGTCGACAAGTTATTTCTCATGCCCTTGGGTGCCCTCGTCTCCGTCTCGCATCAGCGACCGCGCAGCTTTCCAATCTCGTCGGGCATTGGGCGCTGACCAACAAATCGCCAGCCTTTGGTGCCTGGCATTGGCCTTGATGGCCCAGATTGCATAACGAGAGTAGGTAGGCTGCAGAGCTCTGCATAGCCCCCCCCCCTTCTTCTTTTTCTGCCCCTCCTCTCTCACTACCATATGGGCCAGTCAGTCGGGCCCTTTTTGGCCTTTGTGCGCGCAAAAAAAAAAGAAAAAAGAACCCAAAAAATGCCGTCTCAGTAAACAGACGCAAAACATCCATGTCGTCCTCGGCCACCGCTCCATTTGCCGGCGCCTTGGACATGGAGGTTGCGGTCGGTAAGGACCGCTTGCGCCGGCAGCATTTCATTGCTGCCCATCTAGTCCACACCTTTGAGACACATGCTCCCGGCCGGCGGATGAGCTTTCAGGCTTTTGCGACTCGAACTCGAACCTTCGATCGCCCTTCTCCAATAGCATCTCTTGACCTCCCAATGCTTCATCCTCAGGCACACGACACCGGTCGCAGGGGTTTGCCTGTGGCTGGCTTGCTCCCCTATCCACGAGCAGGCTGTGCATTCACCGCTGCGTAATCCGCCGTGATCACCCCCTTCACGCTCGTCTTCCTTGACCCCCCGTCTACTTGCAAAGCCCTCGTCGCCGCCTAGCTTTCCCTCCGTTTCCTCGTCTCGGCCCTGTTCGCGCTGCTCTTTTACATACCACACACCCCCTGGTCCACTTAGCTGCGCGTATTTTCAGGCTACACTCTGCGCCGCTTTCCCGCTTTCCACTTAAAACACCCCTTCGCCCAGTAGCATTCCTTTTTTATTTCTTGAATCTGCATGGTATCTGCACATCATACACTTTATTCGTACTCTCTTCGCCTCTCTGACTCCGTCGCTTTTGGCCCACGCCTCTGTTGCTCCGATCAATACACTCATCCTATTTACGGGCTTGTCTCAGTTTGGTCATCACCTGCCTGCGCCCTTTAAATAAATCTCATTCCCCAACATCCGCATATCATCCGCGTTCAAAGCCCCTTCAAACACGCTAAACCTCGCCGTTGACTCACCAGTGATTTGCGATACCCAAAATACAACAACACAGCACTTGCCCGTCTATTGCGCAACTATCAAGTCACCGTTCTGCTCTCACTCACTCCTGTTCAAACGACAGCTTACTACGGATACACTGAGCTATTGTTGTTACCACTATCACCATCTTGGACTGCCGAACTGGTCATCGTCAGGGTCGAGGCGGTGACAAGCAACCTCAGTACCACTTCGGACTGAACCTACCGTCTTTGATCTTGACCTCAACCTCCATCCGAATCTTCCCATCATGTGTCGCGTTGAGGAACGTGTCTACATTGGCGCAGACGGGAATCGCTCCAAGTTTGAGGATACTTACCCCTGCAACAAGGCCCGAAATGGACGACTATGCGCAAAGGTAAACAGACGAACTACCGAGTACTACCCAAAAAAAGGAACCATCTCTCGCAATGATACACCATCACCAATTAACCCGCCTACACCGGTTGGAACAGGCACCTACATTGTGCAGCAGCGTCGACCTTCCTCATCTGGTGGCAGGCCATCCACCCGTGACGGACTCAAAGCAATCAAACCCGAAATCGTTATCGAGTTTGGATCGAAGAATGACAAGAATAAAGTCTCTGTGTCGGCAAAGACATACAAGCGGCCAACTATTGTCACTAGTTCTGTTGATGATGTCGCCGTTGAGTCTCTTGCCTCCGATGCATCCCACACTATCCGTACTGGTTTCCCAGAGGCTCCTATTCCCCCGCTAGTAACCCCTTATGCCCACACAGACAGCTACGGTACCACACCAACTATTCACCATGGCTACCATCACCGTCAGACATCGTCGACATCATCCTTCACAGGCTCTAGTCGAACACCGTCCCTCTATGTTACCTCCGATCCCGACTATGACTCACCCACGACGACGCGGAACACGAGATTACCTCCCGCAATAATTCATAACCCTTCCACTACCAATGCGCCGCCCTCGCCAAGTAGGCCACGTATTCACGGTGGTAATTCTTCAGCCCCTTACAACACGGCGTTGGTCACTCCACACTACTTGCAGGAGTCCTACCCTCAGGAAGGCCTATTTCCCATGGACTACCAGGACTTTGCGGATAGGTCCGGATCTTCGCATGCCAGTTCTTCAGCCTCTATTCAATCACGCCGGGGCAAGGATCACGACCAGCCGCGGAAGAAGAAGAGCGATGATCGAAGACAATTGGACGAATTTAATCGCTCAATCACTGAAGCACTCGCTAAAGAAGAAAAAGAAAACATCAAGCAAGTTCGCTTTGAACTTGGTCGGGCTGAGAGCCGCACCAAGGAGAGGGCGGAAACCCTGCTGGCCGAGAAGGAAAAGCAGCGTGCCCGTGATCGGGAGGAGGCGAGGCGACGCGCTAGCCAGGAACGTGAACGCGAACGTGAACGTGAACGTGAACGTGAACGTGAAGTAGAGGCGGCGGCCAAGGAGCGCAAGAAGGCGGAGAAGGCTGAGAAGGTAGCGAAAGCGGAAAAGGCTGAGAGGGCTGAGAAAGCTGAGAGAGCAGAGAGAGCAGAGAGAGCTGAGAGAGCTGAGAGAGCAGAGAAAGAGAAACTCAAAACCTCGATGGCCAACTCAAGCTCTAAACGCCCAGCGGCTCCTCGCAGGGCGTCCATCTCTATGACGCAGTCTCAACTAGACGAACAGCGACGACTCCTTGCCGCTGATCTTGGCCATATGCAGGGTGAGAGTCGGGCAACAGAAGCTCGTGAGCGGGAGGAAAACCTGTTGCTCCTAAAACAGAAGCAACAAGACACCAGTTACTACAATCCTCGTACCGGTCCAATGCCCATCGAGGCCCCAACCCTCACTCGTCGCGACTCCCAATCTCGCCGTAACAGCGTATCCGCCGAGACCCGACCACCAACAATAGGACGCACAAACAGCAACCGCCGTGCCAGCATCGTCCAGCCAAACCCGCCCGCTATCAACACACACGGCACGTCCAACTACCCACGCCCCGCCAACCCCCGTTCCCACGCCCCACCACCCGTCTCCTTCCCCTCCAACTTCAGCACTCGCCCCCAATCAACCCGCCATCCCTCTTTCTCCACCCACGAAAACCCCTTCGCCGCGCCCCCCTCCCGGGGCTCAAACTCAAGCATCGAAAATCCCTTCGCACCTGCTCAACCAGTCGCTTCGCCACCCGTCACCGTCCACCAGGACCCATGGGATGCGCGCTACATGCTCGATTCGCTACCTGCAGCTAAACCGGCGCCTAATACTCAGTACTCGCGCACCGGGGCGGCGCGGCCGTCGGCGAGGTTTCCGAGCCATGACGTTGATTATGTGACGGATTCAGATGAGGAGGTTACTACGACGCATGGCCATGGGCGGAAGAGGTGGTAGTCGTTGACATTCTCTACCACCACCCCCCCTCCCCCTTCTCCTTGTTTCTGTTCCCTTTATTCATTCATTGTTATCATAGATCAGGCGGCCCCTCGTTGTATTTATATATGCCCCCACTTGATCACCTTCCCCCCTTTCCCCTGTTTTCAAATGTTATATTTCAGATACCCCCACCCCCGCCCGCGCCCGCTTCATCATGCGTGCATGCCTTTTTTTTTATGGATAGACAATACCCCATGCTTCAACGCACGTACCTTATACTTGTGTAAAATCAAAAGTCGTCGATTGGTGTGTGTTATGGTTTTACTGGTAGCTAGTTGCGCTCATAAAAAAAACAAAATTCAATTGGTTGTGGTGCGCGTTGTTGAGATCCAACTTGCTTCTACGTTGCCTCGAATTTTTTGAATTTTTTGAATTTTTTGCGCAGTGCGCCTAGATGGGAATACAGTGGCGCTGAAAAACGAGATAAAAAGTTTCCCTCCCGCAAATAACAGTGGATTGAGTAAAACGGGTGTCTTCAAAAAAAAAAAAAAAGGCTCAAAGGGCTCATCCAACCAACAAGTTTTAATTCAGAGGGGTGAATAAAATACCCGGTCTTGGGTTTCATTGCGGCAGAGTAGATTTTGTAAGATTTTGTGCTGTTGAAAAGATACTCCATCTCAAAACGACTGTCTAGTAGGTTGTCTTTCAGGCGAGCGGCTGAGGAGTGCGTCAAAGCTGAAAAAAATAAAATTGACTAACCGTCGAGTGCCGAAAATTCAAAGATATTGTGGCATACTAAAACGCATGAGAAAGAGGGTGCAAGGCGCTGACGCGCAATCGGTGAGATGAGTAGAACGTATTGAATTGAGAGCTACATGACGAGTTGGTGTCGGTGCCTACTTGCCCCATTCGATCTCTCTCTCGACGCCCCCCTGCGGAGCCTCAAGCTTACCTAATACTCACGCCGATCACGTGCGGGTCCTACTACGCCACAATACAAGACTGTTCGCGAGACTAAAGGTGATGACACGCCGGCTTATACGAGCCAAACGCAAATTGTATTATTGTGATTTCCTATTTCTATATTCCACGCGCAAAAGAGGCTGCGTTTGAAATGAGAATCGCAACTTAAAGTAAAATAATAACACCAGACGCCCATGTTGTGACGGCATGACTTTCCGAAAGGGGCATGTTGACAAGATAAAATTGTTGTCAAGCAAAACGCCACAATGATGCAAATGCAAGAGACTGAGGAAGCTTGGGAGCAATAACGAAGGCCAAAGTCATAAATTTATGAGAGATCCATAGGTTCGGCGGCATGGCTACTAGTACTGGTGGATACATGATGCGGCGCTGATGATGACGATGCAGGGCCAGAGTAGATGCTTTGCGTCGGCGGAGGTTGGATGTTGATGGCTGTATTCACGTCGTGCGGGCTTCCTTGATGATGAATCTGAGGGGGGCCACATAGCCCATATGCGGCGAAGGATAAATTGAAGGTGTCAATGGTGTGGCTGGTGTAGACGACTTCCGTAGTAGCTTTTTAGCACCTATGCGGTGTGACCGAGGGGTAGGGAAACAAGCATTCTTGACACGGATCTGGAACTCGCTTGCGAAGTTGTCGTACGGTTTCTTCTCTTCTGATGTCTTCCATCCCATCTTATTTTTCATACACTCGGCTTTTCGATGGCTGATGGTGGATCCTTCGATTCGGATGCCGTTATTTTCAAAGCGTCGACAGCAGTCAGAGCGGGAGAGGATGAGCAGAACTACAAGCAAGCTGACGTTGTCGTTGTCAAGTAGATGAGGGGCGAAGTCGCACACATCGCAGGCAAACTTGCGCATTTTTTCGAGCTCTGTCGTTTCTGTGCAATTGAGGAATCGCTCGGCCATGGAGAATGGGCGTACCATGTCCCGACAAATGTGATTTTGGAGAACATTGGCAACCGAACTGACAGATACTGGGTAGATATTCTCACGATCAATTTTATTCGTAGCTGTTGAAGAAACCGTCCCCGCGATGTAGATAATCTCAATCTCATCGTAAGGACCACGTGGGACCTTGAGGTCTTTTGTAGGCTTCGTTTCTTCTTTGGTGAATTCTTTGAGGGCCTCTTGATGTTTGATCGCAGCCTCCCGCGCAGCCTTGACAGCGTCTCGTGGAGTCATTAGACCATGTTCGGCAGCAAGAGTCATAGTCTCTTTGTGCATTTCGAATTTGGACAACTTGCGTTCAACATCGGGAGCACGTATCCAGTCTTCCGACCATGGTTCCTCAGCAAGGACTTTGTAAAAGACCTTCGTTAAAGCACGTAGCTTGATCTCCTGGTCAGATAGCTGGCGCGAGCCAAAGTAAGATTCGTCAGTCTCCACATATGCTGTCTCAATAAAAGTTTTGCGGTCTTTTTGGGTGAGTTGGCCTCTTCGAGGATCATTCTTCCAATCCTGGATAATGTGCATAAACTTTGTATGAAAAATATCATCAAAGTTTTTAGAAGAAGGCGTGTCGGCTGTGTCCTGTTAAAATCACGGTCCATGGCGATTTGCAAATCGTTTGCTTACAAGTTGGGGTATCTTGTTGTTGGGGTGAAGAAGGCGAGGTGGTAGCGCCTACGATAATCGGAGCAGGTGTCATGATGCCTAGAACATTCAACGCGGCTTCATATACCAGATTGGAAACCTAGCACTGCACTGCAATTCACTGTATACTGTCGAAAATGGGAAGATACTGATGGGGATCGATGAAAATGTGTCTCTAGGGTCGCTGTAGAGTTTGCAGTTGCGGGGTGGTTGGGGAGCTTCGAAGTCGAGTTCTGGGTTCAAACAATTCACGCTCGCGTAACTAGCGTGGTTAGTCGACTCTTGGCAGAGCATTGGCCTGTCACATGATCGACCAAGTGGACCGAGCGTGACCGCCATCTTTGTGCATCCAGGAACTTTGACGCATTAGCAACATAGTTTCAGCTAACTTCGACAACCCAAATCTATTCAAAAGGTATTTACTGCCGAAAATAGCATCCCTTACAGTGCTCTACTCCAGCCATATCGACATTTAGTTGGATGGTGAGAGTGAAGATCAAATTGGATTTTAAACGAACATGTTCGTTGTTAGTTGTGCTCCTGCCAAGTTCAAATCTTCAAATCCTTACAGTACCCCGCGGCCCCTTTGCTTCGACCTTTAATTTCATCAAATGGTACCACTTTCAAACCGTAGGAATACAGACTCGCTTTCCCTTCCTCCTCTCAAAGCGCTATAGATTACTTTATACACAAGGACCCTCATCCGGCAATCTCGAGGCTAGACTCAGCCAATGGTGGGGTTTTTTCCACATCATCAGTCTCCTGTCGCTCAACTCTGCTTTGTAGCGATTAACGCTCATACTCCTAATGATTGAACTTGTAGCTCGTCTAATAATCCTTGATGTTGATGACTTGATGTAATGAGCACCATCATATATAGTCACCATGTGTATAAATATTCTTCAATAGTGAGTCAATAGCACCGCATTATTTGAAGCAGAACTAAATATCGGAATTTTGTGACCTGGCCATAGTAGCTCGCACATTGAGAAGTATATCAACAGAAGAACACAACCAAGAGATTTTGTGCAAATGAGATGGAATGTAACCTAGTGATAATTTGCACTGCAAGCAACATGTGTGGGCTCATCCTGGTGAGCATGCAAGAAAGCAATGATAGTTGTCACTCATCGACTCGCTTACCCATGGATCTTCCGTGTGACACCGTCATGCATTTGATCCCTCGATCCTCCCTTACATTGCCATCTATTTTCATAGCTACCTTGGTATCTCTCTACGCAGTTCTGTAGGCTTGCTACACTCTAGTCGCCAAATCCATTCTTCGATGACCTTCGAAACATGAAACTAATATAACGTTCAACAGGGAACGTCCTCTAAATCCCCCAAATTACCACTCACAACATGCCGAAGAATCATTTCCTCATAAAAATACCCGCAGAATTCAGATTAGCTATGTAAGAGCAGACGGCGCGGAATGTGTCTCTGCCTCAAATTCGGTGCCAAGACCATCTACCTAAGTAGGTAACATGTGAGTTTGCGAATTTTGTGTAGTTTCATCCAATAGAAGATATGACATAGCCAATAAGGGAATATTTCATATTATCCAAACCCGCGAACAAAAGTGATTCATGAAACCTCGTCCATTTGAGTCATTGAATTTCGGCTACTGAATAGGTGCTTACCAATAAAGTGGCTCATCTAGGTGAAATACATGACATTTCCCCATAGGTTCTGGATATTACTTAGGTAAGTTAGAAAACCAGCAAACACGTGCGATGCCACCAATCACTTCAGAAAAGTAGGGTGATAATTCGGTATCACACAGAAGGCTATTTTTTTCCAGATACCAATGAAGCTAATGAACGCGTTGTGTCGCTCTCACCACATATGTCTAGATACAGAACTACTACGGTACAGGTGTAGTAGTAGAAATTAAGGCTGACCAGCTCCCCAAAACAGACTTTCTAAAATGTTTTACCTACCGTTGATGAAATGCGTTGCTATTTTTACAGTTTTATGAGATCCTATCCTATGCCCCGGATGCAAACTTGACGCAAAATCCTGAAATGCGATTTCATCGTGACCAAAAACTATCTAGGCACTTGCTTCCCCAACCTGGTAAATTTGATTGACTGTAGCAAATACATCAAACCTCATCACCATAGCAATTCCGTTTATCATGCCGGGTGATATGTAATTAGCAGTCTTAGCAAGTTAGCCCATATTGGATTCGCGGTGGACTCGTTTTGATTAGCTAATGTCTAAAAACGAATGTTGAAGGAGGGAAGCGAAGATCTCTCATAGTTGCGATTAAGACTCAAGTTAAAAAAACATGTAAGGGGCTTCGTTGGAAAAATGTATAACTCTGACTCATTTTATAGTCAGCTAGGGAGGAGATATCCGGTGAAAAAGCCGGGAGCTACGCCTCCTTACCTGCTCATGACTAAGGCAGATGAACCCAGAAAGTGAGGCAGCATTTGACATTAGTGATATAGTATATTACGATGTATACAAGATTACGATATGCGGTTCTATACAAAACTTGGCTCGTGAATGAGTTTAGAGGAAGAAGTGCTCTCTGAAGGACGCCTAATTGTTCAAATGCCTAAAAATACACGGAATCATATAAAGAGCTTTGAGCCATGGTACTGGGCCCTTTCGTTATAAGCGACCGATGCAACAGATAATGTTCGCTTGGGGAATCCCTTGAAAGACCGTGCATATGTGGCAACGGAATGGGCGATGAGCTAAAAAGGCGTCAGTGGATAATAAACACAATAAATGAATGGGTTATAGATACCTTAGTATTCACAATCCAGGATGTGACGTTGACGTTGCCAACATCGTCACAGAGCTGGTGATAGCATGGATCATACCAATCACCTGCCTTGCCGCCAAACATCTCGGCTTCCTTCTTTGTTTTGATCCCTTCTGCTCCTGTTGCAATGCCACCTCCTGGAATACCGTTGCGAATGAACCCATCATAGTCGCTGCGACCGTCGAATGGGATGAAAGTAAAGTTGAGACCTTGGTCCTTGTACCACTCGATATATAAATCGCGCAACTCCTCAGAGCCATTTGGGTTCAAGGCGTTGGTAGCATTATAAATCTGATAAGCAAAATTCGGGCTTGCCATCATGTCATAATCCATGAATAAGCGGATTTTGGCGTTTTCTTCCTCTGGCAATGCAGCAACGTAGTAGTCAGAGCCAAGTAAGCCTTCCTCCTCTCCAGCCCACCATGCGAAGCGGACGCAGTTGTTGACGCTGAACTTGGTGAGTTGAGTAGCCACCTCGATTAGGGAAATTGAGCCGGATCCATCGTCGTTGATGCCTGGGCCTTCTGCAACACTATCGCTATGCGCTCCTAGCATTACGCAGTTATCAGGGTCACCCTCAGTCGTTTGCGCAATTATGTTCACAGTCTCTATTTGGCTGACTTCGGCGTCAATATATGCAATAGCGTCAGTCGTCTTGTTCTTCTTGAGTCTCTCAATCACAGGCTCAGCTTCTTCGCCTGATAGACCAAAGGTAGCGACGTGAAATGGCGATGGCGAACCCAAGGTGCCTGCAACAGCATCCTTTTCTGAATTATAGACGACAGCAGCAATAGCCCCTTTACGTCCCGCATTCTCTGACTTGGTACCAAACGGGCAAACACCACGTTTGATGAAGGCAATGTTGCCTGCAACAGAATCTGGGAAGTCTGTTGATTGGCAGCCCTCGTTTTCCACAAGAATAATATTGCCGTGTACGGGCTGCTTATTTTTTGTTGGTGGTGTCAAGCCCATGGGTGCTGCTGATTTTGGCACCTTATCGCCAAGAACGAGTCGCGACTCGAATACATTACCGGACACAGCTGGAAACGACTGGTTGGAGATGTCATAATAATCCCCAAGCTTGAGGATCTCTTCGTAGATGTAGGACAGCGTTCCAAGGTGACCTGCAAAGGGGTCAGCATCATCCGGGTTGGGTAACAATACATGCACAAGCCTACCAGCACTCCCGATAACTCTTGTTGGATGGTTATATTCCTCCTCGCCGAGCTTTGCGATTTCGTAAAGCTTGTTTGCGCAAACCATTAGCTTGTCACCACTGATGAGGTCTTGCAATTCTGTTGAGTTGACTAAAGGTTTGCTTCCATGTGGATGACCAAGCGGTCGCTGAGAGTTAGACGATAAAATTGGTAACTGTGAAGCTGCAGCGCCTGTGACTGCAGCGCATAGCGCAAATCCTGAAAGATAAACCATGATAGTGGAGCTATGTCGAACAAAACGTGCTAGACTACAGATTCACACTGGAGATGGAAAGGCTGATGTTTGATGAGAAGAGATGAGGTTGCCATGACGGCCAGCCACGCCGAGCCTCGCACGCGCCGTTTCACCGATAACGCCAATCCAGTATATACCATTTGTGCACCCGCGTAAGTTCTGACCCGTAGGATGCGATAGGTACTTGTTGTTTTTAGACTCTCATGTCTGCTACGCGAGATAGGTGGGTAGGTGGCAGGTAGGTATTGTGCACATTTCCCACCTACCAATCAAGCGGTAGATGGATGCGGTTGACGTGGGGTTTCTTAGGCAAGGTTGATACATGGCATGTCTCGATGCATATGACTACCTACCTAGGTACCTCCCTATCTATTCATTGGGAAAGCTGTCCATACATTATGGACTACGGTGCGGACCGCCCCAGGGCTCGTTTGAGCGAGACGAGATGGGGCTAACGGCATTGGTCATTGTGATGTCACAGTGCAGGTCGAGCTGGAACAGGACCTCGGGAAGACTAGCCAAGGGGCGTCAAGCATCGCGAGAAAAGGCTTGATGACGTGTCTGCAAGGACAAACATTGTGCTTGGATCGAAAACACGGGAGAACATGCGCGAATCACGATTGTCCTAGTCTTGGATTTGGCTCTGTATCCTGCAACCGAGAGGTGATTGGCGAATAGAACACCGCGGTTGTGTAGCAAATCCCAACGCGCATAGGTGCACGTTCGTGTTCCTTGTAACTTACCTCAATAACAGGGAAAATACACAGGTCTTATATCCTTGGTGGCGCCCCAGTCTAGACTGTGCGTTGTAAGACACCAGGTATTTGGCTTCTGGCTTTCTTACTTCTTTTCTGTCACATACCTACCTGATCTCCTCCCATAACTCATGTGCGATTGGTAGCATCTCACATCTTAGGTACAATCGCTGCAGGACTGCCCAATGCCCATGCCTGCGCCCTGAAACACCAATTCTGACTCTTCAACCACGCAGTCAATGCCCTTGGATCATTAGCGATTGCTGACCCTGACCCCGACTCCGACTCCGATTCATCCTTCGCTCCTCCTTTTCCTCTCCTAGAACAATCATGGCTCGCTCACGGACCTCACGAGACTACCCTAGATCCTCAAGAGAGTATCCTCCCAACAGACGGTCGTCACGAGAGCCCACCAACGGACGTTCATCACGGGAATATACCACCGAGAAGACGACACGTACCGTAGCCCCGCATTCAGAACATCAGGGCGTGCACTTGCCGCGCTTCAACCACAATGGGCACGAGGTGACAAAGGGCATTCACCCAGATGGCGAAAGTGGGAGAAGGGGATTTAATCCAATTAAATTCCTCGTCATCAGCGCGAAAAGTAGTAGCACACTGTCGATGATGACGAATCTACTCTGGCCCATTGTGCCTGTAGCCATAGCGCTTGTATGAAACCATGATATACATTAGCCCAAGAGCATGTACTGATTGCTACGGTAGCATTTTGCGAAACCAAAATGGCACCTTGCCATCTTCATAACTAGCTATATCGCAATGTTGCCCGCGGCCAACATGCTAGGCTTTGCTGGGCAAGAACTTTCCCGTAAGATGCCACAAAAGGCCATCGCTGTGGTTTTAGAAACGACTTTTGGTTCTGTGGTGGAAATAATTTTGTTCATGGTTCTACTCAAGGACTCAAAAGGCGACTCCAACGTCCTGGTCATCCAGGCCGCTATTCTTGGTTCAATCCTAGCCAACATCTTGTTATGTTTAGGCTTTTGCTTCATCGCTGGTAAGGACAACCTAGACAAAACTGACCATGTTTCCAGGACTGACATGTAGTAGGTGGTATCAAGCACAAAGTTCAGGAATTCCACGAGGCTATCTCGGAGTCTGGAAATGGGCTGCTACTCGTGGCGTCAAGTTTGTGCCCCATGGCTCGCGAATAAGAATCCATTACTAACCTGTTTAGTGGCTCTCGTTCTTCCAGCAGTATTTTACGGATACCTCGCCAACAACCCTAACTATACGTCGGATCCTGCACTAATCTCATACAATACTCTCAAAATCTCACGCGGCGTAGCGATCATATCTATAATCGGATATCTCATATATGTTGCCTACCAAACCATTTCCCATGATGGTCTTTTTCACGAAATCTACGAAGCAGACGAGCACAAGGACAATGATCGCCACGAGGAGCTTGCCAAGCCCAAGCTGACCCTGACCGAGGTTTTGGTTGCCCTTGTCATTTCTCTTGCCTGCGTGGCCCTGATCGCTATCTCCCTGGTCGAACAGATTCCATATATTGTGGAACGGGGTGTTAGCGATGCCTTTGTTGGTCTTATCCTGGTGCCGCTTGTTGAGAAGATTGCTGGTATGTATATTCACGTTGTTGTTTCATGATGGTAGCTAACAAAGCGGTGCAGAGCATCTCCTCGCTATTGACGAGGCCTACGATAACCAAATCAACATGGCCCTCGCGCACGTCATGGGTGCTTCCATTCAAACGGCGTTACTTAATGCACCTCTGGTTGTGCTAGTAGGCTGGGGCATCGGTGTCAAGATGGATTACAACTTTGCCATCTTTGATGCAGTTGCACTTGTGCTCGGAGTGTTGGTTGTTGGGTCGTTCTTGCGCGATGGTAAGTCGAACTATCTTGAGGGTGTGTTGTGTGTGATGATGTACATTATCATTGCCATTTGCGCGTTCTATTTCCCGAATCCCGCGGGGCATGGTGGAGGAGGACATTAAGCAGTAAGGATTGATGGGGAGGAGGCTGAGTTTTCTTGCGAAGTACACAGCTGCTGCAGTCCCGGGGTTTTTTGTTTTATGTTGTTTTCCATACTTTGACTCTTTGAAGAGATTATTTGATTAGCGAGCGCGCAATACAGGTTTTATCCGGTGTCCACCTGTGTGGGCTGCAACAGGCCAGTGTAGCCCATCATGTGACTTGTATAATTCGCTATTCCCAATATGCTCTAGCGCCACGGGATGCACGGATCATGTCAACCTAAGCGAGCACTCGAATATTCACAAACGCCAACATCTGTGTCTCTTGTAGCGACGACCAAGCAACTGCTCCGGCAACCACCTTCTCTCCCTCCGACATTCTCATCTACTACACACAGTCGCCAACATGGGTCGCGTTCGTACAAAGACAGTGAAGAAGTCGGCCAAGGTCATCATTGAGCGATACTACCCCAAGTTGTCGCTCGACTTTGAGACCAACAAGAGAATCTGCGATGAGGTAAGGCGCGATCAATAAGTGTACAACACTGTACCAAACTATATTGCAGTGGCTAACAGGCAAACATAGATTGCCATCATCGCCTCCAAGCGTCTCAGGAACAAAATTGCTGGATACACAACACATTTGATGAAGCGTATTCAGCGTGGTCCAGTCCGCGGTATCTCCTTCAAGCTTCAAGAAGAGGAGCGTGAGCGCAAGGATCAATACGTTCCTGAAATCTCTGCCCTCGACTTCACCCAGAACAGCGAGTCGGGTGCTCTCGACGTCGACCAGGAAACCAAGGACCTGCTCAAGAGCCTCGGCGTATGTTCTCAACCTTCACTGCACTCATCTAGGGTTACCACTAACCATAAATTTTTGTATAGTTCGACTCCATCCCCACAAACGTCATCGCTGTCTCCCAACAACAGGTTGTTGAGCGCCCTCGCCGTTTCAACGACCGCAACCCCCGCTCGTAAGCGCGCGGTCCCGTCTCTATTCCCTTCTCGATTCATTGAACACATGGTGTCTGGGAAACGGTTTTTGCCACCATCACTGATGGCATGGTTTATGGCTATATACGGCGGCATGACGACCAAGAGTCAATGAAAAAGGTTCCTCCCTTCTTAGGTGTCGCTGAGTCTAGGTGCCACAAGGCGCCCAAGACGATGCTTGATTGCCATTTCCTCTCCCTCCCTCTATATCTCGCGTGATGGTGGTGATGGTTATGATGATGGCGTGACGTGCATGTTGAAGAGCGTAACTTACGTCCCTTCCTGGCAGAAGAAAGCTAAGTGCCTTTAGTGCCTCGTCTGCTAATCTATCAGGACAAGTCCAGTGCGTCTAGTAGGTTCATCTGGTGCCACACTAAAGCTGCGTATAGTGACGAACCTGTCGGTGTGCAAGGCTCTATCGGCCGTGTCAGTGATGCTCCTTTGCGGATGTTGATTCATCATGACAACATAAACCCTTGTGCAGAAGAGAGCCCGAATAGTCGGATCTTATCGCACTCTTTGAAAGCTGTTTAGTTCGTCTGTACCTCATGCAAATCATCGAAATTCCTTCACGGCAGAAACAAAGTGACCTGTTTGGGTACAACAGAAAGACGCTGCATCCCAATAATGACAAACCACGAGACGCATGAATTGGTGACCGGTTGTAGCATTAAACGATTACGTCTAACGTAAGTGAATACTGAAGACAATTTTTCCAAATATAGACAATCAAAATATGTAGGTTTTGCTTCGTACATGTTTTCGATTATGCTAGATTGACTGCTTTTGATGTACATTATCGGGTATGATGATGACCTTTACTCAGAAGATCAGCGTCTACTACCCCGGGGAAATATCGCAATTCACTACCTTGGGGACCTAAATATTCAATAGTCAACATAGACCTACTGTTAGAAATTCATGTAGATTTTCGAAAAGCCTATTCTCTAGATTCGCCACTATCCATACACGCAATAATAACATTGGAAATGTAGTGGAATAATAAGTGTTCAAGATTTGTGAGTGATAGAAGTACCAAATCTCATGATCGATTTTGAGCTCCAACCATGATGGGGACCCCGCAAAATTCAGACATTCGGACCCGTTAAATCACAAATTGAATTATTGAATATTGACTTATTTCCCTATCAGCAGGTTCATTATCCTGCTTGAAAACGGGGAGGTTTTCCATCGGCACCACCTTATGCCAAAACAAATATACTCTAGGAAACGCATCTCACTCCCATCAGTTTCTATATTTACAAGATTGAGGCTTTCAATAGGAACAATCAGGGACCTCCTTACATCTAACAGCAAGCTTGTTCGGGCGACTAAAAAAATGGTGAGATTCTGGTGAAACTTTGCATGCAGCTTCAAAAAGGGCAGGTCTCGTTGACAGACCGACATAACACGGATTTTCGAGTGGAAAAGCCGTGATGAGGTTTGGTGACTGGAATTTCGTGATGCTGGTGGTACTTACCAGCGTTTATATTCCTTCAATGCCCTTTAGGATATTAGCCTTCTTACTCTGATAAACAAGGATGAAAGAGATAGTAGGCTTCAGTTGGATTCAATTTTTTTGATCATAATAGTGAGCAATGAACTTGCCGCTGGAGATCGTGGTACCATGATTACAAAAGAGTTTTTCATGTGATTTAGAACAATCATCTTACTAGGGTTGGATTTAGGTTGCTTGGCACTATCTTGGTAAGTGATTGGCCACGCAAGAAACAGGAATTTGGCTCATTTAAGATGGAAACATTCCTCGGGTTTCGCCATTTCTGAAGGGAATTATATTTCTTCGTATCGGAAAAGTATTGAGAATCGTACCCTACCTAGGTAGTTTTTAGGTAGATTTAGGCCATAGCGTTTTATCCTCCCTAGGTAACTTGATATCACATGAGAACTACCTTGCCTAGCTGGAGCTAAATAATCACTATAACGCTCATAGAACCTTGCTACTAGTTACTTCCAATATACGAAAAAAAGGCTAATTCAGTGCAATCAACACCAAATGTTTACGGAATAGTTAAAGTTTTGATATATGGGCTGACCACCGCAAGGAACCTAACCTTGATTAGCTAGGTGTTTAAAGCACATCGCCAAACGATACAGTCCAACAGGTTGAGGCAAGGGGCTATGTAAGGGGCGTATCAGATTTGGATTCTTTGGAACCTTGTGCAAGGTCTGACTGAAAGTCGTCACATTTTTTGTGTTCAATTTTAGCCTCAATCGTATATAGCGTCTACGACTCATTCCTAAGATCAAGCGACATTTTATGCCTGTACCACTGGGTAATAACCGCTGTAGAAATTGTGAGGCCTTCAACTCGATGTGCTGGACAGTTTTACGGAGTGGGTGTGCTTTTGGTAAGTATCACGTCTCTGGCACCGATTGCGACGGTGTGTAGTAAACTTCGCTTCTAACAAGTCTATGATGAAGCTCACGATCGATGTCCAGTATATGCTAAATCCCAAAGTTTTCCGGCGCATGGATTACTGCTTGAAAAGAGTCGATTCGCCATTACATGGACTTCCGCGTGTTTATGTTTGGATTTGGCTGCAGCACTCTTGTGATAGGTGGAGGATGCGTGCTAAAATCATTTCTTGTACAATACTGGGATTGATTCTCCTTGGCAATCAATTGAAGAGATGTGTTATGGCATAGCTTTGTCTTTTTGCTGATTGTCAGGAACGAATAACTGGGCGTCGGATATAACAAATTGCTGAGGAGATTAACATCCAAATTCTGCGATTCGCATCGACATTCATATTTACAATCATCATAGCGAACAAATCACTTCGCTGGTGCCACGTACTTATTTCCCTTCAACTCATGGTCCCCGGTCTCTGTGGTCCCCGTCTCACGTCGTTCCACGGATCCTTACTTATTGATGACGTCATGTAACCATCTTTCGGGTATCAGGCGTATCCAAAAAGGATCGTGCATCAACTCACCCAAACTTTAAAAAAGGTATGACTACCTCGTCAGGCGAACATGAAATATTGGGGTTTATATAGCCATCATAATTGAATTTACGTTCACTCTCCTTGCTTTCTACATATTTCCATCTCTGGCGCGTTGAACCACACTGCAACAAAAGAAATGACAGAACAATCTTCACCACTAAATGTCCTCATTGTTGGATCAGGTATCGCTGGACCATGTTTCGCGTTCTGGTTGCATAGGTTCCTGCCTTCTACTAAGATCACGATTCTTGAGCGAGCCCCGGAACCCAGATTTGGTGGCCAGGCAGTCGATTTACGCTTAGCTTCAGTTCCAATTGTCGAACGCATGGGTCTCCTTCCAACTGTCAAAGAGAAAACGACAACGGAGATGGGCATGGAATTTGTGTATGCCGATGGAAAAACAAAAGCTAGCTTTCCAGCCACTGGAAATCCAGAGCAACAAAGCAGTACGTCGATTTCTGTCTTCTACGAATATATTTCTCGTTAATAGAGATCAGTGACCTCAGAGTACGAGATATTAAGAGGTGACATGGCCAGGATCCTTTATGAAGCGACCAAAGAAATGGATGGCATAAAGTACGTGTTTGATGAGACCATCACCAATATTGAAAAGACGTCTGGAGGCAAAGTCCGTGTGACTTTCGCCACTCATCTGGAGCCTGCCTCCTATGACCTTGTAATAGGAGCGGACGGCATGATGTCCCGTACTCGGCGATACGTTTTCGGTCATGGCCCTAATAACGATTACTACCTGCATCGTCTTGGCCAATATGGCGCCTACTTCACCATTCCACGCACAGATGAAGACACGCAGTTTGCGCAGTGGTACAATGCATCTAATGGTAGGCTTATCCTCATGCGACCGGATCAGTACGGCACAACAAGGGCCTACATTGCCGTCACGGATAAGGACCTCAGCCGTTTTGACAAAATTGATGCAATAGTCAATGAAAGAGGCACGGAAGCGCAGCAAAAAGAGTGGCTTGAGGCTGAGTTCAAAGGAGTGGGCTGGCAAAGTGATCGAGTTATTAAGGGGATGAACGATTGCAAAGATTTCTATATGCAGGAAATAGCACAAGTCGTAATGCCCCACTGGAGCAAGGGACATGTGGCGTTGGTAGGAGATGCGGCGTATTGCCCTAGTCCTATCTCTGGTGTAGTAAGTAGATATCGCATTGCAAGAACTACAAGACCATCTAACCAACATGTGAAAGGGAACGGGGTCAGCCATTGTTGGTGCCTATGTTCTCGCTGGTGAGTTGGCCAAGTCACCAACAGATATTCCAGCAGCATTGGAACGCTATGAGGCTACGACGCGTCCCTTTGTCAGCAAGGTCCAAAAATTAATTCCTGGCGCGCCCCAAGTAGCGAATCCACAAACAGAGTGGGGCATCTCGCTCTTCAACCACACCATGGGCATCCTCTCGCATCCATTAATGCGTAAGATGGGTGGATATGTGGGTAAGATCGCGCCGGCATTTAGCCAAAGCGAATGGGCGCTCCCAGATTATGGCACGGCCGATACCCGTTGAAGGATTCATAGTGAAATATTGTATTGGTCAGATATTTTTGACATTTAACTAGCAAGATCGGTTGTCGTCTTGGTGAAATGAAGAAGTTCATAAATAGCATGCGTCAATAGGGATTTAGTATTTCGGTTCTCGTAACTGATGTATTCGGGAGGACTCTAGGCTAACCAAAAAATGACTTTGCCAGGGGGTGTCACGTTGTCACCCTTCGTTAAATAGTACTACTCCGTTATTCATAGTTGTTGAATTCCTTGTTTTTAGTGATTTGTTCTAGTTTGTTCTGATAGCCATCATGATCTTGAATAAGCATCTTAATTGGACTAAATTCCCACCTCCGTGAAAGTGTTGTCCTTGAAATTTCGATTGCTGTGTTCTCACTTGATTATGCACCACGTCATCTGCACAAATCGAAAACGACATGGGTTTAGAATACACCGTTCAAACTGCGTTCACGTTCAACAGATGGCTTCCACGCGAAGCTTACTAGTGAGCTCGCTTTTGGAGTATCAGATGCTGACTTGTTTGGCTCATACATGCCCTCTAATTGCTAAGTAAATCCAGGCCAACACCTTTTAGGGCGTTGACAGCCCAGGCTGGATACTTCTCTCGCTCATTGGCATAGAGCTTGCCAAAAAAATCTTTAACAAACTGCGGATAGCGGTCTTCCAGGATAGCCTCACGTGCCAGTCGCATCAGGTTCAGCTGATAGTGGACATTGTGCATAGTGAGTAGATGGGCACCAGCCGTCTCCTTAGCAGTTACATGGTGAATATAGGCTCGAGTGATGCCCAGACCACCCTCTGTCGAGGGTCGACAGCATGTACACTGGCAGCCTTCTTCTATGGGTCCAAAATCTTGGGCATATATGGCGTTGCGTATGTTGAGAACACCAGCGGCAGTGATGGCATTTCCGAACCGCTACAAATAATATTAGATGCGACATATCGCGAAGGGGTGCTACAGAACGACCTACCGCAGTCCTAGTCGGCCAGACGCAGTCAAACATGTCCGCGCCAAGAGCTACCGAGACAATCAAATCTTCGGGATAACCCTATGTCAGTCAGCATTTCGATTAGTGTCAACCTAGGAGATTAAGCCTACCACGCCCATGACGTATCGAGGTTTCTTTTCTGGCATTAGATGGGTGCAGGTATCAACAACTTTGCAGTATTCATCTTTTGCTTCGCCACCAGAGAGGCCTCCGATTGCGATGCCGGGTGTGTCTCTGGCCAGCATGTCAAGGGTGCACTGCTTCCTCAGCTCCAAGTCGAGACCACCTTGGATGATGCAGAATAGGTTCTGCCGGTCTGGATATTTGTGGGCTTGTATGCAGCGGTCGAGCCAACGAATAGAGCGCTCCATGGCTTCCTTGATACGGGCGAGATCGGGCGAAGTGGTCGCGATGACATCGTCGAGTTGCATTATGATATCGGAGCCGATAGAGTTTTGGAGGGAGATTGAGTGTTCTGGGGTGAGCAGCATGGGCGATCCATCATGAGGGCTCAGAAAGCGCACACCTTCCTCAGTGACTTTGGCGAGCTTTAGTAGCGACACCATTTGGAAGCTGTTGGTGGCATTGGGGTCAGCTTTTTGGATGGCTGACTAAGACCAAGACCAGGAGGAGTGAAGGGGAGGGCACAAGGGTAGACTGACCCACCACTATCTAGCATACAATGTCAGCCTCAATCATGGCCATGGGCAAAGTCACGGCAGCGTACCAGTAAGAATGTTATGAGGCCATGACTGGAATAGGTGTGCGCCGCCAACAGCGTCCAGTGTAGCCTGTCCTGGTTTGAGGCCTCTCTCTCATGTCAGGAAAGGCAGCCATAGTGATTATTGATTGGTCGGCCTACAGATGATATGTGTTGTTCAGACACAGTCGGCAGCCTTGGTTCTCAAGCTGGTCGGGAGTAAGGCCCTTGAGCGAAGCCTGCGTCGCCACAGGCATGAAGATGGGGAGGGGCACAGGTCCATGAGGCAGATGAAGTGTTGCCGCGCGTGCTTTGGTGACCTGAGGTGGGGATATAAGTCATAAGAAGCAGTTCCTATTGAAAGCATACGGCATAGTGATACACACCGAGCACTTTCCCAGCAGCTCAAAAGAGAGCGCCGACGGCATGGAGACGGGTGCCATGGCAATGGTTTGTTTTGGTACCTAATAGGTACCTAGGTAGTTATGCAAAGCGAGCAGCATACATGTGTAGGTAACGCAGTCGCCATAACCAAAATTATTCATCGCTGTGCAGGGATGGCGAGATGCAATGGTCCGTGCCCCATCGATCCTTAAACCTCGGTCTAACTCAACCTTGACGACATATCCTGTCCCTGTCACTGTCATTATCACTGGCACTGTCATCCTATCTACCTACTCTCTCCGCCTACCTACTGGTAGGTATTATTAGTTGTTACCATCGTACTATGTATGGCTTTTTCACCAACAGTCCATGCTACAACATGTCCACTAGTTTGCCTTTTGCATCATGCTGAAACCCAGCCTGCTTCATATCCCTAACACACATGTTCCTCAACAATTTCTTTAGGAATACCTCCACTCTTAATCCTCCTGTGGCATCACCTGTTACAGACTCTCCGACAAACATTGTTAGGCCAAGGTATGCACTGCCCACTTCTACCTTACTCGTCCCACTGCCTCAGTCTCCCAACAACGATCCTCCCGGTCTGAACGCTGCAGCCCCTACCATCTACGAGACCTTGCGCAAAAGCACGCGCCTGTCTAGAGTTGTCTCCCCCAGGCATGAACGGATCTCGGTCATCTGTTGCTGTCGGAAATGCTGCGGGGATGCCGTATCCTTGGAATCTTGCCTAGTCGCCTAACCGTCTCGAGGCTGCCACTTCTTGGCCATCTTCACGTCATCCCCTGCTTTTCAAACGCATGGCATTCGGATGGGGTGTTTGCTTTTGTGATGATCGTCCCACGGAATGAACGGCTATGCAGCGCGCCGACGTATATAGCACTATCACCTCCGCCAGAAACATTCTTCCGTCTTCATACAGTTCGTTTCTGTACATTCTTTTCTTCAGTGCCGAGCACTAATTCTTAATTTGTTGAGCTGTGCTCTTCTTCCTTTCTTTCTTGATCGTGACATTCATAAAATATAACCACGCGTACTTGCCATATTTCATTTTCACAACTATCGACTCACCGGCATAATGAAGACTATCTATCCTTTAGTTGCACTGCTATCCGCGGCCGTTGTTTCCGCTGGGCCTATACCAAGAGCCCTTAATCTCGACACACGAAGTAACGATCTAGCACACGCTCCCTATGAGCCTCGAACGGAGGCTGCTCCAGTACTCCCTCCAGCAGCCGCACCAGCGCCCGCTCCCGTAGACGCCAATGCGGAAAAGCAGCGTCTGGCAGATGAAGAGCATAAAAAAGCCGCAGACCTGATGGAGGCGGAACATGCGGCAAAAGCTGAGGCGGAGGCCAAAGCTAGCCAAGAAGGTAATTTAACCATATCAATCTACTTCTCATTGACATTTCTCTAACATTGCGCTTAGCTGCTGCTAAAATGGAGGCGATGCATGCGGCGAACGAGCAGGCAAAGGCCGCAGAGGACCAGAAGAAGGCCAAGGAGATGGAGGCGATGCACGCAGCAAACGAACAGGCAAAGGCCGCAGAAGACCAGAAGAAGGCCAAGGAGATGGAAGCGATGCACGCAGCAAACGAACAGGCAAAGGCAGCAGAAGATCAGAAGAAGGCCAAAGAGATGGAGGTGAGTTAACCCATTTAAAACTTTTTTTAATGTGTTATTGATGTTTACTTTTGATAATAGGCAATGCATGTCGCAAATGAACAGGCGAAGAATGAAGAGCACCAGCGGAAAGCGAAGGAGATGGAGGTAAGTCGTTCGACTACCTCAATTCTGTGAGAAATGCTAAATTAGATAGGCCATGCACGCCGCTGAAGAGCAGAAGAAGGCTGAAGAACATAAAAAGGCTGCTGATGCCATGGGTAAGTGGTCTTTTGGAACCTGCCGTTGTTACAGAACTAATTGGATTCTAGAAAAGATGCACCAAGAAAAAGAAAAGGCAAAACAATCCGCTGCTGCTAAAGTGCCACCACCACCCCCAGCAGCATCGTCAGCCGATGTCGTTGCTCCGCCTCCTGCCCCTATGATGACGAGTGCTGCTGTGCAGCATACTTCGTCTGCCGCTGCCGTCGTGGTTTCTAAACCTGTAAAATCCAGTACCACGACAACAGTAGTAACCCATGTTGTTAGCACAACCGCTGCTCATGTTACTTCAGCGGCTGCTGTCCACCCGACTGCCCCCGCCAGCCCACCCGCTGCTGCCCCCGCCATGAGTCATCCTGTCCCTCAACCGGCGGCTCCACCAGCGTTCGCCAACACGACGACCTCCGTTCATTCACCTGCACCAACTGTGTCCGAAAGCTTTCAACTTGTCAACGGTCAAGTCAAATCAACTGCTACTCAGAACCCTACCTCCTCTGCCAAATCATCTGCTGTAGCAGCTCCTTCAGCAACTCAGCCCTCGTCTTCTGCCCCAAAGAATGGAAATGAGGCTAAGAGTACCAGTGCTGCTGTAGTATCTTCTGCTATTGCCTCGACTCCTACACAAGCGGCCAGTTCAACCTCAGCGGCTAGCGAGCCTGTCTCGACACCGCCCGCAGCTGCAGTTGAAGAAAAGCCTCAGCCTGCTGAACCAGCGGTGCCTGAAATGTCGCCCGCAGCTCCAGTTGAGGAAAGTCCAGAGCCTGCAAATGAGCCTGAAGTTGAGGGGCCATCCAACCAAGGACAAGCTCCTGGACAAGGAGCTGCCCCTGAACCTATATCAGTCCCTACTGCCGAGAGCAATGCCCCACCAGCAGATGTTGTGCAGTATCCTGCTGGCTTTCTGATTAGCAGGAAACTCAAGCAACGTGGATTGTAATCACTCGAATCCTAAGTTTCAATGTTTCTATCACATCCGGTGAACGGATACAAAGAGATCTACGTTCCCCGTGCTTTTAGAAATCGCTCCTCGGCATATATGCAGACTCCACGAGAACGCGAACGGTGTGTAATACTTTGACAATTTGTCAGATAGAATAGCTTAGAAGAAGCAAGTGATTAGTTCGTTACTGGCCAATCTGACTTATGGAGCGATTTATCTTACAAGAATTGACCTATATACTCATAAACTATTCAGAGTGGTTATTAATTGGACAGGGTCTTCCAGTCCGTAGTGATTTATATTGACTTCTATTTTTTAATCGTATGTTCCAGCCCAGATGATTAGTTTTGTCGAAATATTCTGTATTTGCTCAACTCAGCCGACAGGTTTTTGATTCTCAGTGATCGTAGTCTGAGGCCGAAAGGGCACGGTATCACCGCAACCCTACGTTTGGCACCTACGAGGTGCGAGGAAAGAACTAGACAATCTTATCGATAAAAACTCCGCATAGTCCAATGGCTTAATGCACTCGTGGCACCTGCGCCATATTGCGGCCTGTCTTTCTCAAATCGACACACTGGTACTGGGTGGTAATGAATCCATTGTGGTACAATAAGCTGGCAACGGTGTTACTGGGTGAACAATTGGCGGTGCTTGCCTAAAATTGCGGCTGACGGCTGACAGTCACATTGGCATAACCAGTCGCACAATCATACATATATCGCAACACGTAACTAAAGCGAGACTTCACGAGCCCCCAACTCCAAATAACAAAAGCGAAACAAAACACGAATCTTATAACTCTACACTGGTGCATAAGACTGCCAACATCACGCTCTGTGCCTAGTCGTATTGTCGCCCACAGCCTCAATCTCACCGTCAAACCCCCAAGATATAGGTTGCAACCATCATGAAGCATCTTTCGATGGCAGCAGTCGCTATCACTGCTAGTGCCCTCCCTGCTACTGCCTCCAATATCAATTCTCGTGCAGGTGGTCCAGCTATTGTACCAATTCCATCGACTTGCTCAGTCACGAACCCGTTACCAGCCTCGTCGTCCTCCTCATTCATACCCGCACCCTTCATGGCCAATGCTCTGCTTTATAGTGCATACTATCCCTCATTCTCTACGAATACGACTGCAATGGCGGAGCAGTGTCTCCAGCAATGTTATGGCTATGGTTACCATGTCGAATGCAACGCAGCCTTTTGGGCCGAGAACCTCATTGTACCGAGTGGGTATTTTGGCACAGAAGGCGGACAACCTGCAACAGGTTGTTTGTTCTTTAACAAGACTTTGTCAATCAGTGATTTCATCAACGCGCCTGAGGGGCAGGCTACGGATGCGTTTGCTAGAAATATTGTTTGCTAAGGAATATGTGTGGCGTAGCCAGACCTAGTTCCAGCTTTGAGGTTCCAGGCAGATGACAGTCAATGGTCAGGAAGTGGAAACTGTTGTAGGCTCTCGATGTTTGACGCATTGTTAAGGTACCATAGAGCACTCCGACCTGGTGATTATTTGGCCAACATTTCATCTGAACGAGTGGGCGACGTTAAGTTTTAACTGCCCAAATTTACCAGCCATGTTACTTGAACTTGACCTATTGTTACTTGGCCACTACCGAAGCTGTTCATCAATTCGGGAGATGATAAAAGTGTTGGAACAACTCCTGACTTGTAGTATGGTAGATAGTCCTGCCGCTGGATCATATCCGGCTACGAGCCCCAGTTTTTCTAACTAATAAATCTCTCAGTTTCGCTTTGTATCAAATCTTCGCTATTCTAAACTTTTCCAAAAAGAATCACTTTAACATGAACCTTGTGTGTGCCATTCTGGTTTCCAAGAATTTAATTCAATAAGTTCTTTGTACAAATTTGAAGCTGCAAGCGGTCGCGACGTATGTCTCGGGTGGTGTAGGTTTTGCGAGGACACTGCCTAATGCTCGTACAGCATCATGCGATAGTGCAATGCGTGATCACGTCACCTGAAAACTCATAATGCTCCGATCTCAGACTACGATTCCAGACTCTCGCTAAGCTACTATAGTCGAAGGACAACGCCCTAATTGATATATTTCAAGAAGCGATCGCATATTCGCTGGTCAAATTTCTATCCATCGGCTTATGCCAAGACCCACTTCAAATCTCAAAACGGCAGCAGCTATGCAGCAAACCGTGCCGACTATAATATTATCCTGGAAGGCACCTTCCTCGATTCTACAATTGAAAGCGAATTTGCGCATCGCAGGGCTATTTTTGGTATCAAAAACGTGGCCCGGGCGCAAGCGAGCCTCAAGCTTTTCAGCCTCTAGCCACCTTATCGAATTTGTACTAACAGGAAACTAATAAAGCTATTCTTGCCCATGAGGATTCTCGGTCTTTCGGTAACCGGGTAAAGCTAGTGGTGCTCCGCATTTAGAAAGCAAGCAACCGAGTTTGCTATGTTCCAAAAGTAAAATGTGCCTGAGGTTTTTGATGAGACATAGGGCTACGTATGTGTTTCCTCCAAGGGTTCCGTGTATCACTCTTCATTTATCGCCTGTCATATAGGTTGGGTACCGCCTACAAAGCACGATACATTGGCGGCCAGGTTTTCCGCTCTACATGAGTATGTTTGCATCATCTTTCGTTACATGCTATGTAAATAGCCTAGACTACCAGCAACCAGTACAAGTTAGACTAACCAAAAGTCACATTTAAATATGCACCATGGTAGCCCTGTTCAGTGCAGGACTGGCCATGAAGGGCATCTTAACCGCGTTGTACCCAGGACGCCTAACTTCTTACGTCAACTCCGCGAAATAAAGCCTCGTATTGGTATGCCACAAGTCTTAAAATGGAAGTAGAATAGGGATACTCGAATTCGCGTGTTCATAGGTGTGCAGGAGCCAAACAGGCATTGCCGTCGTCCCGCAATAGAAACAGCCCGTGCGTGCTCAGATGCTTTCTAGTCAACTAGGTACACCACATTAGCTGTAGTGAGGAATTCGTAAAGCGGCGCGGTTTTTTTTTGTGCTCATGAGTAGAAAAACGAGACTACTGAATCCCAAAATATACCGGCCCTGGGAAGGAATAGCAACAGTGAACTAAGAAACTACCCAATCATTCGGTGCTAGGGAGCTGATCTGCGTGCTCGATTTTGTCAGGAAATTATGTGCTGATTCGGGATAATCCAAACAATTCTAGAATTGGCCTCAATGTTCGAAGTCTCACGTGTATCCATAGGCGGAACCATATAAGATCTGATTCATACCTGAACGAGACTCCTAATGTTAGAATGTTTTACTTTTCAAAGTCCTGAAACTAGAAAATGCGGTCACCAAACGACAACGAGAGGGACAACTAACCACCGATGCGCACAGAAATGTCACCGAGTGGATATATATAGTATTAGACACAGCTGCTTCTATAACACTCCTGGGTACATAGGAGAGCTGTGCTTGTGTATGAGTAGGTAAATTATAGCCACTTATAATCGACTTGCACTAAAAGCAACAGTCATATCTCATATCCCATTGAAGGGGTCGTACGTAGAAACGTTCTAGAAAAGTCGACCACATAACTTGTGGGAAATGGTGTTAGAAAACGCCAAAAGCTCTAAAGTAACATGATATAGAACTCCTTAGTTCAAGCAAAAATGAATATGAACAAGAAGTATGGTGTGAATGCATATGAAGTGTAGTAGAGGGGTAGAGAAAAATCATGACACCCCCTCGGCATTTGCCTAGACGCTTTCAGTTTTTACAGGCGAGATACCTTTGACCTCGCCATGTAAAATTTCTAGGAGTTTCCTGAGCGTATCTGAGTTGCTGCTCCTTCGGCGAGTAGTCTTGCCTTCATCGTCTTCACCTTCAGCATCGTCATCTTGAGTTAAGAGCTCGATCGTTTTTCTGAGTTTATCATATGCGCCGTTGAGTTCGGAATGTGATGACTCGAGTTTGTTGTATTTATCGGCCAAGGCTGAGAGCTGAGATTCAAGATCGCGTGCGTGCTTTTCTTTGCGCTCACGGAATGCGCGCTGAGCAGCACGATTTTGGGCCCGACGGCGCTGTCCTTCTGTCAGCATTCATTCTCCTCGCAGAGAATGACTCGAAACTTACTCCAGAGGTGGTGTGTGTCCGCTCTGCTGGCGCAGGACTATGGGCTGGCGAGAAGGCAGGCTCGACGTGTGGTGGTGGTCGAGGACTGCAATATGGGCTATCGTGGTCTGATCCAAAATCTGAGGGGGTCATCGGCATTGGATATGACCCAAACTGCATTTGTTCGTCGACAATGTGAGGATAGTAAGCTGGATGAACTGGTGCAGGGAAATGGTCATATGTAGAGGATACCTTTGCTGGAGTTAGACGCAGAACAGTCAAAAAGGTGCACCTTCTACATACTGGGGAACCACTGAGGCTTGGGACTTTAGAGAGATCGGGTGGCATCTCAAATACTGTAGTCTGATGTGGTGGTGGAATGTAATTACCCTGAACCATCCAATAGTCAAACGACTGAGAGTCCATTCCGTATTTTGGCTATGGATTGTGCTTGAGAAGCAGACTGTTGAGGTTACTGTACTGAGCTGGGAACACTTTTTGGTAGCTATAATAGGATGAGACTTGTTGCGGATATGACGTTGAAGCACACGAAAGCAGTGGAAGTTAGGATGCTTATATGGTGGAGATGGGCTGACATAGCGATGGGCAACCTGAGATCTTATAGAATGATTGACATGGGGAGGATGTTGCGTGTTGTCGGCAACCAATTCAAGGCTGAGATGGTAGGCGCGGCTTGAACAGGGATGTAGCTCTGCCTACGCAATTGCACCCGTGAGAAACGGCCATAAGGACCCTGTGTGGCTTTCTGCAAGAATGCATGCACAACGCTGGGGTGACCGGCATAGTAATCCAAATTCTTTTTCGGCACACGCGTCCGGAGCACGGTCCAGCAGCGCGGCAAGCTTACTTAGTGTTGTTATTCTCGTACTCGAGTGGCTCGTGAAGTGTTGTACCACTAGCGGATTGGGGCCGGGTATTGATATGAAGGCGCATGCTATACCGCATCGGGTCTTTGATAAAAGATCAACAGAGTCTTGGCACTAGGCCGTAATCAGAAACCAAAAGCGAAACTTGCAGGACGCAGTTAGTCATTCTTCCTGCTCTTTGTCATAAGTCATCCGTCCTGGATAATGTTTTCTTCAAGTCACACACCTAAGAACTGCCTTTTCTGGCAAATATTAATTTGCGGTATCTAGGTGGTTGACGATAGCGCTGCTGCTGCTAGTGGACTGTGGTAAGGGACTTGGGAGAGGGAGGAGTTTTTCTCCACAGTGCAATAGTACGATCTCAAGGTAGATTTAATTTCCATCATGAAAAGAAAGACCCGTGAAAGGGAAGTAGTCTCGGGCTTTGACGTCAGCGAAACCTAAATTTACGTCAAGCTGAGCGTGCTACAATAGCCACGCTCACAGAAAACACCCATTTCTTAGCAACAATCAAGACCGAGTTTCGGGCGTGGAGAAAGCTTGGTTCGTCCTAGTCGCTTTAGGCGCAGTCCGCATATCAACGGTGCCATCGTCACCGACTCGCGTTCGGTTGCAGGCACCCATCATTGTACAGAAATAGCACACATTAGGGTCCAAACTACAATGCAGAGTGTTGGTGAAGAACGGGTCTACCCGCTCCTTCAACGCTGCTGCACGGGTAATTGGTGCACACGTGGACGCAACAAGAAGTATCGTGAGGCACAATAATACGGAACGATAGGAGATAGAGCCTTAGTAGTCGGTGTAGTTATAGCTAGGTGAATGAGAAGTATTCGTTCCCAACTGGGTAGCTTTTGAGGGCTTAACGTAGATTTTCCTCCGAAATGAGTTATACACGTGACTTCTTACGCCCGCATAATGATAATAGCGACCTGGGCATGGCTGAGATTTTGACTGTACAACTCCCAGAACTAAGATAATTGCATGGCATAGCTTATTACACCTACCCTATGGTGCCCAAGAGCGTCCAGGATAGGAATTTCACTAATTTTCCTCCAATCCTATTCACTGCCAGACTCCGATCTCAGCTATTAAGCTGACAACCAAGTGCGGCATAGTGACTGAACTACAATTAGGGGTGAGCGGTGTGGCAGAGGGGACTGGGCCGTTGCAGGGTCCATTTGGCATACCTAGAAATGGATATTCTGTTTATTGGCTCACTAAACGAGGCCGAAGACTGGCAGTGCATGGATCATGTGCAAGTCTAGGCTTCTGTAACTACATTTAGCCAGCCCTCGGAACCTCGACGGTGTTCACTAATTAATTCCTACCCAGGTTAAGCATCAACCTTATCTAATGCCAGCTCCCCTGCTAGACAAACACCTGCATCTGCACTCCACCGTGGACACAGCGAACCTTTTGCTCCAGCCAAACTTAGGTATATCTTGGCACTACATGCTGCCCAGATAACAACCAGTGGCCGATAACAAAGCGACATGCAAGCCCTGCCCCGCTGCTGACATAGCAATCTTCGTCGTAACTAGTGTAAGACGGGTTTTTTGTAACTAGGCGACCGGTACATACATTGAGCGTATGCGTCGAAATTGAGCAAGGACTAATCGCGACAGGCGACGAACACATGCACCCAAGCGAGCTAACAATGTCCCCGCTCGCTGAATCGAACTCATTGACTCACAGTATCTATTCCAAAAACGCTGTCGCAAAGACTGCTGTAGCTAGCTAGAGCTGTCCCTTGTGAAATTAGCACTTAGGGACGGCTGAGACCAAATAATATTATCATAATAAAAGCCGATGTAGGTTCAGAAAGCGATACGCTCTTTTTGACCTTCT
The DNA here is from genome assembly GCA_021365335.1 of Phaeosphaeriaceae sp. PMI808. NCBI lineage: Eukaryota > Fungi > Ascomycota > Dothideomycetes > Pleosporales > Phaeosphaeriaceae > Phaeosphaeriaceae sp. PMI808. Next base: position 127,255 of record JAJTIZ010000090.1, read on the forward strand.
AACAATTCGGAGATATTCATGGGGCAAAGATAGGAACATGCCGTAACCTTGGAAAGATCGTGACGGGCACTAACAGCCCTATCACAGTCTCGCTGCTTGTCCACGAATTATATCGCAAGACTTTCGCTAAAACTTTCATATCGGGGCCCTAGGTTGCTCAAGTCACTCTTAGTATGTCAAAGCGCATAATGCCTCCCTAGTCTGTAGCGCATGCCAGACGCCGATATGCAACCGTGTACAACTAAGATCGCGGAGACGGTGCTTCACTGTTGATTAACCACCGATAGTACTGACAAGCGCCCACCAACCCCTTCATTAGCTATCATGAAAAGCGTTCAGTTCCTTTAGAGCTTAATGGCCACAGACGGGTCCGTCATGTTATGGACATCTTCCAAGGTTGGTAACCGTGTGCATGCTCCGCGATGAGTTTTCGCTCACGCCCTAATTAGTGAACTACATTCATTTACTCCGTCGACAAATCATCTGGAAAACTTAGAGAATGCTTGCGTCTGCCAACATTCCCCATGGCAAATGTGAAATCTCGATGTATGATTACAAATATGTACACTAATCAACCCCTCCTGTTCACACCGCACCTGCATACACCGAGGCCGAACACCCCCCGAATGTCGGAATTTCGGTTCCGATCTCACTATGAACCATCTTGTAATTAATTGACCAACACTTCAAGGTACGGTGACGTCAACTGACTACTTACTCATTGGCCCTTAGAGAACGCGTCACAGTCGACCCAGGTAAACGGGATTTCTTATCTTCCTTACAGCCCTCCCGAGGTCCGGAAATGCACTCAAACACGCAAACTTCAGTAAGCTCTGGACCATGACGTAGAGTAGGTAATGAAACATTTTGTTGAGGGCGATTGCAATACGGGCCTTTTTTATTGAAAATTTCTGCTATACCATTGTACAAGAACCAAGAGCCACATTTTCCAGTGCGCACTAGGACCACTCTGCTTGAGTGAAGTTCAAAACACTCGTTAAACCAACTTTATACACTGATCTCGATAAATTTCAAGTACATCATAACGAAATGTATCCCGGACCGTAAACCATTCGGCCTCAAGGTCCTATTATGCTTAATCATGGCCTTAGCCGTTTTCTCGGTGGTTGCTCCTACTGGAATTAGCGTGAGGTCTTGGGTATCTGAGCACGATTCGAGAGTGTAACGTTGCCTCCATAACATTACCAAATGTCGCCTTTGTGAAGGCTTATAAATGACGCATTTGCGGGAGCTATCTACGGAAACAATATTTACATCACGTCACTTCCACTGAACTATTGAACAAGCCTGTAACTGATAAACATTTATTTGTCGCCCGTGCGATTTTTCTTTTGGAAACAGGTGCCCTTACGCATTCCATTTCCTGTGTAAGTGCTATAGACCATGTGTCGAGCAACGGAAGTGAAAGGGGCAAATATCATCTCCAGTCTAGTGAAATTTATTTGCACTTGGAAAAGAAGGCTGAAATATTATCAAAAATAGCTACACATTTGATGAGACGAAATCAGCATTGAGAATATTTCATGGTAGTGTTTGTTCTTGTTGAAGATTGACGAATATCAACAAAGAAGTCAATTGTGCGACTCTCATGTGTCGGCGTATCTCCAGAAAGGGAAAGTGAGTAGTGGCCAAGGACGCCCAAGGAGAATCAAAGCACCGTGAGGCACAGAATATGAATGTGTGAAAGGTTGTAAATTGAGGAATAGAGCTTGATATATGACTACGATGCTTCTATGGCGCTCTGAACTACGTAAACCGGGCCCCTCGATTTGCTATAAAACCAGTAGTACCTACATATAATCATTGCTTGTTCCGGAAAGGGTGTAAGGAGTGATGAAGGATGATCTAAAAAGTAGCAAGATGAAAGGACTACCATATAGAAAACGAGTAGATGATATGGTGTGCTGAAGATTCTTAAAACTCGGATACTGTCAGTATATCAAGTAGGGTTTGCAGACGGTGAATAGACCGTTAGCAATCACATCACCAGAATAGACCGCAGCAGATTGCTGCACTAGGTCAACAAGGCGAGGAACATCAGAGTCATGTGAGGTATCAGCATAGTCATACCGGGCGCATGTGGAGTCGAATGTCAGCAATAGCTTTGGGTTGGGTAAGCATCTGTTGCTTGGACTGCCGGGAGAATAATAATCACCGTTCGTTGTTCAAGATGTTTGGGTCATTGATGCGTTTCGGCCACTGACTTGGGGTTCGATCCATGGAAATCATTGATGCGTACGATGATTTGAGGCAAAAGTACTCGGTCGCTTGGTCGCTTAGTCGCATGGTAGGGGTTGCAAGGGTATACAGATATCCGGGTCCTGTTTGCTTTCGGCTTGGTTGCGGACGGTTGGAAGTCAAATTGTCGCTTCGAGTGGTTGCAAAGGATTTGACAACCTAAGACCGTGAGACTTACCTATATACGTCACTATACTCACACTCACATGAGCATTCGAGAACGAAAACACTAAATGCCTTTTCGAGAGCACTAGCCACAATAGTAACCGCGCTTGTTTACTACAGGCGATTAGCAATTAAAGGGGTCAAGTCTTTGAGACCCCAACTTTTAGATTTTCCTGAACGCCGTATCGCTATGCATGGGGAAGGGAGGGGTATACTCTATAATGTCCATAGTCCGCTCCTCCGCTTGCCCAGAGGGTAAACGAGGAGAGCAGCCATGAAAAGGCCAACGGTCAAACCGATGGCAATCTGGATCATTGAAGCTGCGACATTGAAGACGATAGCGTTAAGGCTATCGGTGGTTGTCTGAGATTTGTTAGCGGTGCAACCCGCGATGATAATAAGTAAGGAAAAAACTGACATCGCCTGCTCCTCCGGAGCCTTTGATCAGGGCAGACGCAGTGGTCAAGGCCGAGTTGATGCTACCACTTGATGCAAGGCTGCCTGGAACCTGAACGTATACGGCAGGCAAAAGTACAGCGGCAGCAACGCCGTGGCGGAGTCGGCTGTAGAGATTTGCCAAAACACCAATTGTGAAGGCTCCAAAGGTGTAAGCAATAGGGGCGCTAGAAGAAAACTTCATGTTGGCGAAGAAGTTGACTGTATAACCAGCTGTTGCAATCACGATCATGGCAGGCATTTGCTTATATTTTGCTTGGACGGTAAAAGTGGTGAAAAAGACGTAGAGGGGAACGAATAAGAAGTTCCAATATGGGTTAAGAGGGTCTTCACACTTGGTTGAGTTTGTGGCATTCGAGTCAATGGCGCCATAAATGGCAGTGCCAACGGTGATGCCATAACCAAGGAAGAGCGAGTAAATGATGGCGAAGACGAGCCGGATGGAACCTGGAACAATGGCGCGGGATTGGAGTTCTAAAGCGGAGCTCAGGACAAGCTGGAGGTGTCAGTGATGAGCCGATATAGTAGGTGATATATATGTATATCTGGAGAGGAAAATTTACCCAACCAGGGAGGATCATGGCGATGGCGCTTTGTGCTATAGCGGAGAAGCAGAAGAGGGAGCCATTATTAATGCTGCCAAAGGCGCGTGCAAGAAAACTCATGACAATAGTGGCGGAGATTTCAAAAACGGTGCTGTACGTCTTGGAAAGAGGGGACACTACTAGTTGGAGTAGGCCAAGAAGACATCCGAGGGCGAAGATGATGGGCATGTCGATGAGACGAGCCTTGAAGAAGACGGAAACGGCAGCACTGGCCAGGCCGTACATGACAACACAAAGCCAAACGTTATGGCGGTCCTTTGCGTTGATGATTTGATCGAGACGGGCCAGGGCTTCGTCGAGGCTGATGACATCATGGAGGACCTCCTTGTAGATCTCATGAGTGTCCTTGAGCTTGCCGAGGTTGACGCCCTGGACGGTGCGGACAATCTTGACTTCGGCGGTATGGGTCAGGACGTCGTCAAAAGAGATGATCATGCAGCCGGGGATGTAGAGAAACTGGCTGTTAATCTCAAGCACCTTTGCCGTGGCCGCGAGATACTCCTCGAGACGATGTGTCGGAGCACCAAAGAGCATGAGAGCGCGGCACATGCGGATGATATACTGCTGGCGTTTGAGAATGTTGGCGACATGGATCTTGATGCGTGCGTCCTTGTCTTCTTTGGCTTTCCACACCTTAGCCAGCATGCCGGCGCTGGATGAGCGCTTGTGCTGGGGACGCGGATTATTGTCCCTCTTTTCGTTAGGATTAGCTAGCTTGGCTGAGGCGCCGATGAGGGTAGCCAGCGTCTCCTGCGAGTGGGCTGCCGAAGGTTTTTCGGCCTTGTACCACTTGCGGCGCGAGGGCGTGGCGGCGCCAGTGCCAGCTCCAGAGCCAGAGCCAGAGCGAGAGTGAGTGTAGGAGGCAGGGTCTGGCTCGCATTTGGGCGGTGGGGTGCTAGCCTCGGAAGGTGTTGCACTGGGCTCAACAATTGGTGTTTGATATGCCTGCAACAGCTGGTAGAAGACGCCGCCCTGGGAATGGCCTGTCACGGCGTAGTCTGCATCCTCTTCTGCGTATTGGTCAATATGGCGTGTATTATGTGTATTGTGGGTGTTGCGTGCGTTGTGTGCATCGAGCAGCTCTTCGGCGTCGATGGTGTGTTGGTCGTGGCTGCCGTCGTCGTGGTCGTCACTGCCCACTCGACTATATCTACGATGCGCAGGTGGTAGTGGCGGTGATGGTGGTATCTCAGCAGCAGAGCTATTGAATCGCACTCTTGTCCTTCCTGTCGCTTGATCTGGCCGCACCGTGGGTGAGGGAATGGCAGGCGTCGTGCTTACAACCGGTTTGAGTTCGTGTGACTCCACTGACTCCATGGTGAAAATGTCAAGTTGATATGATGGATGTTTTGTCTGGGTACCTAATACATGGGAACACAACCCTTTTAAACCCCAAGTCGGCCCGATAAATGACATTGGAAATACTGAACAAAAGACAGACCATGATTCATATTCTTTAACCATCCACCCATCGTCAGTCTCGACGCATCTGTGGAGAAGGAAAAATAGTCAAGCAGCCACATGCGGAACCGTTCGCGGATTCAGAGCCGCATCCGATCACTCACTTGAGTAACAGCAACCCCTATCATTGGCCAATTCATTACCCATGACGCACCCTTCCGCTATGTACAGCCCAACCGCCTCTTCACCCCTCCTTTCCAAATCCCAACATCATCCTATTTCAGGACTTTGCCTCTCATATCTCAACGTCGCATTAGCTTGCTAGCTCTTGTAACTTACAATGTTCATCCTTCTGTCACGTGATAGCTACTATCTTCCACTTTCATAATACAATGAATCTCACCCCCTCATATTCCGGCCATCTCACGGCCCAATGTATATATTAGCTCTCTCGCTAAACATCCTGCAAATGGTGAGACAACCGTCTGGGCTGCTAGCCGTTGACCCAATCAACCCGTTCTAAAATAACACGCCTGCCTAAACGAAGAAAGGTCGACTGCACTGCATGCATTGCGAAGATATTGAAATCAACCAAATGGCAGAGTTTTATCTGATCATCTTATCTGCCGACGGACCATCTCCGACTGACATCCGTCCATCTGATAAGTGAGCCATGGCCCTGTGCGTATTGTTGGGCCTTCAAACATCAGAAAGCTCTTGATCATCCTATCTGATTTTGTCAATCATGTATATCCTAGTCATTTGGCTTAGTGTGCTTGCAGCCACACTGGTTCTCCTTACACGCCGTTATAACACCTTGTCCCATCTTTCCACGGTAACGCTCTTGATCCACCATTGCTGAAATCATACTCACATTACATATGCCTATCTTCGTCTGCGCTATCCTATCAAGTCCGTTGATGGCCAAGAAACACTACCGACGCTTCCTTTTGTCTGGCCCAACGGCCAGGGCAATGTAGAAAAATATCTCCGTGGACGAGAAAACAGTGCCCAGTGGGGTGCCCAGTACGGCCCTCTCTACCGTATTTGGTCTGGTTTTCATGGCGAAATGTACAGCCCAAGTTTTCTTCCACATATTAAGACAAGTCCATAACACTCACAGTGTTCTCACCCAACCCAAGGACATCGAGACCGTCTTCCGCGATTCGCACACTCATATCAAGGCAAATGCCAACGACAGTGGACATTACATGTATCAGCTTTTGGGTATATGTTTAGGCCTTGTTAGCGGTGCTGAGTGGCGGTCGTTGCGCAAAGCTACAGAGGCACCATTTTCACGCACCGCGTCTGGTACCTATGTGCAACTCATATTGGACCATGCACACAAACATATCGCTTCTCTTTGTCTAGCCGAGCCTGAAAAGTGGCGATTGCGTCCTTTTGCCGATTTAAGAATCTACCCCTTCCTCGCACTCGCAGACGTACTTTATGGCAACCTAACCCCTGAGCTGAAAGCTGGTTTGTTGCAAATCATTCCAGGCCGAGATTCAGTCTTTGCGCACATGATGATGGGCGGGGTGACCCGTTACAAATGGGCAAACTATCTTCCTCTCAAGCCCAACCGCGAAATGCGCCAATTCAAGCAGGCTTGGGGCCAGTGGAACGACGCAGCACACGCAGAAGCTGTGAAAAAAACCGAAAAAGAATCCCCAGCCCCGATAGTTCAAATGTATGCAACTGTCGCCGAGGGAAATATATCACGTGAAGCACTTCTTCAAACCATGGATGAGATGCTATTTGCAAACCTTGACGTATCGATTGGTGCACTAGCCTGGTCATTTGTCTTCATTGCGGCGAATCCTCGAGTCCAAGCACGCTTGCTGTCCGAACTCAACTCTGCCTACATTGATGGAGATTCACGTGATGAGTACCTCATGTCGCAATCGAACTACCTGCACCACATCATCCTGGAAGCAGGCCGTCTGCGTCCAGTAGCCGCCTTTTCTGTTGCACAAGCATGTCCCACACAACGCCAAGTAGGTTCCTATATTTTCCCGGCTGGTTCTAAGTTCGTTATCGATGCACATGCATTGAACGTACGGGATCCCCTTTGGGGCCCGGATAACACCACCTTTCGGCCTGAGAGATGGGCAGATGGAGATGGACGCATTCAGAGAGCGAGAGATGTACGATACTGCTACTGGAGGTTTGGTTTTGGACCAAGAGTCTGCTTGGGCAGGTACATGGTGGATCTAATGATGAAAGCTTTGATTGTTGAGGTTGTTAGGGGTTGGGAGGTGATGCTTGAGGATGAGAAGGGCGGTGCGTGGAGTTGGGATCACGAAAACACCTGGGCGTTGCCTCCTGATATGCGCATCGCTTGCGCGAAGCGAGTTTCTTAATTGAGACTTACGAATATTTAGAAAAGTGTTTGAGCTGCCGCTAAATCTACCTAGGATCTCTGAATGTATCAACAGTGCACCAAGGTAAATGGTAGCATTCCACATGGTACTTCTTTACAAGCAATCAATGTGATAAATCTACCTGCATGGTCAATTGAACGCGAGTCTCGTTCAATATCAAAGCGAGCTTGGCTGAGGGTCACCTGGGGTGGCCCCGTAACTAATGCGACCAGCTGGCAGGAAGAACAAGGCAACAAGAGCTCCACCTCGAACTTGAGGATAACTGATGTTGGTCAGTCTCTCATCTCTCTAATCTTTTTTCGGCATTTGCACTCACTGATGCGTACCAGGCCCGGGGCTCGTCCAACCCGCGCCTTGCCAGCCCTGCATGCCCATCAACTCCGCCGACTGATCGAGCTGCACAACACAGTTGATTTCACCATATGGATGCGAATGATACTGTCCGGAAAAGGTCTCTTGGGACTCCATGTAAACGGCGGTAATGCTGAAGAAACGGGTATCTTCACTAGGCAATGAAATTTTGGAGCGTCGGTAATGGGGCCCGTCGATTTCAATGTTGGCAGCCCATCCCTCGTTTATCCCTTTTCTAACTAGTGAGCAAATATCTTCATATATTGGTGTACCGGGTCCATAATGGGTGTTTAGATATTCTTCCAAACGGGCCCCGGGTGTTCTGCTGTTATTAGTAAGAGTTGCTCCTGATATGAATGTTGGGAGGCTAAAAATATACAAATTTTCAACTTGAGCAAAGAATTCCTGGCAACGTTGCAGAAGTTTGCGCGCATTAGCATATTGGGTGAAGTCAACTCCTTCGGTAATGCTGCCTGGAAGCTCTTGTTGCATAATGGATACCCAGGTAGTCACAAAGGTAGCAGTGATTGGTTATAACGAGATATCAGGATACAGACTTCTTTTTGTAGATGCATGATCAATTGCCATCGTGTTACCCGCTGGGCTTGATTACCCCGCCCACATAATTAGCTGTATCTGACAGAGCGTACGATTAGAGGGACCTAGTAGATAACGTGGGGCGGGCTAGACTGAGACGGATTTCTGAGACGGATTTTCGCTTGCGCCACGGGTGGCCGTGCGACCTACTCATCCCACCCTCCATTGCCTTACGTGCCTACCCTTGCTATGATAACGCCAGTTTCACAAGCCAAGCTTCTCCAACACAAAAATTACTTTCACAGCTACATATCTATACCTGCCTACTAAGCTTAGTCGGAAGCTGTCCTATTGTTCCAGCATTCATTCTCGTATCCCTCTCCAGACGCTGAGGCCCTGTTTCCCCGCATCGCTCCGCTCTTCAGCCTTTCTCCACGTGTTTGCTGAGGGCCGGCGTGGCCACCCTAATCTAGCACAAAGAATGTCGCCCGGCGCCGACAATATTGATAACGCCACCAGCTCTTCACGCGATCAACTGGCTGTCTTGCCTGACGAATTACTCTTGCGTATTTTCGAAAAGGTTGGATGGGCGTCAAGAAAGAGTCTGTGCAACGTCTCGCGTCTGAACAGAAAATACCACAAGCTCAGCGATGCTGTCCTCTACAAGAGCATCCTATTTGAAACTCCGGAGCTGCATCTTACATTCAGTGAGTCGCTGAGCCGTCGGCCGCGACGCGGATCAGCCATCCACGAGATCAAACTGTCATATCCTTCGTCGGAGCTGTCGCATCTGGCACTCGATGGTCCAGTTCATAATTCTTATCTCGATCCCAAACGTGTTGATGGCATCTCACGCACTTTGTCCATCATGTCCAATTTAGAAAAACTGGATATCGCCGTACCAGATGTGTTGTTGCATGGCATTGGGAGTCTTTTCAATGGTCCTTTTGACCTCGCATGCCTAAAGACCTGCTCTTTATTCTACCAGTGCGCAAACGACGCATATTGGGATTTGAGAGAAAACATACACATATTCGCTCACCCGACTCTCGAAACTCTAATCATTAGAAGAGCAAAACTTGACGAGCGGGGGTTCGACTTTATAGAGCGACCACACGTGACTGCTCTGAAGAGCTTGCACTTTGTGGAATGTGATATCAACGATGATGCGCTTGCAGATATCATCGAGTTTCCCGAAGCGCTCGAAGAATTCGTCATGACTCAGACAGAAGAGCCGGAGCCAGAGCTAGAGGAGAGTTCCGACAGCCTTAGCGATTATATGATTGCTTTAAAGTCGCAGGCTGAGTTTCTAAAGAGTGTAACTTTTGACGTGCCAACACTATACAATCGGAAAACGCTACGACTCCGAGAGTTCGGTGCACTCAAGAAATTACGACTCAATTGGGATCATCAGCTTTTCGCAAAATCGTCAAAGAAACCTCGCCTTCACTCTGTCGGTTTTCCACCGGAAATGGAAGTTTTGGAATTCTTCAATGATTTGGGTACCGACAGTGAAGTGACCGACCTGTTCGTCGTCGCTATTGAGAGTAAAAACATCATTGCCGAGAATTGGAAAACCATGATCGTCGTTGAAGGTGATCAAGGTGTGCCCAAAGCTATCAAGGATGCTTGCAAAAAAGTCGGGTTACAACTAGACATCATTGGAGCTATGGATACAGATTCTGACACAGACGGTAGTATAGATACTACAAATGATTAAAGCCTAGATTTAGATACCAATAGAGGAACAGATAGAGAAGAAGATTAAAGGTTAAGAAAGGGCTTCAAAAAATACTTCATATAAACCAAAAAAGTACGTAAATGTTATATCATAAAACAATATGTATTAAGCAGCGCTGGTTGTGTCTGATAAATTCTTGATGCTATATCTCCAGACAAGATAGCAATGCGTTGAAAATAGGCCCTGTGTCAGCCCTAGCGATACAGTGACAGCCTTAGCAATTTTGAAAAACTTAATTTTCGCACCCGGGAGGAAGCTGCTTGCTTCAGATGTAACTAACAGCCATAATGTAGCAGGGAAATGACGCAGGTTTGGAAGCAAATTACGTGTTCGTTCCTGATTCGGGACGACATGGGTAAGCTGAGAGCAATGGATGCATTCTTGAATGTGAGTTCTTCAATCTTCATTGCATTGTGGACGCCAAATATCTGCAAGATATCATATGAGATTAGCTGGCCAATGATCTTTTCCATCCCATGCGATATGGTGTGTTATGGCAAGGTAATGGCAATGCGGCTAGAGTTTGTTTTGATATAATCATTCCTGAAGTTTGAATTCAAGGATCGTCTGACTTGTTGATTGACAACAAGTAATTCCCGGCGACTGTATGGTTAAACCACAGTTTGCCTTGAAACTAGAGCAGGTAAAATAGCTTGCAACATCTTCCCTCATGACCTCTGTTTCGCCATCGTACACTTTTAAAGCTTCTCTCGCGACTGCGGTTTCGTTCAAAATGCCTTCTCGTATTTTCTCCAAGCATGGAAGAAAACGAGCTTTGATTTTTTTCGGTCGCATATTCTCACTCTTTATGTAGGCGAAGATGTCCACCTTGACTTTTTGGCCCTGTACATCAGTTTAAAATACATTTATATTGAGGAGTAAGAACGTGTTTTCGGTTTCATCTAGCCTAAGCAAGATATCAAAGGCCTAGATCATTTTTCCTAGCGAATACAACAAACTCTGCGATTAGCCGCTACATACCCTACGTCCCCAGCCAGATGGGTTGCTCCCTTTAGAATTTGAATATAGCCTCTCTAGTCCATTCAAAAATCGTTCGGGGCGCAACGTATCCGAATCTGGGAAATCACGTGGATTATGATGCATGGCCCACATGTTGCCTGTGAAGTTTGTTCCTGTGGAAAAGTATACCCCTGGTATTTAAATGGAACAGTATTGGCGTGCGGTATTTCGGCTAGAAGGGTCATGGTGCCCCAGCAAAAGACCTCTTTGACCAGGGCGGTAGGGTAAGGGAGGAATTAAATGTCAATATCGTCCCATAATTAATGGTGATCGCGAATCCCCAATGACAGTATCCATTTCAGCATGCGCTCCAGCCGAGTCGTTCCCGAAGAGAGTGCGAGCATCCATAGACACCACCGCCACCGGACCTATTGATCCTACTGATCCTATTGATCATTGGAGGAAGGAGGGGACTTGGCCTAAAGAATACTTTAAGCAGGATACGATGAACCACCTACTTCCAAGGAAGAGGTCGACCCCTTTCCTCTGGCGTAAGCGATCAGAGGGATCTCTCTACGCTAGCTCTACGACGCCTAGCGATCAGAAGCCGCGAGAGGGAAAGAGTGTACCGTATCACGATCCACGCTACAGCCTTTTACTTGAAATTAAAGGAAGCTTCATGCATGAGTCAGATTTGGGAATTACAACGAAGAGTAAGGATATGTGCTCCGCTTTGCTTCAAGAACCGCAGACAGTCCCTACTGAGTCATTATTTCGAGACGACATTTTCAAAAGGACCTGCCAAAATCTACAAGACCGAAATAAAGCAAAGGTCATTCAAGATATTGCTCGATTGATCGTTCCTTCCGCCGAGTCACTCGCTACGTTTGGCGCCGGCGCCAGCCCACTGGACATTTTAGTCGAAAGCGTCAACGAGGGTTGGGGCAACTCCATCCCCTTGACTGGGGCCTGTCTGCGGCCAGACTATTCAGTCGGGTTTAAGTGGGAGGCGTTCTCAAGGGAGCAGCACGAGAAGCTCTCCCCCTTCGTTGGTGACTTCATCGCTGGCGACCAGTCCTATCTAATGGCTACCTACTACATGTACTTCCCATTCCTTACGTGCGGCACCGCAGATCTTGATGGTAAGGATAAATGGACGGCATATACATTTACCAAGAATATTTATGATATATGGATGCCGACTCATTTCAAACGCCTTTGCTCAGTCATCGATAGTTTGCCTACTGGGCTTGATTCCGATGTTCCGCCACTTCAGCAGAACTCTGGGCTCTCGCAAGATTTGGAATCCCACCATCGCTCGGGATCGGTGGCCCCAACGGAAGATGATACCAGTCAACCGAGCATTGCGGTTATCACTTCAAACACTTCTTTTACCCAACCAAACGCCCTGAAGAGGCGAAAAGGGAATACATTAAAGTAGAGATAAAATGTCTGAGTATGTAAAATTGCTGTGCGGCTCACCCATTGGTGCCGATGAGATCTCTGTTCGCTCCAGCGTTTGTGCTGATATTCTTTTGGTATATATTCAGTCGTTTTACATTTGCGTTTGTGTTTCTGTTTGCGCCAATCTCGAGATATTGAGGTTACAATTGGACAACTTTCCAGCAGTGGTGTAGCGATTCTAAGCTCCTCCTGGAGCTTCATTCTATGGTCCTCGAAAAAAAAACATCAAGGGGCATCGCGTCATGCACTCACTTTCGCCTTCAGCATGGCTGCAATAAATTGCCGGTCATTTGCGCTAAGCCTGTCTATTTACTGTGGTCGTTGATTTGGATTGCGCGATATAGTCCGTCCGATTGATCCTGCAACAGCTTAGACAATACGCCTTGTCCCACCATCCACATCTCGAGGAATGATGCTTAAGCAATGCCGCGAGAAGCACTCAGGAGGAGAATCTGTACATAGCACTAGTCTCCGCCTGCCTGAGCGACTATCCCCAATGAGTGACTGGTCTTGCGGGAGTGACTTGGACTTAGTCTTGCGGAAAGCCACAATCAGCCAATACCTAAACATTTCCCCCTAAAAAATCCGAAGACGGGTCGTATATCTAGTCGCGATAAACCCCGCACGAAAGTCTCACTTTTTAAACCGACCTTTCTGAATGGGGAAGCCTTGTGGTTCTGTAGTATACTTGTAAGATAGACAGTATTTATAGTAGTGCGTTGTGTCCTGTGTGATATTCGGGGCTACTCCTAGCTTGCCTTTCAAGCTTGATCTAACCTCTGGAATCTCGGCCTGCTAAGATCAATAAACAATTTAGACCTGACCTTCTCAAGCTTCAGAGCACGTAAGCGTCCCACGTTACCGATTATCTACCATTTGATACCAGAAGTTAAGTAGACCTTAGTTGCCATGTGTTTATCCTTCACAAAACATCTTCCTTATGGTAATTTAGTGGTTAGACGCAATAGCAAGGCTTCGTTAAGCCCTCTGATAGCTAAACGGTGAAATCTTCTGCTGCCAACACACGTTTCCCCCAACGTATGCTCCTATTACACCATGGCCACTTTGAGCACGCCCGAGCTGGAGCTTAGCAAGAAACCATTAGAACAGAAAGCTGGACGATATCTAGTTCGACGTCGGAGAAAACGCTCCAACGAAGAAAACGTCATCGCGGCTCACCTCATCAAGGACCTCTGTGCTCGGGAACATCTCAAAGTCGAAAAGGTTACCCACATCGGGACTTATATAACTGAGGAGTATTTGCATAACGTCTTCGACTATGGCGATCCAGGTCATACAGTTGCTACCATCAATACGTACAAGGGCAAAAAGTTGAGAAGGATCTTTGTTCCACCTGAAATGACAATTTACATCAACCGACGCGTCGATAACTGGATACGGCTTCACGAGACTCAGGGCATCGGATTTCCGATTAAGGTGAGGTATTGCAATTTTCTTATGACAAACTGAATGCTCTGGATGTAACATTATGATAGATATTCCCCCCCGGATCTACCAATCCTTACGCGCCGCAAAACCTCATCTGCGAGACCGGAAGTGCGGTTCCCTCTCGACTTACTCCGACTAAAGAGGGTGCAATGACTTGAATCGTTTTTATGCGCCGTTGCGCTCGGCCACGCATTCGAGCATCACACTCAACACGTACTACCAAGCAATGCTCACAACGGAGCCACTCAACACCGACGCGGGGCAATGCTGACCTGTGCAGCGCCTGCCGGTGAGCATAGTACTTTAAGGGTTGCATCTGTACGAGCCGGCTATGCACCGCGCGAATGTACGAACATGGAGGGAGTGGGGAGTCGAGACGAGTTGAGAGATGAAAGGTCCAAAGGAGCCTAAGCCTGCTACAGGACAGAATGCTATTGCGTCGAGCAACGAGTAGGCTGCGGGGTTGTAGAGTTTTCAGAAGGGATATGATATCGTCTTGTTCACGAGATCGTTACGTTTGGTGATAGCGGAATCAATTAACTCTTAGCTCTTTAGACCTATGGCCTATTTGTTTGAGACTTTTATACTTCTTTTTATTAAATAGATAAATATAATAGAACTAGAACAAATAGCATAGTAAAAAAATCTGTTTGAGAGTAATTAAGAGGTTAGCTACTAAACTTTCTTCAAAGAAAAAAAATGTTAGTGCTACGATCCAGGCACGCGAGTACAATAATTCCCCGCACACTGAAAACTCCCCTCAGCACAAGCTCAATAATAACACGACCTTTAATTGGAATTTATTTTCCTTCTTTCTACGTATGGAGAAGAGCATTTATTTTAGGGTTAAAAAATTAACAATTGTTCGTAGTTTAGGCTCTACAGCACATACTCAAGTTAAAGTGATCTTTCTTAGGGTTTAGTGAGGAACCCAAATCACACTGCTAGTGGCATTTTTGGTGTGCGGCGTTTTTATTCACACGCGTGCACAGGATTCCCATGCCCCGGCTTCCGCTTCTGCTTCTTGATTGTCTGTAGTACCTGGCGAGATATTGTCTCAAACGGTAACATCCTGAGGATCAGATTGCGATCGAGGCTGACGTCCCCCACTCCAACTTCGCCCTCACGCCGACATCCGGGAGCCTCGCCTCCCATTCCAACCGCAGCTTCTCCATCTCCATCCAGCAGATCTTGCCGGTCTCCTCAAAAGCTTGTTTGTCTGTTTCTGTCAGGTCTTTCGCGTGCGGATTTCTCCCTTTCCTTCTTCCTTTCTCCCCTACCGCTCCACCCCATCCCCACCCATTCACCTCTGTCCGGTCCACCCTTTCGCGACCCCACCAGTCCACCGCACTACCCCACTTGCCAACCCCCTCACGAGCCTCCATAGCGTCCAGTGTGCTCTGCTTGGCCAATGCGAGCCAAACCATAGAGGAAGCACCTTTATATGCTGTAACAACGTGCCATTCACTACCAAGCCAGCGTGTAACGTACATTGCAAGGAACATAAGGCAGTTGAGCACAGCATTGAGGGCCATGATGGAAGTTCCACAGATACCGGGATGGGCTACGTAAATTCGAGGTGTTGTAGTCGTAGGAGTGTCCTTGGCATGATCGAGGTACTGGTTGACAAGAGAAGCGGTAGAAGAGGCCCTTGACGTTATAGCCAACAAGTCAGTCAACCGCTTGGACGATTCATAGGGCTGTAGTGAGAACAGGCCCTGTAGGTCGCCTACGTCGAACGAATGCGTATATGCTTCCAGGCTACTAACCCATATCAATCTACCTCTTGTCTGCTCGCTCTCGTTATGTTTTGCAAGTAGAGGCGCAAGATAGTGCCCCAAGCAGTAATGTCCAAACACATTAGCGCAGAAGACATCGCCGAGCGAAGGCTCATCTACCTTTGCCTCCTTTCCTAGCGCTTGGGTTTGTGGGCGGGTAACCCAGCCAACGCCGGATTTTTTGAAAGTTGGCCATGTCATTGCATTTTTCCAGTCCGTCAGGAATGACCAGATCGCTAAACCCCAGTATAGACCATCCCAGCCCCCAATGCCAGCATTACAAATTACGACGTCGAGTTTCGGCGTAGAATCGCGAAGTCGTTCACAGATTTTCTGTATCGAGATTAAGTTCGTCAGGTCAAGGACCTCCTGTCGGAACAAGACACGTCGCTGCAATAGCTCAGATGTGCTCAGCAGCGTCTTGTCAAATTTTCGCCGTGCGGCAAGGAGGTGTGCGCGCAAATGTTGGATGGTGGAATCACCTTTACTTTTACTACGGGTGGTGACAATAAGGACAAGCGACTGCGAATGTGGCCGCGTCTGAAGGAATTCATCAATGAGACGGCAGCCGATGGCAAGGCCGACTCCACTTTTGCAAAGATTTAGCTACACGTCAGGCGCCAATTGCGAACTCAAAATTACCTGTTTGCACCTGTGATTACTACATAAAAGCTATCATGAAGAAGCAAATGGTCTTCGACGGTTGCCATCGATCAACCGTGGTTGTACTGACGAGAAAGGGGAAAGGGCTGGATTGTCAGTACCGCGAAGGAGCTCGTATTATTGAGTTACAGGGCCGTACAAAGTCGATAGTTCAACGTGTACTGCGTCTATATAATAATAAGGGGTGGGGGTTGCTGACTAAGCACAAAAGGCGACTCACGACAAACCGCCGCATAACCAAAGCTTGATATTGTACAACAACGGCTCGCTGACATGACTTCGGCTGCTCATCTGCGCCTCCTACGATTGCGGCCCTTGATAACGCGCTTCCGCCCAGCCCACCGCCTCCAAAGATATGCTTCAACAGAGGTCAGAACTGCAACTCTGACCCCGGCCAACGTTCAATCGGTTGGCACACGGACGAAAAACCTCATCTTTGGAACTGCCCTGACGCTAGGCATCGCCTTTGGCTACCTTTACGTTACCGATACCCGTGCAAGTGTCCACGAATGGCTTGTCGTACCTGCATTACGCCAGCTATACCCAGATGGCGAGGACGCGCACCATGCCGGCACACGCATACTCAAAGCTCTACATAGCGTCGGCCTGAATCCCAGAGAACGTGGTAATGAGGATGCCACTGGGGATCTAGCTGTCCATGTGTTTGGTCACACATTGGCCAATTCCATCGGCACTTCTGCCGGCATAGACAAGGGTGCTGAAGTACCAACACCTCTCTTTGAGCTAGGCGCAGCCGTCGTGGAAGTTGGAGCCATTACCTTGCTGCCTCAAGAAGGAAACCCAAAACCTCGAGTCTTCAGACTGCCAAGCCAAAATGCGCTGATCAATCGTTATGGATTCAACTCGGAAGGGGCAGAGCTTGTAGCTGCGAGACTACGACAGCGGGTTAGAGATTTCGCCTATCATGCTGGTTTAGGTTTGGATGAAGCGGCAGAGCGAAGAGTGCTAGACGGTGAAGCTGGTGTACCGCCAGGTTCGCTTAAAGCGGGCAGGCTCATGGCTGTGCAAGTCGCAAAAAACAAGACAACCTCAGAAGGTGACATCGATGCGGTTGTGCGTGACTATGCAACTGCTGTCAGCCACGTTGGAAGATATGCTGATATTCTTGTGGTCAACGTCTCCTCACCAAACACTCCTGGCCTTCGTACACTCCAAAATGTTGAGCCTCTTACCAGACTGCTTTCGGGCGTAGTGCACGCGGTTAACAAGATCGACCGTAAGACTAAGCCTGCCATTATGGTCAAAGTCAGCCCAGATGAAGACTCGGAAGAGCAGGTTGCTGGCATTTGCGAAGCGATTTGGGACTCAGGCGTTGATGGCGTCATCGTAGGTAATACGACGAAGAAACGACCAGAGCCGTTGCCAAAGGGCTATTTGCTTCCTGCATCAGAAGCGAAACTCCTACTTGAGCAAGGTGGGTACTCTGGACCGCAAATGTTTGAACGGACACTAGCGTTAGTGAAAAAGTACAGGAAAACGTTAGATCATGGCCCAAGAATCGCCTCTTCACAATTGCTGGGTGAGGAGAAACTAGCTACAGGCCATGACACGAGCATTCTGGACAAGAAAAAGCCCGCGTCAACTCCTCTAGAATCAAACAAAACCACCACAACAGCAGACGTCGACGCTTCATCCACATTCTCTACCAATATAGATGACCTCTCGGAGTCCGCCTCTACTCTCGCCCCGCAGTCGACATCAGTAGTAGACCCAGCCAATAAGTACTCTCAGAAGGTCATATTCGCCACTGGAGGTATAACAAATGGGCAACAAGCGCGTGAGATTCTTCATGCAGGAGCCAGCGTTGCCCAGGTATACACGGCTCTAATCTACGGAGGTGCTGGCACTATCAGTAGAATCAAGCAGGAGATGAGGAATGAGGCTAAAAAGTAGGCAAGGCTTACAAACCGATAGTTGACTGATGTTGCACATCATATGTACTATACGTGTTTCGATTACGAATAAATATCTTGTGAACATTGGTCATGTTCAAGCTTGCCAATATTGATGCGCTGTTTGCAGACTGATTCTTAAAATCAGGCTATCCAGTCAGATCTCATTTGAATAACACAGGGCATGAGGGGGCAGCTGAGAGTAATTATAATACGTCGAGTTGCCTACGTACCCCCCGGTGAGTATATGGAACTCTCTATTTGCATTAGGTAGCACGGGAGGATGATGATACAATTGTTTCCAAAAAATAAAGTTTAGACAGTGTCATCGCTCACGATTATCGCGAATACATTATTTAAGCTGTCCAGTAGTCTCATAAATAAACTCCTTTCGCTACAGAAGGAACTTTGCATGTAATTTTCCCGGTGACTATTGCGGATATATGTCTCACAGGTTCCACAGCAACTTTACTATACCACTCCACAGGAAAGTAGCCGTATCCCAATACTTGTCAGTGTTTGGAGGCGAAGTCCGTAAACACGACTGACAGGTAATAAGAGCGGTATATCATAGTTCAAACCCCTGTCTGCAAAGAACGAGTCATAGACTCAACGTTAGATTCCACACAATCGGTATACCCGAATTGTTCACCAACGCGCTGGTAAAGCAGTTTCAACAAAAAAAAACAATTCCAACGGGCGCAATCAGAAATCATCACAAGAGACTAGAAAGGAGGTGTAAAAAATTGCTTTAAAAGTTCTAAATATTTTAAGTAGCCATGTCGAACCATGGAGAGTCACATTTCATGGGTTAAGACGAACCCGAGGAAGAAGAAGAAAGCGCCATAAGCCACACGCTATGCAATTAAACATCATTCGAAAACGAAAAAACTCCAGGTGGGCGCCAAATGAGATATGTAAATTGGCATCATTGATTCCCCCCCCATCTATGCCTCTTGTTGGAGCGTATGGGTGTGTTTTTCCTCAGACTCGCTTTGCCTGGGTGCAGCGAAACTTTTCCTAACCATCATATCCGCTTTTGTCTTTGTCATAAGCGCATCTCGAATGTCTTGCTTGCTTCGTCCGGCCCAACTATTGTAGTTTCTCTGGCTCAGCGGCCAGATGGGCATGTTTCCAGCTCTCTTCATAAACTCGCGTGTAGTGGGCGCGGGCTGCGAGGTAATTGTGTCTATGTCCAGCTCGAGCTCTTCGCAGTAGGCCTCGAGTGGCAGGTCGTTTACGTCGTGGCCGAAGGGTTCTCAATTTCGCGGCCAATGGCGGCAAGGCCGATGATAATGTATGCGGCGAAGATGCAGCCGGGAATCGTGATCCAGCGGAGATCGGCCCAAAGCTGGAATGGCAGCATCATTACGTAGACCCAGGTGATTTGCGAGATGGCGATGGAGTAGGCGATGGGTAGGGGGGTTTGGAGAACACGGTCCATGCCTGTCAGGGCTTCGTTGAGCTGGACAATACCGGTGACTGCACATATTTTAGTTAACAACATCAAATGACGGGTTGATGTAGACGTACTGGCTTGATTTTGATAAAGGCCAACCTTGAGTGTCTCGTTCTCGATGATGCTGTGAACATAGCATGAAAGATGATTCAGAATCTCAAGAGACAAGTTACCGAGCGGCTTCTTGGATCGCTTGATCCTCTTGCGAGGGTTTGATTCAGCAAATGTAACGCCGAGGTACTCTCCAACAGCCTTCGCCTTGTTCTTCGCCAGTGGTTTGGGGATGTCCATTTCAGCAGCTTTGGCAAAAGTGTCAAGAAACTCGACACGTTCGCGTAAATCGGGGTAATCGATACCAGGCTCGAATCGAAGTCTGTGCTTCACGGAGCAAGCAAAAGCGTTGAGAAGATTCAAGGCAGTCCTATCACCAGCCATTAGCTATTGCTCTCAGTCTCATCGCACACAAGCAAGCAATACACGTACAGCTTGTTCAGTAAATCTTCCTTGCCTAGCTCGCCTTCGCGTTCACCTGTGTGGATCCAGATTGTACGAGCCATATTCTGGCTGACAAAGATCAACTGACTCCAATATTTCCTGCCCTCTGTATACCGCTCATATGCGGTGCTGGTGCGGAAAGAGATTGCGAGACCAACAACGAAACCAAGAACCGTAAGGAGCAGGGTGCTGACTGCCAATGGATATAGAAACTCGGAAATGCAGGTTATGAGTGTTGACCAGAGGCTGACGACAGTCAAGGGCAGGATCATCTTGGGGAAGACTGAGCCGTGCATGCGCATAAAGAAGGGCCATTTGGAATGCTTGGACATATCGCGAGGGCCAACCTACTTATGTTAGTAAAAGATTCCATGATAAGGGCGAGTAAGGAAACGCACAAAGTAATCCTCGGCGTCCAGAGAGCCATTGGTTTGTCTACGAGAAGGTGGTTGATAGTCTACTCCACGGCCTCGCCATGAGCGTGGGGACAGTAGTTCTGGGACATTGTTGTCATCTTTGGTGCCACTAGTGCTGGGTATTTCGACCTCGAGCGGCCTAAGAGTTTTGGTGCTGGTCGCAATGGAGGCTGCCATATCAACAGATTTGGGGCCTGACATGTGAATTATGAAAAAGAACAACTGGCCAGCAGTAACGGTGATGTATTCAGAACGGGCCACTCCGGCTAGCAATTGATCGTATTAACAGCCCTTAATTTTTTTTCCCCCTTAAGACAGGAAGTGGATAAAGTGAGAGTGGGTAGCAACAGCAAAGTGAATGTAGATCGAACAAGAAGATCCTTTGACAAGGAGCTATGGCTACCTATTATATAAAACATGTGGATCTCAAAAAAGACATGTCAGACCAACGAGCAATGACCTCCGGTGGGCTTTCCTATTCCCGACCACACGCACAAAATCTTATGCAGGGGCCGCCTCACCGTTTTGTGGGTGCCTTCGATCTCTCTCTCCTGCCCCTGAGGTCGGCGTCAGCGTCTGGCCAATTGAAGTGGAGATGATGAAGCATGGCAACGGATGACGGGCGGGGGGGTTGGCTCGAGCAGCAAGGGATTGAGGCGAGGTCCTGTTTCACGAAACGCACTTTGTCCATGCCAAGCCCGTTGATGCACGCCTGCGCGTCTCACACAAATGCTGACTTTGTGCATTCCAACGTTCCCAGGGTTCCCAGGGGCTGAATATCTATATTAATTCCATTGCGGTTCGTAGTAAGCTTGGACGCGCTGCGTTATCGATTCAACTCCATGAGCCCCTACGGGTCTCAGGAATGTTGAATTGAGCTGGTCCCATGGGCACGCCGAGACACGCAAACCTAGACCATCCGACGCCTGCTGCGTGCCGAGCTGGGGCCACCCTTTTTGGATTCTTCCTGGGGTTATTAATTAATGAATCAACCACCCCGACAAAAGCGACCTGAATCATGAAAAGCATGGCAAACGACATAACCATACTCGCCACCTTACACATAGTACATAGTACCTCTCCATTGCTATCCAATCCCAACATTTGATAAACACCAGTCCTTGCAACTCCTACCACCTAACCCTTTGTTCTATCTTCCTACTTTCTGCCTGGCCCCTCTCCAACTCCAGTCTCAACTCCCTTTCCCCAACTAACACCCCATCAACCAAAACCCGTACTCTCAGGATTCTCTCCAGTAGGCTCCGATAGTATCTCCCATTGAATTCGTCCCCTGACCAGAGCTTATTCCAAACATTGAGAAGACCCTGCGCAACCGCACGTGGACAAAATTCCGCATTTTCATCCTCACCGGGCTGTGGGGTACTCGGAGGATCCGTGTGGATTGACGAGTCCTTTGCCCGTTGGTCAAGCGGAGAAATGTTGAGAATCAAAGTGTCAATGGTGACGTGGTTGTGGCTGTTACTTGTAGAGAAGGGGACAGGGTCTTGCTCAAGGACCGTTTTTAATGCGGCACAAATCGCCCAGCTCGCTCGATCAGGCGTACCCTCGATTTGACTCTGTCTGTATCGATCGTTCTGGAAGAATCGAATATCGATCTGTAGTTGCTCGATGCTTGTACTGGCCCTGCAACCTATTGTTGACGGCCATCGTGGAGCTGCTGCCCAAAGTCTTCTTACCACAGGCACGCTTGGTGCCCACCGAGACCGCACAATGTTCTTTGCGTCGTGGACATCTGCGATTCTTGTGTGAACGATTGGTATCGAAAGCCAGCTAAAATAAAACAATTGACCGTTCTTCCTTGCGATGCAATCCATTCGTGAGCGCAACGCTCCTTTTCTCCTGGCACGATCGATATTGTGCCCCATCTCTTCGTTGACTTGTCGATTGGCTACTAGAACATTGGCACATGTGCTAGGCGCTTTCTTGGAAGAAAATATGCAACCAGGCCCATCTCGGTTTTGAGTTTCCCATGAAGGAATCCAGCCAAGCATGGACGTTGCATCTTCAAGTGCTGGGCGCGGGCGTTCCCAAGTAATGATGGCCATGTATATCATGTCCCTCAACTCACGAGGGAGATCAAGAAATTTTGCCATGCAGTCACCTTCTTGATGCGTTGTTTGTGACTATGAAGATTGCTGACGGGCTGCTACATACGTACTACCCGGAGCAGCCCGGCCACAGACCTGAATAACTAGGTCCCGAGGCAATGGGAAAAGAGCAAGCTGGTAAAGCGGGTAGATACAATCAGTTCGGCTGCTGGGATGTAATCGTGATCAAGTTGTCAGGTGTCAATTGTGTCGAAAATTGTGTCGTCTCAGACGTGCATACCGTGTTGGAGATGAGTTTCGGACACCTACCTCGGTAGATTGTGAGGCCAGGTACGCCGCTCTACGCCGCCCGGAGGCCGTGAAAGTGAGGGGCAATCTAACAATGGTCAGATTCGGGGCATAATCGAGTCTTATGCCTTCGGCTCATGTCTTATTTGACCAAAAGGGGAGAATCTGACAACATACCCGATGCTGACACGAGCTGATCTGTTGTCTGATGGGTTGTGTAAAACCCTAGAATTAAGCTACCGTGGTAAGGCGGCACGACCTTGTCCTGGAATCCGGGGTTTGCCAAGCCCGTGGAGAAGTAAATATGAAATACGTCTTCTTATTACACGTAGCCAGCGGTTTTGTATATAGATACTAATCAGTTCTAACGCTTGAGCCCTTGATTTTTGCCATTTAGTAATAACAAAAGCATAAGGTGCTATGCATATGCTTGGTAGGTATGGCCAACGAGTCATAACAAGTGTCAGCATGTTAAGCAAACCCGCAATGTAAATATGGTGAGGAAGTTATTTTCTTCATGAGTATCTAGACTGTTTTGCGCGCGCCCAACTCAGTATTTGAGCAAGCAGAGAAAACAAAGTAAAGAAACCCAACTGCCAACCCGAGGCCAATACAATCGGGCAAAAATATCACGTTACCACCAGCTTTGGAGCGGCGACAGAGGTGACTGGGTCAGAGAAAGTTGCGAAGCGAAGGGACCTTGGTCTCTAACAACAAAACGGGGAGGGAATATCACGTTAACCTGCTGTGATGTGGCAGGACAGTGGTGACTTTTGCATTTTTGGGACGAGGTTAGTCACTCCAGAGTCTAGGAAGAGACGCTTAGTGCACGAAATCCTTCGGGCGTGATATTGACGGCACCGGCCTGTACAAGCTGTTGAGGATTATCAGTATTAAACACACACACAACCGTGATAGACATAACAATGTATGATGACTTACAGCGCGGCTCAAATCTTCAACTAGATCCTCGGGATCTTCGATGCCCACACACAATCTGATGATGTCCTCGGGCATGTTCCGCTCCTTTCTTGTTTTTTCATCGATGCTGGCATGGCTCATACGACAAGGCATGCTGATCAAGCTATTTACGCAACCAAAGCTGACGCTAATGGCCCAGAGACGTGCGCTCTCTACAATTCTTTCGCTGATGGTGACATCGCCGGTCTCAAATGACAGGACGGCGCCTGCGCCGCGTGCCATGCTCCAGTGCAAGTCGTACTGCGGGTGTGATTTCAAGCCTGGATAGCGTACTTTGAAGCCGTGAGACTCGAGGAACTGAGCAATGCGCATAGCGTTTGCTTGCTGCTTCTCCATACGCACGCCTAGCGTCTTGACGCCACGGAGCAGCAGCCATGAGTCGAAGGGTGAGAGGCCGCATCCGGATGCATTGATGGTGAAGTATAGTCTGTCACCGAGCGCCGACTCGTTGACGGCAATAACGCCGGCCATGAGGTCGTGGTGGCCCGACAAATATTTTGTGCCGGACTCGTATACAATGTCGGCACCGAGATCCAGAGGGTTGAGCAGCATGGGCGACATCATGGTATTGTCGACGGCCACAATGGCCGCAGGGTTTGCATCATGGGCAATGCGGGCAATGGTGGGGATGTCGCAGATCTTGATAAGAGGGTTAGTGGGTGTCTCAAGCAGGACCATGGCCGTCTTGTTGTTAACGACGGTGGCGAGCTTGTCAGTATCAGTTGTGTCTACATGGTGTACAATGATGCCTCCATGTGTGGAGAGATATTTAAGCAGCCGGTTCGTGCCGCCGTATAGATCATCGCCTGTGACTACTTCATCGCCTGGCCTCAGAAGACGGGTGATGACGTCGAGTGCACCCATGCCGGATGAAACGACAAGAGCGCGGTTGGCAGCCATGATCTTGGCCAGATGTCGCTCAAGGTGTGTCCGCGTCGGATTGCCTGAGCGTGTATAATCGTATTCTCCTCCACCACCAGTTGCAGACTCTTGCTTAAAAGTGGCTGACTGTGCCAGTTAGTTTTGTCATGATCATAACCCTGATAATAAGCATGCGTATCTCGTTCGACAAAGGAGATACAACAATCATATGACAGTGCATACCTGGTAGATGGGTACAGAGCTAGCATTGTACTGATCGCTGCTCTCTGTGTACACCAACTCCGTCATGAGAGCATACTTTCTATTGTTGCGTGGCGTGCTCGGTGCCGGTGACGGCGGCAGATTGTGGCCATCGAGATCAAGGGCGGTGGGCGCTTTGCCCTTGGAGCCTTCTCCAGCCATGATATAGAGTTGCTAAATTGTTAGGTAGAGTGGTGTGGTGCGAGATGGGGGGGGGGGAACAGGGCAATGGAGCAGAAGGTTCAAAGACATGTATCCCTCTACAGAGTACAATTGCCGCGACTTGGTTTGTCTCGACGTGGAGTCACCGCTGCTATTGCGCCATCGGTCGGCATTCTGGTTCGCCGCACCACTTTGGGCCATGCACTTCCGAACACCGGGTCTTTTGCCTAGGAGTGAAATGAAATAAAATGACATTGTTTGGAACCTGGCTATAGTAGGACTCAAACTCGCACACTCTATATAGTTGCCCTAGCAACCCAGGCAACCTACCTGTTTAGGTGACTCAGAACCTAAACAGTGGATGTACGCGCTCGCGATCCGAGCGCTCAACACTATATAGAGCTCTCTCAGTTGTAGATATCTAATCCATGCTTTTTCTCTACACGTAACCAACTGCAGTTGTTTGAAGCTTCACCTATACGCCAAGTCGTATCAACACTGATCAGTGGTTGTAATAACCACAGATTAGCTAGATAGATCTAAGGCACGGCTTTTTGATGACTCTCTCCCCTACCAAGGCCCAGAGAATCTGAAGATAGCGCGAAGTACAGCTCGCCCGCCAGGCTCATCCTACCCAAGAGTGACGCCTTTCTGATAGAGCTGAAAGATTCGTATCACAAGCCTCCCCTACCAAGGCCCAGGCAAGTGATCCGTCTGCGTCAACTACGCAACAAAACACCTACAGGGACCTACAGCACCTGTACCCATCAACCCACGCGCGACTCGAAAACATGTCGCAATACAAGGAAATCCGGAGCCGCCCATGGTTCAACAGCGTGTACAAGGACCAGTACACTGAGGAGGAATATATCCCTAACGAAAACAACCTTAACGTTGACCACCTGAATACATACACAATCGACTGGATAATGACGATCGAGGAGAATGGAACATTTGACTACTTCCTCCTCATGGACTTCAAGGATTACTTTAACGGCTGGACACAAGAGCTGTTCAGTAGCATTGATCCCAAGATCCGCAAGGCAATCAAAGAGCTGTTCCGCTCACAAGGAATCTATATGGCTACTAACCAGCGCGACGCGACAATCCCAGAGCAACTCGTCAGCCTCTTGGATATGGACGACTGCCCGATCTGGCCACAAAAAGACCTCGCGGTGGCCATGCTGGTGCCTACCTTCAAGTGCCTACAAATGACATCACGGTCAGGCACTCCGTCAGCAACGAGCGCAAGAGGAACGACGCCTCTACCAGCAACCACTCTCCAGCAGTCAGGCACTCGCGCACTCACAGATCTCGCCAAGTTATATAATAACGATATGAAGTTTACCGGGGACCTACACGACGTCCTCAACATCAAACTCAACATCTTCTATGATACCTGCCAGAAGGTTGGCATTACTGAGGACAAATACGACACCGCCTTTGCCACCATGCTGCTAGGCAAAGCGCAGTCCTTCTACTACCAACACCTTGCCCAGAAGAACATGCCGTTCCCTATCATGATTGAGAGGATAAGAGCGTATTTCCACACGCCAGAGAATCACCAACTCTTCCTACATGAGTGGAGAACAACCATGCTCAAAGATATCGTCGCCAGCAACCCAGATAAGACGATGTCGCAGTGTCTGGAGATAGTGATCGAGCAACTACAACGTACCTATCAAGGACTTGTCCAGAACTTCGGCAGCGGCGAGGGCAGCCTCGCTGGCCAACTCATCTCTGCGTGCCAAGGAGTTGAGGCCTGTTCATCTGTCCTGATACGCCCTGCCTCAACGTTTGAGGCAGTCGCCTCTGATCTCCGAAGCGCTGTTGGAATCTGGACAAGATGCCAGCAGAGCCGGCAGTTCAATAATCACAGCCAGTTATCACAGCAGCAAAGCAGTGACGCCTACTACACCGACCGTCGATATAACCGCAGCGACGGACGCCACCCAGAATCTCAAGAAGCACGCAGTAGCGACCGCCGCTCATATGGAGGCAACACTCGCCATCAGCGTAGTAGTGGCTACACCAACAACCAACACACTGGCAATAAGAAGTGCTTTGTTTGCAGCAAACAAGGCTGCTGGTCAACCCGCCACTCATCAGATGAGCGTGCCCAGTCACGACGACGATTCAGAACGTACGCACAAGACCATGACGCTGACGCTGACTACGACGTATTCCTGGCGGGATATGAAGGTATCGATCAAGGCGACGATAGAAGCAGCGATGGAGACGGGAACGACGATCTCCGCGCGTACTACGCAGTCCAAAATGATCAGTTCCTCACGACGACGTGTGGCACTGTCAATGGACAACTCGCTGCTGCTACTCTCAACAACGCGGCTACTGTACACGCCATCACTCGTGCTGACCCATACGATAATGAGACGGCAAAGGAGGAGACCCACATGTTCACGTTCGACTCTCGGTACGGCCAGAATGTATTTCAGGGCATCATGCCGGACACAGGCGCAGCAGGCACATCAACAGCAGGCAGAGAACAGGTAAAGGCTCTGCAGCTCCTTCGAGACGACGTCCACGTCGATATATCCACTGCTGGCCGACACCGAATCAGATTCGGAGATAACCCAGAGTGTATCTCGATCGGCGATATCAAAGTAAACACGCCATTTGGCGTAATCAGCTTCGCCGTCATGCCAACAAATACGCCATTTCTGCTCTGCCTGGCGGACATGGACAGACATGGCGTCTACTTGAACAACGTCGACAACGTCCTCATCCACAAGGACAAGAGATACCCAGTCGTCCGCAAGTGGGGACACCCATGGCTGCTCTTGAACGCCGTTGAGACGGCTATCCACTACATGACAGAGATAGAACTGAAACAACTCCATCGACGATTTGGCCACCCAGCAGCCGATCGATTTCATAAGGTCCTATCACGAGCAGGATACAACAACGTGAGCCAGGACGTGATTAAGAGCATCACCAAGGTCTGCCGCCAGTGCCAGCTCTATAGCAAGGCACCTGGACGATTCAAATTCACGATACACGACGACGTCGACTTCAATTTCAAGGTAATCGTAGACGTCATGTATATCAACCAGAAGCCAGTGTTACACGCTATCGATGAGGCGACCGCATTTCAAGCTGCTCGCTTCCTGCCAAATATCCAAGCTACTACAACATGGGATACACTGCGATCAATGTGGATCGATATGTACGTTGGCCCGCCAGACGTGATAGCTACCGATGCTGGAAAGAACTTCATCAGCGATGAGTTTGTTAATAGCGCTCAGTCCATGGCTATCGAGGTTACTGAGGTGCCTGTTGAGGCGCACAACTCAGTGGGCAAAGTGGAACGATATCACGCCGTGATACGACGAGCCTTCAAAGTCATATCTGAAGACATCGGACACTCCACGACGCCAGAAAATATACTCCAGATGGCAGTCAAAGCCGTCAACGATACGGCAGGTCCAGATGGATTAGTGCCGACGCTCCTAGTCTTTGGCACGTATCCACGCCTGTCCAAGCACTCGCCACCGTCACCATCTATCACTACTCGGGCAATAGCCATACGCAAGGCCATGGCAGAGATCCGCAAGCTCAAGGCAGCACGTCAAGTCAATGACGCACTGGCAACACGAAATGGGCCAAACGTTACCGACCTACTACAGCTGCCACTACAGAGCGACGTCAAAGTCTGGCGTGAGAACAAGGGCTGGAGTGGCCCACACAAACTGATTGCCTTTAACAGGGATCACACGGCTGCGATAGTTAGCATCAACAATAGAGACGTCACCTTTCGAGTGACAGTCGTCCGCCCATACCATCGCGATGATGACGATAGCCCAGACGCCCCAGCAGACGACGACGATCACGATGACAGCGATATCCCACACGCTGACGACAGAGGATACACACCCCAGCAAGACGACGAGCAGCCACGCCGTCGTCGCGGCCGCCCCAAAGGATCCAAGAACAAGCCGAAGGCACTGCCCGCCGTGACAGCAGTCTACCTCGCCCAGCGCGAGCAGGACGACCTTGCCCTTGCTCGACAGCTGCGAGCCGCTGGCAAGATCACCACGTCAGGTGGCCCATTTGAGCTGTCTACAAAGGCAGAGATCGACGCGCTGATTGCCCGCGGAGTCTTCCGCTTCGAGATATATCACCCAGAGAAACACGGTGGCGTACGTATCTTCAAGTCACGTATCGTCAACGAGGTAAAAGGCAAGACTACTCAGCCGTATGAGAAGTCACGTCTCGTTGTACAAGGCTACAACGACGCTGGCAAGAAGGTCGTACTCACTCAGAGCCCAACGATACAACGAGCAAGTCAACGAGTAATTATGACGCTGGCGCCCTCCCTGATAGCGCGCGGCATGACGCTCTGGCTACGAGATATCACGCAGGCATATACACAGTCTGATGATCATCTACAACGAACGATCATTGCTGACCTACCAATACAACTAAAGGACGCCTATCCTGCCGGCACAGTCATGGTAGTCGTCAAACCGCTATACGGCATAGCAGAGGCCGGAGCGTACTGGTGGTCAACCTACTTCAAGCACCATACAGAGAAGCTTGACATGGAGACGTCAACATACGACCCATGCCTCCTAATCACAAAGGAGACTGCCGCAGGCTTTGGCATCGTCGGCATGCAGACTGACGATACTCTCGGCCTCACTGACAGGCAGTTCGCCACCAAGGAAGACACAGAGCTAAGGTTCAGCGCCAAGGAGAAGCAGGAGCTCATGATAGACGCTCCTATCGTTTTCAACGGCTGCGTCGTTGATCTCGATCAGACAGGGACCATCAATCTACGACAAAAACGCCAGGGCGAGAAGCTCAAGATTGCCCATGATAAACAGTCCTATATCCAGCAGCGCGCCCGAGGCGCCTACATCGCCACTATATGCCAGCCAGAGGCAAGCTTCGACCTCGCTGCCGCTGCCCAGACAACTGATCCACAAAAAGAAGAGATAGTCAGATTGAATAAGAGGATACAATGGCAGAAAGATAACGTTAGCCGTGGCCTAACGTACGTACAGCTGGATATGGATAACCTGAAGCTCTTCGCCATGGTTGACGCTTCCTTTGCCAACAACAAGGACATGAGCTCTCAGATGGGCTACGTGATCGTCCTAGGCAATGAGAGTACGATCGACAGCAACAGCTTCCAGCTACGCGGCAATATCGTACACTGGTCGTCAATCAAGTGCAAACGTATCACTCGGAGCGTGCTGGCATCTGAGATATACGCTATGACCCATGGTGTAGATATCGCTATCGCGATAGGCACTACAATCAACAGAATTATGGAGCGTCTAAAGCTTCCCAAAGTTCCCATCGTCGTATGCACTGACTCATTCTCACTGTACGAGTGCCTCGTTAAACTCGGCACTACAAAGGAGAAACGGCTCATGATAGATATTATGGCACTTAGGGAGGCATACGAACGCGGTGAACTAACCGATATCCGATGGATTGATGGGCGAGATAACCCATCAGACTCTATGACTAAAGCTGGCCCAAACACGGCCATGGAGACGCTGATTAACACAAACCAACTCCAGCTCCGCGTACAGGGCTGGGTTCATCGAAACAAGGATACCACTACGTGAGAGAGATGGAAAAGAGAAGATAGTCAGTGTTTGGAACCTGGCTATAGTAGGACTCAAACTCGCACACTCTATATAGTTGCCCTAGCAACCCAGGCAACCTACCTGTTTAGGTGACTCAGAACCTAAACAGTGGATGTACGCGCTCGCGATCCGAGCGCTCAACACTATATAGAGCTCTCTCAGTTGTAGATATCTAATCCATGCTTTTTCTCTACACGTAACCAACTGCAGTTGTTTGAAGCTTCACCTATACGCCAAGTCGTATCAACACTATTAATTATTAACTTTAATGATATATCCACCCTTGTATTTAAACGCCGATTTGACGAATTCAAGGAACTTCTTATTCAGTAGATTATCTATTGTTATATCGCCTTCTTTTAGATTAAGAATACCTACTTCCGCGAACTCCTCTTTTATATCTTTCCTAGCCTAATAAAGCTCCTCCTGAAGGCTAGCTGGTAATTCGTAGGTGGATTAAAGAGGCGTTTGACGCACGGAAGGAGAGGCTGCGTCTGGATATAGAAGAGGCCTATAGTAATGTGTTGATTTTGTTTAACTTATGGACGTTACCAATTATCTGGCTATACTTGGTTGTGTTGCTTACTTTATCGATAAAAAGGGTAAGTAATGAATAGCTGTTCTTGCGCTTCGTGAACTCGCTGGCGAATATTTAGGCGAGAATATAGTGGATGTCCTCCTCTATATATTTAATAACTATAAGATTAGTAGCTGAAATTGGGTACTTTATAGTAGATAACGCGAGTTTAAATGATACCTGCATTAACCTAGTCCTTTAAGCTCTTTATCTAAAATGAGTAAAAAGTAGCGCCTACAACGACGTCTTTAGTATTTTAGCTATATTATTAACCCTACGCGCAGGCTTTTATTATTAGAAAGGACGTAGAGAAGATTTATAGGGACTTGAAGCTGCATATCGCGAAGGGGATTTGAAGCGAATTGGTAAGCTCTAGAGGAAGCGCGTGCGATAGGAAGGCTCTATAATATTATATAATATATTAGGCTAGTCCTTAATATCGTTAGTTCTTTAGATCAATCGAGATTGGTAGTAATCTAGCTGCCTTTAATGGATTAAGGTAAGTTCCTTTAGCTACGAGTCTACGATCTGTAGTTAAGGATATTATTGAGGTACTAATGCTACTTTCTTTATAGGTTATTTAGAGCTAGTCTACGCGTTAAACTTATACTTTCTATCTATTAGACGCGCCCTTAACGTTAAAGAACGTATTTAGCTCTTTTGTGATTAATACGAGTCTCTATTAGGTATAAAAGATATCCTAGATAACTGCCTAACCCTATGGTAATAGGACAAACTTAGCTATCTCTATAACTAACTTGAGACGTTCTACGAGGCTACCTAATAAATAAAGGGAAGTAGTGGACTCTTGCGGATTATTTTTAGTCATTAGACTAGCTAATTGATAAAATCTAAATTGCCTGATAGAAATTTGAATAGCTTGCTAAAGACGCCCTTCGAAGCGTGGCTATAGTAGGATAAGCTAAATGAAGCTAACGACTATAATTGGCTTACTACTGCTGCTGAAGTTGCCTGGTAGAAATGCGAGTAGTACTATAATAGGCTGACGAATTATCGGCTTACTATGCCGCTATTTCGTTGAATCCAACTCTTAAGAATTAATGGTACTATTAAGTCTGGAATAGGAGTAAACGATAAGTGGCCCTGGATTTAAATAGCTGTTGACGCTGCTAGGGAGTTCTAGGTTGACGAATATAGAGGTAAGTTCGCTAGAGGCGTCCCTACTCCTAATCACGTATCTAAGGCCCTAGTTTTGAAGGAGAACTTGTTTAGTTCTATTAGGAATTACAAGCGTCTAAAACTATATTACCTAGAACTAGAATCTGATCTTAATGTACCTGCAATTAACTACTATAACGAGTTTATTAGTACTGATGTTATACCCTTAATGATGATGAAGAATTCGATCT
>JAJTIZ010000091.1:0-158542 GCA_021365335.1 Phaeosphaeriaceae sp. PMI808
ATAACTATATTATAGGTAAGCTACGTAAGTGTGCACGTGATACTATATAAAGTTGGTATAAAACTACTTCCTACCTCTTAGTATTAACCTTTTCTCCTTAGCTTTATATTCTAAGTTATAAATCTATATAATACTTCTCCCTTAAGGTCTCTTTTCTCGTACTATTATATTATTCTTCTACGTATATTTATTAATAGATTTACGAGGCTATAAGTTTAATATAGGAGGTATAGTATATTATAAATAATTAATATAATAGTATATAATAGGTATCTAGTAGGTAGCTAGATATATAATATATATATATATAAGAAAATAGGATTACTAAGTTAAGATTTTATTCTATCTATACGTATAATTATCTTATTATATAAGCGTTAGTACGTAAACTATATACTAATTCTAAATATTATTGAATACCTAAATTTATATATATATATTTAGTAATATTAGTTACGTATTTTAGTTAGAATAGTAGTTTAGTCTAGTAAATGAATTTTATTTCCTTATAGTCTATAGGTATATATAAAAACCCTTCTCTATAGGCCTAAGTAATATACTAACTATCTAAAAGAAGCCTAGAGTATATAGACTATTACTATAATTATTACTAATACTACTATTATAGTAGAAACCCTATTAGCCTATACTATAGGATTAAGGAATATATTAAACTTATTAGG
Organism: Phaeosphaeriaceae sp. PMI808; assembly: GCA_021365335.1. Classification (NCBI taxonomy): domain Eukaryota; kingdom Fungi; phylum Ascomycota; class Dothideomycetes; order Pleosporales; family Phaeosphaeriaceae; species Phaeosphaeriaceae sp. PMI808. The sequence continues at coordinate 684 of JAJTIZ010000091.1, forward strand.
AGTAGGTAACTTAGAAGAAGTTATATCTATAACTATCTTAAGAAAGTAGGCTACTATCTTTCTATTAAACTTACTTAGAGGAAAATTCTTAATAAGGCTAATTATAGTTAGTAATAGTTATATAATAGTTAATAATTATATACCTATTATCTATAAGATTATAGTAGTAATAGGGTCTAGGAAGAGATACTAGTATCCTATTTTTTACTAACTTAATCTTAGAGTTTATAAATAAACCCTTAAGCTAATATGTATAGAGAAGAGCTATAATAGTACGCTCTACCTATATAAAAAGGCGCTAAAATAGGAGTATAGGGAGGTCTAAATACAGATTATATTCAATAACCTCCTCTAATAGCTTTATATTATAATATATATAGCGAAGTATTTTAGGCTATACTTATTAGTATACTATATATTATAATAAAAGAGATACTTATAAGATTATACTTTAATAATTTTTAATAAATTGTATTAAACTAATAGCTAGCACCTAGTACTATCTATAGAAATATAGCCTATTAGTTTAAATATATATAGAGAGTCCTAGTATTTATATACCTAATATAGGACTTAAATAGAAACTCTTCTAATTAATATATTTTTTTACTAATAAGAATAATTATATTTAACTAATACTTCTAAATACTAATCCACCTCCTATTCTCTTAAATTATAAGGATAATTTTAGTAGAGTCCTTATAAATTTCAGGTAAAATATTAGGAAGAAAAGGATCTAATTCCTTATCTATATAACTTTTAGGTACTACTATTTACTAAAAGGGCTCCTAAATTATAGTAATATCTAGGAGCTTTAGTATATTAGTTAAAGTAATAGTTAAGAAGGTATTACTTAGAGGTATAAAAGTAGCTCTAAGCTAATATATCTAGTATTAGGGAGTAATAAAATTACTTATAGATATAACTAGATCTATAGGGTATAACTATATAACTAACTATAACTAGTATTTACCTATAGTAAATCTACGAATATATTAGTACTATTATACTAACTATTATAGTAATATACTTACTAATTATATACTAGGATATTCTTTACCTAAATACGCAACTCTACTATTAGGGCTAGCTACTTATTTATAGGTATAGCCTAAATAATACTACTAGTAGATAAAAGGAACTTCTAATTAAAGAATTATAAAAGTGTAGTATTGAATATAGTCTTTCTCTTACTAATATCAAGTTCTCTACTATACTTTTTAGCGCGCGCAGTATTATTCTTAATAGTATTTAGATTTTTCGAATATTTACTCTCTATCTTCCTTCTTTTGCGATTAGGTAAATCTATAGTATAGTAGTATAGTATAATAGGCTATAATAGGCTGTATAGGCGTGAATTAGTATATATATCTAAGAAAATAGTACTAAGTTTGCAGTAGTGTGTAAGTAGGAGGAGAAAGTTAAAAACGTAAAAATTTTAAGTAATTAGCCCTATAAACGGCATAGGGTTACTATAAAAATCCTTTATTTAACCTGAATTAATTAATATCTATATATTATAGTATATATATAGGATAGTAAGTCGTAGACTTAATTTTTATTATTTTATAATTAGGATACTTTAATTATAACTATATACCTAACTGCCTATTACTTAGACTATTACATAATACTTATATAAATATATAAATATATAGTAAATTTCACTTACTATATCTATATATATATAGGTAGACGGCTGCCTAGAAATATAAACGAAGCTAAATTTAGGGTCTAAAATATGCGGGATTTTATATAGAGATATAAAAAGTAATGCTATTAATAAAGTATAAACTATATAGTATTTAGTATAATTTTCTAGTTAGGAAATAATAAATAGGCTATTACTACGACTATTATACAACTCTATATAAGTGTCTAAGTATATATAATTTACGTAAACTTATATTTACTTTATATACACTAACCTATTTTAGTATAATGCCTAAAAACCCTACTTTTAGTAACTCTTTTCTAAATTCTACACTCTATCTATATACTACTTCTACTCTATACTATTCTAACTATTATACAACTATTATAATAACTTCTATTCCCTAAAAATAGTAGATTAACCTACTCGCCCTATAACTGCACGCAAAGCTCTTATTACTACTAAAGGACCTAAGCTAGGACGTAAAGTACCTTTAAAGAAATGTAAAGTAAGATAAGGAAGGCTAGCTTAATAGAACCTAGTTAATAATACGTCTAAAGGTAATAGTCTATAATAGCCTTTCCTATATATCTATACTAATATTTTCAGTTATCTAGCCTATAAGAAAAGCTATAAGCTATATAATATAGAAAAGGATTACGCCTATCTATAGGGGTGCTACTATAGGCCTAAAGTAGCGTAAGGCCGTAGCTAGTAGTTAGTATTTACTTTACCTACCTAATTTTATATACTAATATACTATATAGCTAGGGCGCTTAAAGAAATCAAGTACTATTAGAAAATAATTAGTTTCTTACTACTTCCTATACTATTTTATAGGCTTATCTAAGAGATAGCTATAGATATAACTATAGATACTAATATTATTCAATAGACTTCTTAAGTACTTAATACTTTATAGGGCGCGGCTAAAGATTTCCTTATTTTATTCTTTAAAGGTATATATTATATATAATAGTATATATAATAGGCTAACCTATCTATAGCTACTAATTTATATACTATTTATGTAAAAAGGGTTACTATTATACTAAAGGATCTAGCCCTAGCCTATAGGATAACTATTATTATAAGCCCTTTAGTAGAGACCCTTAAATTAGTTATAGAAGCTTATTACTAGTAATAGGCTATAATAGTCTATTAGTAGTTATTAGGGTTAGTAGGTTTATATTTTAATTTATAAAATTAAGGATTTAAGTTAGCGGGTGCCTATTATTCACGGCATTATAATATAAGGCCTATAGTAATAGGCTATAATAGTCTATTTGGGGTTACTAGTATTAGGAGTTTAGTATTTTAGTTCACAAATTAAAGCTATAAAGAATTGGCATCAAAATGCTTATTAAAATACCTAACTAGATAATAATTCATAAGGGTTTCTAATTATATTTACAATATAATACTGTATGTATATATGACTAATAGTGTGTGTATTGATTACTTCATACTGTGGGTTTTGATTTTCGGGTGTGGGTTTCGGAGTTTTGGTTTTCGACCTCCGGCATGTAATAGTCCGCCGTATACGAAGGAGCTGGTTTTTAAAAGTAACACCGAGAAAAAAACTGCTGCACCGACCAGGGCCTAATGGGCACTAAACAGGTCCTGTTTTTGTCCCTCCTGATTCGGTAGGGACGGTGGCGGGCACCAGGGCGGCCTCGGTCACTTACCCAGCTGATTTATGGGCCATAAATCAGATCCGGGCCATGCATATCTACTTCGGGAAACCTGCACGGCCTACAGGGCTGCCACCAATCAAACTTAATCACTAATTTAAGAGCATAAACACACGCAACATCGGCCATAAGCCACTATCTGTGCTCAGGCATAATTCGGTCCTTTGGATACCAATTTATCACCATCTCAGATACAAGAAAAATGTTCGCACTATTTTGCCGTGCCTTCCTGGCTCATCTTTACATTGCTCATTGTGATAGTGGGGTCCACTTCGTGAGATTGCGGAAGACAGCCTCATTTGTTTATCAAAATTGATGACGAGACTATCATGACGCCTTGCTCTTAAGATTACGGATGATACCTTCTTGGCACGGCTCGCTGAGGAAACTTTCTCATGCCAGACACAGATCGACAAGATGGATGTACAACACAGCGGCACAACACTTGCAATCGTAATTTTGGTCCTAGGGATTTTTACACTGGCTATCTTCACTCTCCGCCTATGGTTTAGAATTACTCGGCGAAAACAAGACGCTTCCGATTTTCTCCTCGAAGCTGCAGTCGTAAGTAAATCTGTAGCCATAATGATCATTACGATGTTGACTCCAAAAGCTATGTGGCATCATGCAGAGTGCTATCTGGCTAGTCCTCGTCTTCTCCTTCGATTATGGGAAATTAAAGGCAAACATACCCTACAACATTCTCACGTCCAGGTGGCCGCCGAAACTACTGTACATGAGCCAAATCATTTTCAAACTCACAACACCACTTTGCAAGCTATCGTTGTGCTTCCTATACCACACCATATGCTCAACATCTACTGGTCGATTAATGCATCGGACACGGCTTGCTATCTGGTGTACTATCGTCCTTATCGTCGGAATCTACCTCTCCGCACTGCTTGTCAGCATCTTCCAATGCACGCCGATTCGGAAAATTTGGGATCCTAAAATTGCCGGAGTGTGTGTCGACTTGACACAGTTTCGTTACAGTATGGCAATTTTCAACATAGTGACCAGCCTTGTGGTCATAACGCTTCCAATCCCGGTGCTTTTGAAGCTAAAACACCAGCGTCCAGAAATCAAGCAACTTATTGCACTCATTCTTCTCGGCCTTTTGCACACAAGCCTCACCGTCGCTCGCTTCGTTGTTATGTTCTTTCCCGACCCTTGGATAAAGACTGAGCCACAGTATGGATGGGTTCCCGCTCAGACGCTCGCGGTGTGTGAGATGCAAGCTAATATTCTTTTCGCCTCACTCGTTGTTATGCGCCCTGCATTTCAGGCCATATTTCACGTACTTGCATCTTGGTGCAAAGGACTTGGAAAATTGCCGAACAGCTCAGACTCAGATAGCACAATGGATTCAGCCTTGGGAAGTTTCCGCAATGCACGGGAGAAGAGAAACAGGAGACGGACTGGCGAGTCGTGTATGTTAGAGACTATAGCTTCTGGTACGATAGAGAGCGTCGTGGACATAGAAATTGGAGTTTCAATGTCTAATAGCAAAACGACATTGATTGCTGGCACTGCGATGAAACATGGACGACCTTGCTAAAGTCATTCAAGTAGATTTGCATCAAGGGTTCAATGCCTGACTATTCGCACCACTTCTTTACTCTCTCATTGGCCTCTCTGCACATTAAGCGTAAGTCGCTTATACCTTTTCGTCGAGTGTAATCTTCGCTGTGTGGACTGCAGCTTTGATCGCATCATTTTGAAGATTCATACTCAAGCCGATTTCCCTCCTCACCGGTGTGACTATTAAATATTCGCCGCACTGGCCAAGATGCTCCGCATCTTGGCCGTAGCCAATACATGCTGCAATCAGGTCAACCTTGACTTGCTTCGTCCGCCAATTAGCAACCACCCTCGCTTCTACAACCCCTGTCTCTCCTCGCCTCATCAAAACTTTATATGTAGTCTCAACTAGATGCCGGTATTAGGAAAGTGTAGCCAATTCGTGCCGAATATTCCCTATTGGCCGAGCAACCCTGTTCACAGCAAGGGTACGGAGTAGACAGTACGGAGTAACCCTTAACTACAAGGCGCAGTAGTTCCAATTAAGCAATCAGAATCTCTCGTTCTTTCTAGGCTAATAGGACAGGGTCGTGAGGATGTTTATATACAATGCGAGTGTTTACCACCCCGACTACAACAGTTTTTGCTCATGGCAGTTACATCACAGTACAGTAGTAGTCTAGCTTGCCTAGAGTATGTTAGAGCCTAGTAACGGGCGGACTTTAAGTTCAATTAACGGTACGTAGAACTACTATGGTATACCCCGTGCAACTCCGGCTTTGGGTTCTACATTAGGCAGTTCATCTGGTCGCTTCTCCGCGATTTCATCCCACTCGGGGTTTTTTCCATCAACGCATTAATATTGTTAAGCTTGATTGTAGGTAGTATGTAGTGTAAGCTCTATCAATCTAGGCTGAGCTGGTGAGGCAACTTGCATATCGGAGAACGAAAAGGGGGTTTGTGCGGTCATGGAATTCATATATAAAGGGAGGGAACTGTCCTCAAGTTGACTGGCTCACAGTTCACAATTCCAACTGTTTATAACAATCTTTCCACCACAACCAACTATACTCATTCACGTTTCCACCCAAACATCACCAACACAAACATGTTCGCCCTCAACCTCCTCGCCGGCCTCCTCGCCGCCGCCACCGTCTCCTCCTCGCCCATTGCCGAGGACGCCACCCTCGCAGCCCGCCAGACCACCTACACGTGCCCTAACATCGGCAAAAACAACGGCGAGCCGATCATCACGCCAACCGACGCCACTAAGGGCCTCTGCTGCACGACGGGCTTCGCCTACGTTTGGGGTGAGGGGCGCGAGGCCTGTTGCCGCAACGACCCGGCCCTACTCGAGGACCCGACTTACAAGTACGCGCTGCCCTGCAGCCACGACGTTTGGTCCAATATCCATAAGATTACACAGCTGCGATCCTGCAACCTCGAGGACCCGAAGAACTACCGCTGCAGCGCCGACTGCAACGGCGTCCCCTGGCTGTACCCTACCCCTAAGCCCTGCCCGGCTAAGAACTAAGGGGTGCCGCCTGCGGACGGCCATTACCCTCGGCTGTACCCCGAGGCTACGCCTTACCCGGCTGAGAACTAGGGTGCTGTGCTAGCTTTTGAACATACATGGGCATTTTGTTTGGTTATTTGGTTCGCTATATGGTTAAACCAGTTATCTTGAAAATTTATGCTTATCTGGTTTAACCAGTTATGTTCTCGCAATATTTGGTTTAACCAGTTAAACCAAATAGCTCGCCAAGCTCGCTAAGTTAAAGCGCCCGCAGAGTTGTCAAAAATCGCAACGATCAGCAAAAATAAATTACTGTAACTGTGGCTGATCGGACTGGAATCGATCCGATCTGATCCGATCATTAGCGATACGCCATCAAGCCACCTAATTTCCCCTCTGCTGATGCCGTCATCTCTTTAACACAATCACAATGTAGATAGACTAGTAGAATTAACTCCTAATAGATCTCCTTTAAGATCCCAGTCTTTGCCCAACTCTTCTTACACTCTGTCTTCTCGAGTGTATCAACAGAAAGCCTCCCCCGATCCCATCTCATAGTCCTCCGTCCCCCAGAAAACACCCTCTCTGGCTCATCGCTCATTGCCGGTATGGACAGTATGTTGGTAGCAAATATCGACAATTGAGGGTATAGTTTACGCTGTTGGTCCTGCATCCACCACTGAAGCGGTGTATAGGAGATTTCGTAGGGCAATTGGCTGCAATACTCCTCGTACTCATCTCTGCTCTTCGGCCTAATAATCTGAGCCTTTAACTCTCTCTCAATGCGATCAAACTCGTTAAGCTCCTTCAGATCTATTGTGTTAATACAAGTATTATGTCCCGTCGTCATGTTAATGTTATCAGACCTTGAATCGCGAAACCTCTCCCACAAGGCTTTGACACCCTGGAGGGCTGGCCTTTGCCACTCTCTCTTCCAAACTTGCTTGATGTAGCTCGTGCGCCAAGAAGGGTGAAGTATGAGTGCTGCTGCGTAGTATGGCGAAGTTTCCGTTTTTTTGTAGTACTTGTCGAACTTGGCCCATGCGTGTTCTATCCGACATTTGAGATCTTTGTTCAACCTTGGCTGCTTGAGAGAATTATCCATATGCCGAATCAAGACGTCCATTGTGAGCAGGACGTTGCCTAGCGTCGAGTGATCGCCCTGAAGCTTTAAAGTTGCAGAGTTAAAAGGTTCGAGGAAGTCTTAATTTGACGAAGGCTTTCCCAATGTTGTGGTTGCAGAAACTCTTCCTTAAGAGTGTCATGATAAGCCTTAGTGTACTGATCAATCCCAGATTCGTGTTTGAGAGCGATGTCGAGCATTGTCCACCAGGAGTTCCATCGAGTGCGATTATCCAGAGGGATTTTGTGACCAACCAGTGTTTCGAACTGCTTCGAGCGCAGTGTTGAGCTTCTACAGTGATTGATAATGTTGTGAAGTTGTCCTAGAGCTCCCATCTTGCGAAAACTACGCTTCCGGACTTCGAGATCCGCCTTTGCAGCGCTCTGAGGACTTTGCTCCGCTTCACGCTGTAGCTGAATCTCATCAATTGAGTCTAGATGCTCAAGCTCTTTGCTATCCCACACTCCTGCAAACATAAATGCGTTGACTGCGAGATTAATAATATGGCCCTGACAACAAATACGCTGATGATTAGGATCCCACTGGATGCTCTCTTCTTCCTCTAGGTACACCGAAATCGCGCGACAGAGGGTGTCGTTTGTTGTCGAATTATCACCGACAACAGCTCCAAGTTTGCGTACGATTCCATAGTCCTGAAGGACAGAAAGTAGCGCTTTCCACTGATCCTCTCCGCTATGGCTTTCCACCTCTCGCAGCGCAAGTAGTGGAGTCAATCGCTGCTCGTCTTGACTGACAAAGGAGCAGCAGACTGCAAGGCAAGAGTAAAAATTCGGCGTCGTCCAGATATCAACAGAGATATGAAGGGATGAAATAGCTGATTGAAGCTTTTTCCGGACGAGATCCTTCTCGCTCTCAAACGAATCGAGGAGCTTTGCGTACACATCTGAATGAGCCGACGGAACGAAGGATCTTGACTCCAAGTTGAGAGCTTGGCAAAAGAGGTGAAATTCCGTTCGCTCAACAATCCGGAAGGAAAGGTTTAAGGTAACGATGAGGTTTAGAAGAGTAGTGTCGCAGGCCAGGAAACATCTGTATTAGTAATCCAGCTGTGATGCTGCATGTAACTCTGCGGGTTGGAGTACCCCACACTTCAGACACAACATCAATCAATACAACGCTGCTGCTTATCATCATTCTCTCAACTTTTCATCGTTTTAGCACATCCAGTGCGACACGGGGTTTTGAATTGCTTTTTTTTCAACGCATCGTCCGATAGGCTCGAACACGACACCTCGGTATCCAGTATTCTGCAATCGGGTAAGCTTCGTGCCGATTGTGTTGAGGAGATTTTTCGAGCTGAAAGAGGGGTCTCATTGCAACGGAGCCGGCAAGTGATGCTGGTGGTGATAGATCTAGCGTTGGGATGCAGTGGGAGAGTCTCCGGGCTCATAACTGTCGCACTGGATGTGAAGTTGAGAGAATGATGATAAGCAGCAGCGTTGTATTGATTGATGTTGTGTCTGAAGTGTGGGGTACTCCAACCCGCAGAGTTACATGCAGCATCACAGCTGGATTACTAATACAGATGTTTCCTGGCCTGCGACAGTTAGGGTTCGGATTCATTTTAAAATGCCTCATAAGACTAAGCCAAATGAGGTATCATAAATTCATCATTTTGTACATGTGAGCTCATAATTAAAATGATGACTAAAAGATGCTCCTTTGTGATCTCGCTACAGCACTATTGGTGTTGTATTATGCCTCATCTTCATCCTCAATAACGTCTATAAGCTCAACTTCCTCCACTTCAGCATTTAGCTCTGGATTCCTCGTATGATCTTCTCCAATCTTAAGTAGAGCATCCTCAAGGTCAATAAGTTCTCCTTCAGTAGCTAGATCCGCCTTAATTCTCTCCAAAACCCTCTTATTAATATAGATATACTGAAGCATATTAACTTTGTCAGGTCTAAGGCGATTTCGAAGCTTATTATGGAGAAGCTTAAGGATAGAGAATGACCGCTCAGATGGGACTGAATTACATGGTGTAGATGCAAGCCTAATAGCAATAGGAGCAATAGCTGGAGCAATAGTCCTTGTAACCTTCTAGAATGTCCGCATATTCTGCTTATACTCCTAAATAAAATGACTACAATGGAAGCGCTCCTCTCTATACCTAAACTCTAAGATCTAGCCCATCCCATGCTGGTTGTCAATCCCTTGCCTCTTAAAGAAGTTATGGAGTATACCAGTAACCTCTACATTAGTATAGAAGGGGATCTCATCATCCCCTAGAGTAGTAGGGTTTAGGAGGTAAGCGACAATGTGGATGTCTCCTGTCTGGCGTAGGAAGCGAGGCTTAAGAGTTTCAGTCTCCTATTGCTGGTAGTCAATAATCCCAGGGTGGCATGTGAGCATACGCTGAAGATGGTGGAAGTAATCCTTCTACATTAGGGCCACGTATTATAGCGTTGCAGAGTCAGATTCTAACTTCTTAATAGCCTTATCAATTGGCTCAAGGACGTCAAATATTAAGTCTAGATCAACCTAGAATTGGCCATCCTTTATGGTAGGTATGACGTCTCGGATATCTTTACTAGCGTCATCTGGGGGTAATGTGGCGTACTTGAGCAGGGCTGGGTAGGCTCTTCTAACTGATTTAATCATCGCAGTTTGTGTTCCCTAGCGTGTAATGATAGAGAGGGCAAAGGAATACATAGATCCTATTGTTGACTGTATAATATCGCGGAGGATAGTAAGCTGCTTTGGTGCACAGGTGAATGCTGTAACGATAGCTTGAGCCTGTTTAACACGCTCGGAGAACTATGGTATACTAATGACGTCCTTAATGAGTAGCTGAAGACCGTGGCTACTGTAAGGCACAAAGAACATATGCTTGTATAGAGGCATAGTACTAAGAATACGTGTTGCTTTGCCCTGAGTTGCGCATGTATCTATTGCTACTGAATTAAGTCTTGAAGTATCGCCGTCCGAGATGACCTGGAAGCGATGATCTAGCTAGTCTGTATGCTAGTCTCTATTATAGGTGTCCCCATTAATTATCTCTGAGTTCTAATAGAAGGCCCCATGGCTAGGTATGTTGATATAAAGGTTCTGTACCCGCTGGCGTCGGATATTGTTGGATTTATCTGTAATGAGGTTAAGGAGAGTAGCGTCGTTGACGTGCTTAGAGACCTGCGTCTGGAGGCGCTTATAGATGGCTGGAGGAATGAGCGACTAATCTGGTTGCTAGTAGGAGGCTTGACAGTTGGGTAGAAGCGCTTTATGATAGGAGCAAGATGCTTATGGTCCTCAAATGCATCGAGTGGTAGACCGTCGAGAATAACTGCTTCAGCTATCTGCATCTGTAGTGCCTTGCCTATAAGTGCTCTAATGGTTGGAACAATAAGCTTCTGCTGTGCTAATACCTCCTCTTTAGTAGCTTCCTCCTCTTTCCTATGCTCATACTTCTGGCAGCTTTGTAGATGTTTGCGGAGGTCTGTGGTTTGCTAGGAGCGCTCATGGCCACAGGCTTTGCATTGGGCTCGGTCGGTCTTGTGTTCTGCTCGTTTGAACCGCTTAAAAGATAGGAGGACCTTAGTATCTGGAATACGACCTCTTTTAGTCATGACGAGGCTGTAGAATTGCGAAAAGACGCGTGAAATGGTAAGAATGGAGAAAATAGAGTTGAGAAAAGGGTTGGTAACCAGGCATTCAGGCAAACGCTGACTCAAAAAAATGACGGCACAGACCATCATGTAATCCGAGCTTACGTGAGCATCCTAAATTCATCATAATTAGAAAATGAGCTCATTTGAAGAACCCTAGCGACAGTGGGCTATCCCAGGTGGTACGCAGCGATCTGCCTCCGCATGTGACATGCGCGAATGAGACCTCCAATCATATAAAGCTGACTCGTTTGCCCCTCCATAACGATCAACCAAAATGTACTCCTCAAATAATCCTGAGGATGCCAGGAGACCAGATGATATCGATGCGAGAATAGATCTAAATCAGTGCATTGCAAATCAAAACGGTGCAATGGCATATAGAACGAAGTAAGACTCTACTACGAGTTCATGCAGGAAATGTAATGATTGAAATAAATTTAGAATTGATCAATGGAAGTTGTGACATTCAACAAAATCGACCAGTCGCTGATCTTAGTTCGCGAACCTGAACATACCACATCAATCCCTCCAACTTTAGGAGCCGCATTACTCGTTCGAAATGACAAACATTTTGAGTCTGGAGGCATGTACTCAGCTAGTAAGTACTAGCAGCATCTTGGCTCGTGTGGCGTGTGCATAGATCACACTATGCTATATCCATCCAAAATCCAACCCCTGCCTCTACAAATGGGGAACACGCATGAAAAAGCCAAGCGATGTCAACAGGATGTCATTGTTTCATGTAGAAGCACTTTGTTTGAGTATTCGGCCGAAAGATCCGAAAAACTTGGATTCATCTCAAAATGGGCTAGCGTGGTAGAATCTCGCCATTCGAAGTGACTGTCACAACGGTCTTGGGAGCTCCCGTAGAATATTTTCGGTCCTTCTCAGCCTTGTGTTCTCATTTACAAGTTTCAGACAACCACCCCTAAGCCTTGACATTTGACAACTCTGGCCGCCGAACCACCGAGATTGATGAGGTTCAAACGACGGCAGTGGTTATAACTGGCTTGTACGTCACTTTGTAGAGCATACATTCTGACAATCACTACCAAGCCGTTCGTTCATTACATTCTTAGAAACATATTGTTTTCATTTCATTAATCATAGTCTTTGAGAAACCTCAATTTTACACAATGCGTGCCCAAAGCCTCCTCTTACTCGGCTCTGTGAGCCTGGTCTTAGCATCACCATTGGCTAGACCCCAAGGTGTAGGCCAAGGTGCAGATTCATGTGCCTCCGACCCTCTATCTGTAGACACGTGGAATAACCTTAAGATCGACGACTTCCTCGCCAAGACAGCCAAGAATTACACCCGAACCACTACCAACAATATACAGTCCCTGGCGGATTCCTTTGGCGCGCCCAACTTCTTTTGCGGCCTCGACAGGTTCTGTAATGCGGGTCAGCCATGCGTGCCTATCCAGTTGCCAGGCTGGTAAGTCATTGCCCATCAAACAGCTGGTTCCACTTTCAGTGGCCTGTCTCTACTTCTATTTTGACTTACAATCCGCAGGTACGCCGCTATTGCTATCCAAAACTGGAACAACTATATGAATGCTCTCAACACGGCTATCAATTTTGCATCCTCAATAATCTCGTTGAAACTACCCGAAATCGTAACAGATCTTTATCCCGACCCGAAGGACGATATTACACCACTTAAAAATCTTGGCTCCATGTTTGGCGCAGTCTTAGGTATAATTCCATTCACCGGCCCGGTAGCAACAGGTGCTGGTTTGGTGAATTCGGGGCTCGGTTTCGTTCTGGGCCGCGCCAAGCCACCTAAGCCAACAGACAAGTTCCTTGCATGGACTAATGTTGCGAGCTCAACAGGCGACATAGTTCGCGAATACCAAGCCACAATCTCAAACACAATGGAGAGTATCCTAGATGCCGAGATTGACAATGTCGATAATGGTATCAACGCCGTACTCAAGGGTGGTGCGTTTCTAGGGCTCAGCCGGAACTTTACACAGACGGATTTACAGGACAAGGTTATTGAGGCTATTACCTTGAACTCGATTGGTCTGGCACTTCAAGCGCAAAAGATTTTCATTATCCGCCTTTCCAATCTCAGTGGGTGCCGTGACGATAATGCTGCGGATCATATCTGCATACTGGACGCCGGCACTGGCACAGCCACGAGTTATTTCATGACAAGGGCGGACGAAAATGATAATTCAACAACTCAAAAAGATATAGCGCAGAAGATATTGGATAAGTACGGTATGACTAAGGAGCAACTGTTGAAGGGTCCCGCAGATTGTTTTGATGCGAACGGCAAGAAGCAGTTGACAAATCCATTCGACTTAGACACGCTGCCAGCCGACCCCAAGGCAGCATGCGTGTTTAATCTACTCGTATGCGACCTGAACGCCGTTGTACGCAGGGATAATGGCTTTGTACCTGCTTGCCGCGACGTAGGCTTGGATGTTTAGATAAGAGAAACCGGAAATAGTCGTCGATAGAACTTATATTCTACTCTCTTAGTTTCTGCGTCCAAGTAACGTCCCTCCCTAAAGGTCGAAAAACCCCCTGCTTCGAAAAATGCGAGAGGTACATCGACTTAAAATTACTAGAACTCAGCCCACGTATTGATATTTGCTACTTATGCTGGTTCTTTGTTCCCCGCCCCGCCCTGCCCGAGTTGCCGGGCGGCTACCTTCTCCCTGCCGTTCGTACCCTCTTATCTAGGGAATCGCAACTCTGTGGCCGGTGCGGGCCGGCCTGCTGCTGCTGGCGAAACGCTACCGCTGCCGATACCGATGCACCCAGAATGCCCATGTCAACGACGCGTAAATTGCGGGATAGCGAAGCAGAAGCGGGCCATCCCGCATATCGGCCTAGTTCTGGGCCACGTCATGTATTGCCATCTGTCCATGCGTGGCGGAAAACCACCTGTGCCGGAAAATATAAGGGGGTACTTTGACCTTACACCACTCACAATTTGCGCACACCTAGATATGTGCTATAACTTTGTGTTGATCGTGTGCTGTAGGTACTTCTACACATGCGAACACCTTCGCATCCAAAAATTACCTTCGCGTCGTCGTCGCCGCACCACACAAAAATAGTGCGACTCACAAAGCTTGGCAGTCTCAACCCTCACCCAATTTGTATAGGAGCGCCGACAAAGTCACTTTTGATAGATTTTGAAGTTATATATCGATGGATTGAAGCTGTATATATGCTATCGCGATCGTTTTTTTAGTATTGTAGCGTAAGATGAGTGATTTTAGAGCCGTTTTTTCGCTCAATACCCAGTCATTCTGCCATCCATCTCTATGCAATCCTGCAGCCGTTTAGGCATAGAATCTACACGCTTGTTGATGAACTGTTGACTAACCTTCTGCCATCCCTCATAGGCAAGCTCGCGGGTCTCAAACTCATTCCAATGTGGGTATTTTTGGAGGTACTGCTTCGGCGGCTGCCAGCAGTTCTCGATAGGCGATAGATCCGGCGATGAAGCGCAGTTGAAGTAGTAATCTAGGCCGTATTTCTGCTTCCATCGAGCGACGATATTGCTAGAGGAGCCGCCTCCATGACCGCTGTCGTTATCTTCTTCTAGTATAAATTTGTCCCCGCGATCGAGCCATGGCTTCACGAGCGGTTCGAGGATCTCATCACGATACACCCGGAGCGTAAGCTTACCGTTGCGGTTGCCTGGGACGTTGTAGAAGCTGAGATCGCTCTTAAAGTTGTAGCCAATCGCTGCCCAACTATGAGCGGCTTCCCACTCCTTCTCATCGTCGCGGTTGAGTTGTTCTTGTATACGGTCTCCACAGTACCGCTCTCCTGGCTTCCTAATAATGCGCATCTTCCCTTGTGGGCCTACCCGCCAGTGTACTTCGTCAGAGAAGCGTACGTCTCGCCAGCTCGCGGCGTCATGCTTGAGTACAAGCATAGTTTCGCAGAAGGCGACGCGCTTGCGAGCGCTCGCGGCAGAGACCCATCCCTTCGTGCAAGCAATACACTTGTGATAGTCGAGAGAACCCATCGCGCGCTTCATAGTCTCTCCACATACACCAAAATCAAGTTCGCGAGCGAGCTGTGCCCATGTAAGCACGCGGGCGTCCCATCCGGCGTCTTGGAGGAAGCGGTCGGCTTGCTTGAGCTGCTTTGGAGAGAGTAGAGATGGCCGGCCGCGAGTTTCTTTCTTCTCTGCGTGATTCTGGAGCCTCCGATCGTCTTGGAGCTTCGGCTCAGCGAGTATACGCCATCCCTGGTGTTTAGTTGCGCCATAAAACTTGAAAAGGTCGTTGTGGAAGTACGGTATGCCCATCGCATCCATAAACTCGGCGGCGCCCTTGATCCTAGCTTTTTTAGGAGTGTCGAGCTGCACTAAGGTACTTTTTGGCATGTTAAGAAAGATGCGCGCAAAAAAATCTAAGAGTTTTCGTGTAGTTGTGGAGTTATAGAGCTTCAAAGTTGGTGTTTACATTTGGCGATTCATGTGTTGTGGCCCGAGCTTTATGAGTCGCACTATTTTTGTGTGGGGCGTGGCAGGCAGCTGAGGGGAACGCCAAGCAAGCGAAACGCGCTAGTCCTAATACATTTCCGCAACTGCCGACTACGACATAATTATAGTCATTTCAATAAAGGGAATCTCTCGACCTAGTAAACCTAATTTTGGTTACTGTTGTTTTCTTCGCACTACTACTTAGAGAAAGTTTTTCTTTATCTTCAGCTACGTCGCCACTCATGCTCTCGCACAATAAGGGATGGCTCTTAGATATGCGTTTTCCTACTTATAAAACTGCCTTCATATATGTGGAATATTTTCTAGTGACTTCACTATATTATAGTAGAATCTTTAATTTACTAATAAGCCGTACTTATCAAGCTAACAGTCTAGATGTTACGACCCTAACAAGACCAGGAGCTGGCACAGGGTTACCATTGGGCGAACGTGTGGGACAAGGCAACAGTCATCACGTGACTGCTTCAATTGAAGCGCGCAAGATAAAGCGCGCAAAGTTGAGCGCTCAATATGAAGCGATTATATTGAAGCGATTAATATAAAGCGCCTCTAGTATGTATATAATCATAGGCAATGAACCTCTAGGGCTTATTGTGTTCAACTCAATAATAGTATGGTAATTCAAGTTATTACTTCCACGCCCTATTGTACCAAGCAAGACCGAATCCCTCTTACCTCACTTTATCTTTAAGAACCAACCTTACTCTATTGATATATAGTTAGTATATTAGTAGACTCTTAACACTTTGAATACCTCTATGATAAGTGACGCATTAATGGATTTAAACGACTAGCAGGTGGGACCAACCCGCGCTGCAACCTCTAAGGTCGCTAAGCCAGACCTCTATTATAGAGACTATACTAAGCTTAAATTATAGCTACTTCAAGTTAACGTCTACTTCAAAATAGATAAAGTACCTAATAATAATTAACTAATGCTTGCGGTAACATACCTAAGAGGAAAAGCTAAGAAATAGGTTATACTATACCTTAAGAAATTTATAGATAATAATAATAATAGTTGCAACAATATATTCAAATAATAGATTGAGTTTAAGGATAAGATATAATAAGTATTCTAACTCGCTAATAAACTAGCTATTATAGAATAAGCTATCTAGGGCCTACAATAGAATTATTCAGCTTCTAGCTATACTAATAAATTCAGGAATTATTTAATCCAGACTAAATAGAATAACTAGGCCTTAATGAGGATATTTAGACAAGGATTGAAAGTAGGCGTACAGGTAGAGCTTATAAGAAGTAGAGCTATAATCAATAACCTTAATAAATTAATTAAAGAGTTAATTAGAGTTGATAACTACTTGTATGAATTTCGCCTTGAAGCGAAAGACAAGTACACTATACTAACCTATATATATAAGAAAAAGAAATACCAGCTAAACTATAGACACTAGAGGGTTGTAAAGGTACCTAGGGTTAGTAGTAATTATAGGCATTTCAGACTCGACGACATGCATGTCGATAATATAACCTAAGGAGGACGAATACTAGATTATCGCCCTAAGAAGCTAGATAATAGTAAGGAAATAAGAACCTACTATAACTATAGTAAACTAGGCTACCTAGCGAAGGACTACCGATTAAAAAATAAGGTAAAGAGACCCTACGTTAGGGACCGCTCTTTTAATATAATTGAAGGGCAAGGCGATAATACTAAGGAAGAATAGGAGTAGGTATAATAGATACTAGATAAAGGGAAAGCTATCTACCTACTTAGCTAAGAACTCGAAGACTAAGTAGATTAAGTTCTAAAGGAATAATATAATACTAAGATACTAGATAGCTTCTATTTACTTAAGAAGTATAATAATAGATAATAAACTCGCGTAGAAGAAATTACTAAGTATATGCAAAAACGTCTTAAAGAAAAGAGTATAAGGAAAAAGAACGTTAGCTTCTTAGTACTCGTTAATAAAGAAAGATTATACCGCAATAGTAGGGGAGGATACTACTGCAACGCTACCGCGCACCCTTACCTAGGAAGAAAAGTACCTATAGTTTAGGATTACCTAGACTCTAATAAAGATAATAAGGAGCTAGAAGGCGAGAAAAGTAATAATAACAACGATGTAGAAGATACCGAGCTAGAGTCCTTAGGATATTATATACCACTAGAAACCCTAAAACTACAACGCGAAGACGCGATAGTATAAGATAGATTTATAGGAGAAATCTAGAACCTAGTAGATAGCTACTACTTAATTAAAGATTAGTAAGACGATAAATAGATAGACTAGAGTCTCTACTAAGGATCGCAACTAGATTTATTTACTCTAGAAGCTTGAAAGCTACTTAATATATCTAATAAACCAATTAGTAGGATCCTATAGTACTAGTTATATTATAAAAACCTTAACTACCTACTATTATTATAGATATAGTATTTTTATAATAAATATCTTATATACTACTTAGATAAAATAGGCTTAGGATATTTCCTAATAAGAAAATCTAAGTGTAAATAGTTTTAGAATAAATATAAAAAAGTAACTTATAAATAATACCTATAGGATAAATAATAGGTAGGATATTTTACTAATACATTAATAGTAGACAAAACTATAAATAATATATTAATTAACAAAAGATATATATATATACTATAGTAATACTATCTATAGGACGAGTATAAATAATATAAAGAAGTTAAGATACTAAATAGATTTATAAGAAGAGAGTATAAATAAGATAAGTCTTTTTTAGACAAGTACTTAACGAGCGAGAATATAACGCTATTAACATAGAGAAACTTATTAAACTCCTAGTTATAGTAGAAGTATAATAGATAAAGGCATTATTGGATTTAGGATTATTTATAAACTTTATATTACTAAACGCAGCGTAATAAGCTAGACTTAAGCCTATAGAGAAGAAGTATCCCTATCTAGTCCGTATCGCGAATAGAAAAGCTATACTAGGAGAACTAGTAGTAACGCACGAGATAACTATAATACTTAATATCTAAGGAAGAACTATAGAAGTACACCTAGATATCCTAGCCTTAGCTAGTAAAGATATTATACTAGGACTACTATAGTTACGAGAGTTTAATCCTAGAGTTAATTAGAAATACTAGACCCTCTTATAGATAGACTATAAAGACGTATATAGATCTAAGCCTACGCATTAATAGAATATAATAGTAGATAAGAAGATAATTTATAAATTAACTACTTTATAACTAATATATAATAAAAGTATAGTTACCTCTATAGATACTAACTAGGTATTAGGTTATAAAGTAAGAGTATTAGAGAAATGCGTAACTCCTAATATCCTATAATAGTATAAGGAATTTAGTTACCTCTTTATAGAAGGGATAGAAGAAAACTCTCTACTAATATATTAACCCTAGGACTATATAATTATATTATAGGAAGGGAAGGAACTAACTTCTAGACCTATATATAGACTATTAGAATAAGAGCTAGAGACGCTTAGAGACTACATTAAGAAGAATCTTATAAGAGGTTATATATAGGAATTAAAATTACTAGTAGGCTACCTAATATTATTTATACTAAAGAAATAAGAGCTACCTTAAGTATATATTAACTTTAGGAAGCTTAATAATATTATAATAAAGAACTACTACCTACTACTAAATATTATAGAACTACGCGATAGATTAGTACACGTAAAGATATTTACGAAGCTAGATCTATAGGATAGTTACTACCTTATTAGAATAAAAGAAGGTAAAGAATAGAAGATAGTGTTTAGAATATACTATAGCTATTACGAGTATATAGTTATACTATTTAGGCTAACTAATATACTAGCTATATTCTAAGTATTAATTAATAATATACTTAGGGAATACCTAGACGAATACGTCATAGTATATTTAGACGATATATTAATATACTTATAGTTTACGAATAAATATAAATAATATATTAAGATAGTATTAAAAAGCTTAGACTAATACAACCTAAAGCTAAAACTAGAGAAATATAAATAGTATAAGATAGAAGTTAAATTTCTTAGATATATAATTAGTACTAAAGGAGTAAAAATAAGTAAAGAAAAGATTAAAGTAGTAAAAGTATAGAAAGAACTAAGGAATATTAAAGAGATATAGTTATTCTTAGGATTTATTAACTTTAATAGATACTTTATAAGGAACTTTTTAGGAAAAGCCTTACTACTCACGAACCTAATAAGGAAAGATATACCTTAGTTATAGATAAAAGAATATTAAGAAGTATTTAACGAACTTAAGATAGTTTATATAATACTACTAGTATTAGTACTATTCTATAGAGGAGAAGTATTAAGATTTAAGACTAACGCATTAGACCTTATATACGGCGTAGTAGTACTATAAGAATGCGAAGGGAAATAGTACCTAATAGCCTACTACTCTAGAAAGTTCTTAGGACTAGAAGAATAATATAATATACACGATAAGGAACTACTAGTAATAGTTACTACCCTAAAATATTAGAGAATTTACGTAGAAAGTTACTTAGAACTTATAATATTTACTAATTATAAGAACTTAGTTACGTTTATAACGACTAAAGCTTTAAATTAATAATAAACTAGATAGTTAGAACTCTTAGGATAATATAAATTCTAAATTATATATATACTAGGAAAAGATAATAGTAGAGTAGACGCCCTTAACTAAAGATACAATGTCGTAGGAATAAAAGAAACTCTTAAAGGTACTATACTAAAGTATAACTAGGACGGATCCTTAGGACTAGTAAACAAGATTAATATAAATTAAGAAATTAATAATCTTATAATAATTACGAATAATATACCTAAAGAATTATAAGAAGTAATTATAAGATAATATTATAATAATCTAGTATATAGATACCTTAGAATTATAAGAACTATAGAACTTATTAAGAGGAATTACAAGTTTAAGAATATAAAGTATAAGGTAATAACCTTTATTAGGAAATGCGTAGACTATTAGAAAAATAAATATAGTACTTATACGCTATATAGTAAGATACAAGTAATAGAATTACTAGAATTTCCTTAGGAAGACATCTTAATAGACTTTATAATAGGACTACTACTATTAAAAGACCTAACTATAGGAATCGTTTATAACGCAATAATAGTTATTATATATAGATTTATCAAGTACGTAGAGATAATACTATTTAGGAATAACTATACTACATAGTAATTAGTATTTATATTCCTAGATCGATTGATTAGATACTATAGAATACTGAAGTCAATTATTAGTAATAGAGATAAGCTCTTTATATTAAACTTTTAGGCAACGCTATTAGTATTAATAGGAATAAAAAGAAAGCTATTAATAGCTTATTATCTATAGATAGATAGATAAATGGAAAGGACGAATCGTACGATGAAAGCGTATCTACGAATCTACGTTAATACGCGATAAAACAATTAGGTATTATTACTACCTATAGTATAACTTGTACATAATAATAAGTTCTTAGAATTAATAGGAAGAATACTATTCTTTGCGAATTATAGAAGATACCTAAACCTATTTAAAAGAATATTACTAGGACTAAAGGTATAAGTAGTAATAGCTACTATAGATAAACTTAAAAAAGTATATAAAGAAATATAAGATAAGATACTTAAAGTATAAGAAAGTAGTATTAGATACGCTAATAAGAAAAGAAAAACGGCACCTTAGCTAAAAGAGGGGGATAGAGTATATTTATATATAAAGAACTTACGTATAAAATAACTAAGTAAGGGACTTAATAATATTAAGGTTAGACTATTTTTAGTTAAGTTACGAGATAGACTAGTTATATACACCTTATAACTCCTAAAAGACGTAAAAATCTACCCTAGGTTCTATATAAGCAAGTTAGAACCTACTAACCTAGAAACGCCACTATAGTAAAACTTCTACTACGAAATAGAAGAAGAAGATAAATTTAAAGTTAAAGATCTCTATAGATACTATAAGATAGGACGAGAGGAATTCTAGGATAGATATTTCTACTAAGAGTAGTTAGTAAAGTAGAAAGGCTATCCCAACTTAGAAAATATATAGGAAGTAGAAGCTAACCTCTAGAACTATAAAGAACTACTTAAAAAAATAAGAAAGAAATATAGAAACTATCCCTATATAGGAATAATAGAACGATAATACCTAACTAAGGGCTACGTTAAAGAAATAATTTAGAAGAATAAGGATTAGAACTTATAAGAGCTAGAAACTTAATTAGAAGAACTAGCGGGAGAGGTAATACCCTCTATAGTAATATATTTATCTAATAACCCTAGTATAGACTAGAGTATAGGCGACGCAGCTATACTAATTAAAAGGTTAGGATAGTTAAATATTTAATAAGAATCCAGTTCACCCTCTAACTCTAATTCTAACGTAAGGTATAAGGCCTTATAACGAGTACGCTCTTTAGTATATTATAGAATCTTCTTATTCTATAATAACTAGTTAATAATAATAGTAAGAAGTACCTTATCCTTATTAATATTTTTCTTATACTCTTTACAAGTCTTATTAAGAAACTCCTAGGATATACTATTATATAGATGATTGAGGCGAGTATATTTAGCACACTTTAGATTAGTATTTAGTATAACGTAATAAAAAGATCTAGAAATAGAATACTTAAGATAAGGAGTTTCTATAGGGTAATTAGCTTTAAGGATTTTAGAGACTAGATAGAGCTTTCACTTATAGGCCAACGAAGATATTATAGTAGGCTAACTTATAACTAGTGCGGGGCACGCTACTTATAAGTTAGGACTAACCTAATTAGGAACTAAGGCCTAAGGATAGACCTAACTAAAAGAGGGAGGATAGTATTATAACCCTAATAAGACTAGGAGCTAGTATAGGGTTACTATTAGGCGAACGTATAGGATAAGGTAATAGTTATCACGTAACTACTTTAATTAAAGCGCGCAAGATAAAGCGCGTAAAGTTAAGCGCTTAATATAAAGCGATTATATTAAAGTAATTAATATAAAGTACCTCTAGTATATATATAATTATAGGTAATAAATCTCTAGGGCTTATTATATTCAACTTAATAATAGTATAGTAATTTAAGTTATTACTTCTACGCCCTATTGTACTAAGTAAGACCGAATCCCTCTTACCTTACTTTATCTTTAAGAACTAACCTTACTCTATCGATATATAGTTAGTATATTAGTAGACTCTTAACACTAGATTATTATTAACCTCTCTTCTACCTACTATAATATTAATAGTTCTTCCCTATTAATATTATTAATATTATTAAATATTATAAAATCTATAAATCCTATAATAGCTATACTTTAGCTTACTATTCTTAGTAAGATAAACGCTTCAACTTCTCCCTAGCTTTAAGAGAAATCACTTAGCCGCGCTGTAGTTACTTCTACCTACGTTATAAACCTAACTAATTTATATAAACTTTTATATTAGTAATTATAGGCTGCTTCTTACGTATCCTTACTAATTACCTTGCGTTAACTAATAGTGTAGTTAATAAAAACACCCTTTATATTCTATATCTACCTAACTGGATAAAACGTAACCTAGCCTAGTCTAAACTCTGTCGTAGGCTACTATATATACTGATTTTCCCTACGTGGCTAATTGCAAGCTAAGTCTTCTTTAGAGCCTACTTGTATAAATAGCCGCTACGCAGCCACCCTATGCTATAGCCTCTAGTATAAAGCCTAGGCGAAGAAGTCCTCACGGACTTACTGAAAGGACTTATTAAGCGGCCTTAAGCTATCCTAATTCTCGCCTAGTAGTATAGCGAGGGCTTATACGAGAAGCTTTATAGCTGGACTCGCGATTAGGCACAACCTAACTTTAACTCTCCCTAGTCTATATAATAGGCTCTAGTATAGACTCCTAGCGAGGATGCCCCCTATAGACTTACTAGGACGCGTTAGTACGCAATCTCGAGCTTTTATGATCCTCGCTAGACTGTATTAAAGTCTACCTTGTTGATGCATCCCTTATTTCTCGTATCTAATCTGGGATTGAGTCCTCTTACTATAGCCTACTCGCATGAATTTACGCTACGCTAGTGAGGGCTATAAGAGTTGAACTGGATTGGTTAGATAGTTTAAGGGATTTAATCCTTGATAGTGTGCTCTGGAACCTACTACGTGTTACTAGTCTAATAGCGCTATAATAGAGCTTTAGAAGATGCTGCTGCTAGGTTCTGTCTATTACTCTATATCCTTTATTACGTTACCTTACTAACGAGTATGATAGTAGTAACTTCTATTATGGTTTAGGCTGGTACCGCAAATCCTGATATATTCTGAAAAGAATTTCAACTCTGTTTGTCACGAGCAGCAGCTCTACTCCACTACGCCAGACAACCAAAAAGGTGCAAATAATCAACAACGTTGATTACTGGAGTAGAACAGTATATATTGCCGCACACACGCCAAGTACCACAGTACCACACGAGCCCTACTTGGGCTACTCAGCTCTGCTGAGTTCGGCTCCTCGGCCGAGTAAGCGTTGCCTTACACTGTTATTTATCTATTATCCGTAGATACGGCATTTAATTCACTCTTAATCAACGTACAATTCTCTAGTGATAAATCCTCTATACTATACAATTGAATAACTTTATAGGAACCTGTTAGTAGTACGTGAGGTTTAAAGACATTCTATGTAATCTCTCTATTAATAATTAAATCTTTACTTCCTAATCTCTATCTTGCTATAAAAGTTAGTCTAAATCGTTTGACTCTCTGTGAAAACGCTAGTAATTTAATATAAGTGTAAATATTTAATAAAGATTATAATTAGATTGTTAAAGTGCATGTGATAATAGACTCTTAAAGTCGATTGGGAAGAGCGCTACTAGTGGCTAAAGATCCTTGTAGGATAAGAATAGCACCCTTGTTAAGACTGTTTTGCTGGCACTTTTGAAAGGAAAGTATAAACGAGCTTAGGGGCCTAAATCTGGGCCACTTCGTGCTAGAAACTAGGCCATACGTCAAGAACTGGGCCACTGAACAGGGGAGTGGCCCAAATCTGGGACGCTAGTTGTCCCAGATTCGGGCCAATATTAGGCTTGCTCAGGCTGCCAAGACGTACTCAGGCTTGCACAGCCATAAGCTTAGGTTACTTAGTCACTGCTCGGTTTTAAACCCTTGTATGCTCAGGTTCGAAAGCGGAAATAGACTTTGGTGAGGTCAGTTTTCCCCATAGAGTATATCGCGTATATCCGGTCCAAACCATCACCCATCTGTACGGCTTATCGCGGGATGATATTCTTCTTCCATTAGGTACGGTCGCCACGCATACACATCTGGTACTTCGATTAATTGGCAGCTGTCTATACTGATCCGATAAGTCTCCTCCGACCAAAACCGTATGTAATAGATCTGAAGCGTGTCGTGGTTAGTGCGCTCGAGAACGACGTCGGCTCCGCGTAATTCCGCGGAGTTACCACACATAGGAATATCTTGTAGTTCCATGGCCTCAAGTCCCTGGGCATCAAAATCTTTCCAGTGGCCGGTGCGCACCATGTCAGAGGTGATGGAATGTAGTTGACCGTTGCGAAGGAGTACGTCCATGCTAGGGTAATCGGCGAAGCCTCTAGCTCCCATCCAGCGATGAGCGACTAATCCGACTAGAATCAAGGGGTGGTTGTACGCTCCAAGTACCGGGCATATCTCATGAGAATGCCACAGCAGCCCATGTTCTTCTTAACATAATGGATAGGCGGCTCCCATGGGGAGTGCATAGGGAAATGGTTTTTGTTGTTCCCTCCACAACAGGCAGCTACTTCGGCGAGGTATTCTGGATCTTCAAGAATTTTTCGCAAAGACATGAGGATGACTGTTTAGGGACGATGAGGTTTGGATGAGGTTTGGATGAGTGATGATAAAGAGTGATGGATGAGTGATGGTAAAGAGTGATGGATGAGTGATGGTAAAGAGTGATGATAAAGAGTGATGGATGAGTGATGGTAAAGAGCGATGATAAAGAGTGATGGATGAGTGATGGTAAAGAGTGATGGTAAAAGCTGGAATAAGTACGGACAGGCATCGTTGTCAAGCTAGGGGGGTTAGCAAAAGTTTGGATATATGGAGGAGCTCAGCGACTCTGACCCACTAAAATTTAGCCCCCAGCCTTGTACGCTCAACACCAAACTTTTTTGCCATTTTTCGATAACCGAAATTTTCTGTAGGCTGTATGTAGTGCATCGTTGTCAAAGTTTTGGTGTTTTTCTTCTAATAAACTTTCAGATCTCTCAACTGCCACCACCCCGCAAACCAATTCACATTGCAAGGATTCCACGCAGCGGTGATGACCTTCTCATCACTCCTCCGCACGCCTGCAATATCCAAGTGATCTAGCCTTCTCACACACGCTGCCACCGGCTCGCCGGGATGCCCATACTCGCTATTAACATGGGCCCAACCCCACCAGTTGGCGCGCTGGTGCCGGGCCGCGGTGACGAACCTCCCGTCCTTATCGACGGCGAACAAGTCGATCTGGCGATCCGACCGCGTCACTGCGACGAGCCAACTACCAAGGACGAACTTTGTGCTCGGCGCGATCTCGTTGGGCCCGTTCCACCAGTTCCAGCCGGGCTTGGGGTGCGCGCCGTCCCACCACGCGTTGCACGCGATGCCGTTGGCGCCGACGACGAAAATGTCGAGGCAGTTTGCGTGCTCGACTATCGCCGTGACTGGCGCGCCGGGCGTTGCGTTGATGCCGAAGTACCACCAGTTGAGCCACCCGTTCGTGTCGACGCCGCGCGCTGTCGTCATGACGCGCCCCTCCACATCGGCTAGGAAGACGTCGAGATGGCCGTCCAGCCGCGCGACGGCCGAGATAGGACACCCCGGCACGCCCTTGAAGTTCTCGCTGCGCATACAAACCCATGGCCCAAGCCATCTTTCCTCCATCTCCACCGTCATAGCGTTGCGCCCACGCCCAAACGCATTCGACCACACCTGCCCATTCGACCACACCTGCCCATCCTCCCTACACACAAAAACCTCAATCTGTCTCTGCCCCGCCTCCTTCCACACCACCGCCGCAACATAGGCCCCCGGCGGCGCAACCCCATCTGCAATCTGCTCCCACGCCGTCCACGTCTCGCCCTCCAGGTTTGTCGCCGGCGTGGCCCTGCACCCGACGATGCGGCCGGATACGTCAGTCGCAAAGAGGTGGATATGCCCCGGCGCGAGGGACACGGCGGTGACGTGCCCGTTTGGCGGGAACTTGACGTCGCCGCGCTGGAACCAGCCGTGGAACCAGTCGCTGAAGGCGGGCTGCCAGTGCGCTTCTTGCACGTAGCCGTACGCGTCGATGGTGAAGTTGTGGATGTGGTCTTGCTCGCGGGTCACGGCGGTGATGGAGAAGGAGGGGGAGGGGGCGGTTGGAGGTGCGGAGAGGGGGATGTGTGTAGGTGACGAGACAGGTACATGTGCAGGTGCAGGCGCAGGTGCAGGTGCATGTGCTGGTGCTGGTGCATGTGCTGGTGCAGGTGAAGCCTTGAGCTGCAATCGCTCAAGCCGCTCGTCAATCGCATCTTCGGGACGCAGAGTGATGCTTGTAGCCCCATCGTCGTCATAGTCATCTTTGTAGTCATAGCCATCTTTCGGCGGCAGAGCAAAATCCGCCGGCTCAGACATAATCACCGTTTCCGTGTCCGACAAAAACCGCTCCATGGGTCCTTGGTACTTCTTCGACCCGCCTCCCTGGCTGCTACTCTGAACCTGCTGGAGTAGTTTGTGCACGTCTCCCTGGATGTGTTGGACTGCATCGTTTGTGCTGGTGGAGTTGAAACTATGTCCCCACAAACAAGTTAGAAACCTCAATCATCAATAAGCGTTCATTACATTACACGCATTCGGCGTCACCCCCAATCCCTAGAAATAGGGATAGAATCAAACTTACTAATTCAGCGTCGCACACGCCAACCCCAGCGTCGCTTTGTACTCCCCCAACGCGCGCTGAAACACAGCAACATCCCCCTTCTGAAATGTCTCCCACGTATACTTCTTCCACCACCCGCCCTTCATCATGCCATCCTGGCCCACATACGGCTTCACCAGTTTCCTGATATCTTCAAACACTTCCACGCAGCTACCAAGAAGTTCTTGTATGCTGAGGATCAGGCGCTGGGACTGGGGGTTTGGTTGGCCTGGCTGGTACTGTTGGTTATGGGGCGCTTGGTGGGCCTGGGTTTCGTTCTGCAGCCCAGCAGACAAGGTGCAAATCACGACATCCACACCCTTGAGATCGGCACACAAGCGCTGGATGCTGGAAGGTGCGTCGCGGATCCGCGAGATTAGCGAGACGGTGTCTTGGCAGAGGCGGTGCGCGTTTAGGGCGATGGAGAGGGCGCCTGCGGTTATGCTGAGGGGATCGGGCATTTTGGGGGGTTATTCGGGGAGTGCTGCATTGTGCGAGGGAGGAGGGTTTGGTGGGAGGAAGGAGGTTTGGTGGTGGTGGAGGGGGAGGGAGAGAGAGGCGGGGTGGGAGTGCGGCTGAGGGCCAGCCGCACGGGAAGACAAGAGGAATGGAAAGCTTAAATTCGCCATTCGCATATATCGAACAGATTGATTATGATCCAATCACCCACCGAATCCGCTACCTTGATTATATTCTTAACCTAAACAAGCCTAGAGAAGAGGGAGCAAAGTTAAAGCGAAGCATAAAGGTTTTGAAGGCTGGGGTGCTACTACTGCACTCTAGAAGCTTCATAACCTAGCTGCATGGCTTCGAAACAGCGCTAAGTCTACGCTCGGTATACACCATTTGTTGATATCTTCAGAAACAATACGAAATTCATCGAGAGAATAATCATAGCTCTATTAACATACTAAATAGTAGACCCCTTTCGTTCAATACATAATGGAAGGGACCTCGCCACCACTTCTTAGCCATCAGCAGAGACATCAGCTGCTATTGATGGGTACAAACAAGCAGTAGAGAAAGAGTGCTATACTTCGATGGATAATTGGCACAGTCATTAGAGTCCCCCAAAGGGCTTTGTGTACGTATTATTTTCGGCACAGAGGGTTGGAGTGGCAAGCCAATTCTCCTAGAATTACATTTATTCACAGATATCTCAGAGTTCACTTCCCCGAAAATCGCTTGGTAATAAGCAAAAGCCACACATATTGGCTAGTCCAATCGATTGTTATGGACGTGCCACAGGGGATTGCCAAGCGCTCGATATATACTCGACGCGAGCAAGGGCTTTTGCTTCAATTCATGGCTTGAATGTCTTAGATGCCCTCTCTGCAATGAGCGTTATTGTATTCAAAGTTGATAGCGGAAAATTCGACGACCGGCATCGGGTGGAACCTGGTAACGTGTATATCACGTCTCCTGGCGCCTCCTCGAAATGATCTGGAAGCGACTCTAGCCGTGTTTCGAACCATTTCTAAATTACTTTCAGATTTAAGAAGGGTTTGATGGTTATCGTTGGTGTGAACAATGTGTGTGATAAATGTATGTGATAAATGTTCACTAACTGATTGATCGTTGTAATTGATGGACCGCCTCTGTCCCGCGAGCCTAGAACTGTACATCTCTCATCGATTTCATCAAGTGTCGTCCCTCGCTCGACGGTATCTATGTCGCAGGCGAACGGTATCACGATCGATAAGCGTAGTGGAGTCTCTAACTGTTCTAAGGTAGGGCTATCGTTAGAGCGTGCTTTAGCTCTGCGGACGCTCCCGCGACTTGCCTAGTAGAAGTTAGTACGTAACTAGACCATTGATGAATCCAGCCTAGTTCCGAGGCCCTCCGGCACACTTGCCCTTTAAATTTTTCTCGACTAAAGACTACTACCTGCGCCACGTCGTAGCCCCTCAAGCCACTGGTCAGGAGTTAGACAACATCGCTCTAGGCTAGTAGAGATTTCATTACTATATTATCTTAATACTCATCGCAATTCAGAGTATACTATTGACTTTGAGTTGATGTTTTTCGATTAGAACTAACTACAGCGGCTGTATTGTTGCCCATCTGTTTCCTCAATACTATGCATCTGGCAAATGCTTACAACACCACGAATAATTCAGAACAAAAGCTATTTCTAGGGTTTGGTTTTGGATCAACAGAGCGATGATGGACTGGTCTCACTAGTTTAATAGAAAGTCATGCAACCCTGGCTACGCAAAAGCGAACGACCTGACAGCTGAGACTTCTCGGGGAGTGCGTATTCACAGGACGTACTGTGGACTAGCTGCAGTGGAGTCATGCGAACACAGATCTGACAGGTTCAGAGCTATGTGAGGTAGGCGCACTTATGCGAACAGGGTGTTGTACCCGCACTCATTTGAACAGGGTGTTGTACCCGCCTTGATTGTATGAGCCAATACCGCTCAGCAAAGGGCGAGTACTTCCGATTGGACGGTAAGGGACCCGCGAAGGCCTAGAGGTTGGTCAGTAAAACCACGGTCAGGCGAGGACGACTAAATACCGCAAAAGCCTAGAGGTTGGTCAGTAAAACCACGGCCAGGCGAGGACGACTAAATACCGCAAGTCCTCGGCAGTTAGATCATGGGCCGCGAAAGTACCGCAGCGAAATCAGCCCAGCCACAGCCTGATGGAGGATGGGTCAAATTCCGTGAATCATCTAGCACGACGACTATGCTAACCAAGAAACGCTGCAGGCCCCAGCTAAGGATGAGCCCTCACCCACTCAAGGGTAGAGTGGTCAAGAAGCAAATAATTATTGGTATTTGGTTGGCGGACAGAGCATAATTTGGCCCGTGACAGGTGGCACGTTCCTCTACTAGGCACGTTCACAAACCAAATACCAAGAATTATTTGCTTGTTGACCACTGTGCTCAAGGGGCAGAGCCGTCGAGTTGTGCTTCGAACAACCGTGATCCTCGCGGGTTACGTGGCGCGGATTCATGCGAGCATGCCTCTGTGAAGGCTACGAGTTCGGATTGGATAGCGATGAGTGGGGACAGCTTATATGGGCGCGGATTTGAAGTGGTGATGAAGCGGGGTGAGGCATTTCTCAAGTCGTAAACCTTGGAGATTGGAAGGTCTCCAGGTGGTAACGTACGATATTCCCACTTCAATGGACGTGGATGCAAATGCTCAGCGTCCCCGTGCGCAGATACTTGATTACCCGGGCGTCTTCACATGGATAGCGTAGCTAACTTGTCGCACAGGGAGCTTGAGTAGGTCTGCAATATGCTGGTGAGTATGACTAGAAGGAGATAGAGTCTGGACCTGGAGATGCTGGTCGCGAGAGAGATGAGGCGTGTGGCGTGGCGTTGAAGGGTGTCGTGATAAAGAGCTGGTGTAGGTGTAAGCAGGTTACGTGGTAGACAAGGACGCGACAGAGGTGCATTAATTTCCATACAAAAAGTATAAAACAGTCCGTAGGTGGGGACCGTCGTTGCCAAGTCTCAGAGCCGGTCATGGATCCGATGCCCTCCTCGAGTTACCTTTCCGGGCTAAGAATGTTGGCATGGTTCTCAAACTGTACTGAACCTTTGAGTCCAAACGTCCGTCGTAGTGTCCGTTGGTTGTGTAATCGTTCGATAATAGACGTTATAGGGTCGTCCAGGTGGAACGCTGAAAGAGATAGAGATCTAACTCAGAACTCATCATCTTTCATAGGATAGGTTTGCCAGACTCTTCTAGCGTATGCAACGGAGGCGAAGTCAGACTCCATAAGCGCATCCTAGATGGCTGCCTGTTGTGCTGGGAAATCCTCCCATAGAACAAACTTTTCGGGTCGAAGCTTGTTGGTCGCATTTGCAGGGTTACCTTGCGTTGACAAGGTTGCATCGGTCTGGATGTTAAGACCGGGGTGTAGGTGATTGTGGCAGGCGTCGAGAAGCTCCGAAAGAGTCGTCTTGCGTGTTTTCTCTTCGGCCTTATCCTGCGCCTGCTCCGCCGCTTCGCGCCCCGACTGTAACTGCGTGCATGCGCTAGAACAACGCCGGCCTAGTCGGCAGAACCTCAAATCAATGTCACACGGCCGAATATCTCGGGCCTTAACAATTAAGTTGATTGTCAGTTGAATTTCTATCTAGGTGTACACGCGGTATCTTCCGGTTCGTGAACACGAGCAAGTCCCTACATTCGGTCCGTTCGTTAATTAGTGAATGTATCAACTTCAGCGCAAGAGACTTTCGGCAGTTTTGGACGACTGGGGCACATATTTGGACGGTCGTAATAATGTTCCCATGCGTAACGGCTAGCATTTTCGGCATTTTTTTTATCTCATCTTAACTTCCTTCTATCTTTATATAAAGCTAAACATCTTCTTGCCTATGTTCCCTAGACTTTACGACAGCAACCACAAACTACTATTTAACAGTCCTCTATTACTACCAAGTTTTTGTTCACTTTTTTAGTCGCTTTCAACATGAAGCTTTCCGTCGTTTTGTCGCTAGCTTTTGCTGCTCTATCATTTGGTACCCCAATCGAAATGAACCAGGAAAGCCATACTCTCGAGGCGCGCCAAGTAAGTATTCTTCTCTCTAAATTCTAGGTACTTACCTGCTATAATAATACTAATATATCTTATAGAGTGTAAGTATTCTCCTCTCTAAATTCTAGTTACTTACTAGTTATACTAATACTTATGCGCCTTATAGTGTGTAAGTTTTCTTCTCTCTAAATTCTAGGTACTTACTAGCTATAATAATACTAATATATCTTATAGAGTGTAAGTATTCTCCTCTCTAAATTATAAGTACTTACTAGCTATACTAATACTAATATATCTTATAGAGAGTAAGTATTCTCCTCTCTAAATCCTAGGTACTTATTAGTTATACTAATACTAATATATCGTATAGCCTGTAAGTTTTCTCCTCTCTAAATTCTACGTATATACTAGCTATAATAATACTAATATATCTTATAGCCTGTACGTATTCTCCTCTCTAAATTATAAGTACTTACTAGTTATACTAATACGTATACGCCTTATAGTGTGTAAGTTTTCTTCTCTCTAAATTCTAGATACTTACTAGCTATAATAATACTAATATATCTTATAGACCGTAAGTATTCTCCTCTCTAAATTCTAGTTACTTACTAGCTATAATAATACTAATATATCTTATAGAATGTAAGTATTCTCCTCTCTAAATTCTAGGTACTTACGAGCTATAATAATACTAATATATCTTATAGGATGTAAGTATTCTCCTCTAAATTCTAGTTACTTATTAGCTATAATAATACTAATATATCTTATAGCCTGTAAGTATTCTCCTCTCTAAATTATAAGTACTTACTAGCTATAATAATACTAATATATCTTATAGAATGTAAGTATTCTTCATTCTAAATTCTAGGTACTTACTAGCTATAATAATACTAATATATCTTATAGACCGTAAGTATTCTTCTCTCTAAATTCTACGTATATACTAGCTATAATAATACTAATATATCTTATAGAAAGTAAGTATTCTCCTCTCTAAATCCTAAGTACTTACTAGCTATAATAATACTAATATATCTTATAGCCTGTAAGTATTCTCTCTAAATTCTAGTCTTACTACTATAATAATACTAATATATCTTATAGAAGTAAGTATTCTCCTCTAAATTCTAGGTACTTATTAGCTATAATAATACTAATATATCTTATAGCCTGTAGTATTCCCCTCTCTAAATTATAAGTACTTGCTAGCTATAATAATACTAATATATCTTATAGTGTGTAAGTTTTCTTCTCTCTAAATTCTAGTTACTTACTAGCTATAATAATACTAATATATCTTATAGCATGTAAGTATTCTCCTCTCTAAATTCTACGTATATACTAGCTATAATAATACTAATATACCCTATAGAAAGTAAGTATTCTCCTCTCTAAATTATAAGTACTTACTAGCTATAATAATACTAATATATCTTATAGCCTGTAAGTCTTTTCCTCTCTAAATTCTAGTTACTTACTAGCTATAATAATACTAATATATCTTATAGGGTGTAAGCATTCTCCTCTCTAAATTCTAGGTACTTACTAGCTATAATAATACTAATTTATTTTATAGTGTGTAAGTATTCTCTCTAAATTCTAGGTGCTTTCTAGCTATAACAATACTAACGCGCATTATAGTAGGTAAATATATTACTAAATTCTAGGTAATTGCGAGAGATACTAATACGTATAAAAGGAAGAATACTATCAATAGTAAGGGCTACTAAGGTAAGGGACCACAACGTTAGTTTTAACGGTAGTTAACTATCGTAGCCTAACTTTGAGAGGGCTCTAGGGGATAGTAAGCGCTTGATCGTTGTATGGAGTTCCCTACGGGGTTTTAGCTCGGCCGATCGTCCGCGGGTTCCTGTCTTTACTAATTTTAGGGGTATAAAGGCTCGGCTTAGGTTATGTGAGCTATAAAATGGAAAGAAAATCTGGACATCCTTGCTTCCTATTAGTGAATTTTGCTTATTGCTTAATTATTATAGCTTCTTGTCAACTGGCCTCACCCTTTACGTGCTCATAGATTCTGTAAAATCCCTATTGCAGTATATCTGCTTTAGTGTGCTAAAAATAGCTAATTTAACTTAGTGCTTGTCATTGGGTTGTGTCGCAGGCCAGGCATGCTCTTAACGAGCCTCAAGAAGTAGCTATATTAGTAGTTAAGCTGTGCGCTTCATATACTGTGTCTATGCACTCAACGCCCGGATTCACTCAGCGCCCAGCTGAACACCATATCGCGATCGCAAGCTTGAGGCTGTAGAGCCATGTACAATAGCTATTATCATGAGATTTGTAGTAGAGTAGTAACTAGAGGCTTGCGATGAATTTATACTAGTTATCTGAATTTCTCTAGGAGGTTGACGTTGCGGCCAGAGCGCGTAGTTTTGAGTGGAGCTGCTGATGCAGCTCGACCGATGCCTCCTTCGGTGTAGTCGTGGTGTAGTTTGCCGAATCGTTGTTGCTCTGGCTAGCAAGTACATAGAGTTGCTAACAGTCAGTTCAATCTGATTCGACTGACTGACTGACTGCTTGGCAGTCAGATTAGAGTCAGTTTGAAGCTCCCATTTTATCAGTCAGATTAGTTTGAAGCGCTTAAACTGACTGAACTGACTGAGATTGGACTGATATTTAGTGTTGTAGAGGCTGAGTTTTGATAGTTTCGTGAGGTTGTTGATGAGGCTTGTATAACGTGCCCGTCGGTAAAACGCTCGCCTCGGTTAAACGCGCACCCCAACGCCATCTTAGCGCAAGCAAACATGAGGCTATAGAGCCACCCATAATAGCTATTATTATAAGATTTTATAGTAGAGTAGTAAAAGGTGCGCTCGACATTGGCACTGGTGAAGATCCGGAGGAATTATATGGACCGATGATTGGAGCATTCAATGACGCTATTCAGGCACTGAGCCGGTAGGCTATACAACATTAGCGCTAACGATGGTACATAATTACCTTAGGACGCGCAAGCGAAGACCACTGAGCCGCCCGGCGTGATGAGCTACCCCACCACAACAACAACCAAACTTCAACGCGCGATAACTCTACTAATATGAGCTCAATTGAGGCTGCTGTTGCAGCTATAGAATCACTAGAACTAAGAGAAAAGTTTAGCTATCGTCAAATTGCAGTAGAGTATTACTGTAATCGTGTAACGCTTGCGCGAAGGCCCTAGGGTATTACAGCCTTATGCAGTAACAAGGCTTAAAACTAGCAAGCCCTCTACCCCTAGCAAGAGTAGGAGCTTCTACGCCCGCTGAGCAACGTATGGGTGGGAGTTTTGAGCTGTGCCCAATCGCCTTCATTTAGTTTCTGCTTTGCTGTCTGTTTGACGTGTGGTACCTCCCTAAGCCTCTCTGCAAACTGCAACATGGAGCGAAAAGGACTCCCCTATTCTGTTCTTGTCCTGAGTAAACACCTACTGCTTCGCATGCCTCATAGTATCTGGCGACAGGACAAACCTGCTTTTATAGGCGACTGACATTTGAAGAGCGCTTACGATGGACTCCCCGCTACGCAGCCTACCTAACCTAGCGCTAGCCGACCCGACCTAGCCTGGAATTTCGCACACTGTATACTACTATCTCCCTACGGAGTACTTAGCAAGTATATAGACCGTATGGTGTCGATGGGGCCTTTGTGTTTACCCCGCAGGCACAGCTTCCAGGCGGACAAGTCGCAACTCTGCATGACCACGCACGACGCGGCGCTCCACCTAGGCAGGGCGGCAGCACTGTACTAGCAACTGAACAGCGGAGAGGCTGCGACCCTCACGCAGCTCCGGACGGGCAAGACGAGTCTCAAAGTATATCTATACAAGATCAAGGCAGCAGAGACAACGGAGTGCGAGTGCGGGCTGATCGAATCCATCCCGCACTTTCTCTTCTGTTGCAGGAAGTGGGCAGAGCAGAGACGGAGGCTACAGCTGCAGCATGGAGAGCGATTCGGGGACCTTTCGTACGCGCTTGGAGGTTTCTCAAGCCAGAAGGAAGGGGACCAATGAAGCAATAGAAGCCAGACATTGAGGTGGTGCGAGCCACGATCCAGTTCACGATAGAGACAAGACGTCTACAGACTGCCAGCCAAGACACAGCAAGCATCGAAGAAGACAACAACGAGCGACAATGGCTACGAACTCCTACGCCCACGCTTTAATTAACTAGAACTAAGTTGGCAGCGAGCCGCTACCTACCAGCCTCCGCCAGCGCGCTGCCGATTAAGAGGCGCACGACGCCGGAATTGCCCTGCGGATGGGGGATCCAGAAAACAAGCTGGCTCACTATCAACTCCCTCAAACCGGACAAAAAAAGC
Source organism: Phaeosphaeriaceae sp. PMI808 (assembly GCA_021365335.1). NCBI lineage: Eukaryota > Fungi > Ascomycota > Dothideomycetes > Pleosporales > Phaeosphaeriaceae > Phaeosphaeriaceae sp. PMI808. Next base: position 37,042 of record JAJTIZ010000091.1, read on the forward strand.
GGCACAATTCTACGGCGGACTAGTGTATCTCACCACCTGGTGCACGGCCCCACCTTGTGCACGGAAAATCGCCATCTTGGCCACACAAAGATGAGGTTATTGACGCCACACACAAGCTATTATCGCGAGACTTTTTGAAGTATTGATCTATTGAGCTTATAGTATATATTATATTAATTAATTATTGTTTATAACGCTGGGAGGTTGATTTTGCGCCCGCGAGTAGATGTAGACGGTGCGCCTACATTCAACTCTCCAACCTCTTCATCTTGAGCTACACTACTTGTATTGATTGCGACTTTTGCATTGTTTAGAGATAGCTTTTTTAGCTATCTTAGTGTTTTTGAGTTATTTTTTAACGTCGCGTAAGTTAAGCCTCTACCGATCATGAGCTTTTTAAGCCTTGCAGCGTCGCGGCAGCCTTAGCTGTAGCGCGATTTTGCGGGCTCCTCTATCACTGCGCCTTTACAGCTTTCTGCCTCTCTTATCTTAAGATCCTCTGTTTTTTGAAGTTATAGCTCTTCAGCTGCGGCTTGTTTTTGAACCTTACCTTGTAGGCGTCTCTAACTTTATTTAGGACTAAATAATAGCTTTACTATTATATTATTTAGTTGGTAGAAGTAGTAGTAGCTTACTTATTTATAGGCTTTTTCTTATTAAGTAAGGTACTACGAGGCAGTATTTTGTATTTAAGTATACTAACTTAGACTAATAGGTAGTAAAGGGACTAGCTTAACTTCTTAGCTTTTTTATTATATATACTATAATAACTCTATTAAAACTACGCGTAACTTACCTAGTCTTATACTAAGTATAGAGTAAGATAAGTATAGATAAGCTTATAGATAGGTAACTATTAGTCTCTACTTTAAAGTATTTAAGTATAACCTCTAGGTTAAATAAAGCTATTCTAATAGCCTAAAGGCTTTAAGATTATCTTTTCTTTAAAGAGATATCTACGTTATAGAATAGCTAGAAGAAGTCTCTATTTATAATTATAGTAAACCCTTAGTAGGGTCTATATAGGTAGTAAGTTGCACAGTATAGGTTAATAATAGAGCTTAAATAATATAATATTAAGAGGCTAGAGCGTATAGGTTAAGTATAGTAGTATATAGCTAAGAAATCTTTTAGGTATTATAATACTTAATAAACTCTATTATTATATAAGATCTATAGTATCTAAGATTATAAGTAATATAAGCGATAACTTTCTTACGAGTCTTCAATTAAATACTTATTTAAGCTATTATAGCCTAGCTTATTATTTATCTATCTACTTAGTAAGCTTATAAAGAAAGCTTTATATATAGATAGGTTAAAATCTTAGAGCTAGGTATCTTAAATATTACTAGAAGCTATAGTATAGATTAGTACTAGTATTAGTAGAGTCCTATTAGTATAAATATAGATAATTATTATAATCTACTCTCTATTACTACTTTATATAAGATCTTAAAGCTATCTATAGTTATATAACTAGTATAATAATACTTATTTTCTCTTTATAATATATTTAATTAAGAAGCTCTTCTTATCTATATTATATATATAGTATAGCTTAATAGAGTATTAATTAATTTTATAGTATAAAAGCTTAAAGTAGAGATTAAACTTATAGATAGAGTTAGTATATTTATATATATAGAGTTAATATTAGAGGTTTAGTATATAATAAGAGTATTATAATATTAAGCGATAAAGTAGTTAACTTAGTTTTTTATAGCTAATTTTTAAGTAATCTCTATAGTAAAATTTTATAGTATCTCTCTTAAAGGTAATAAGCCTTTCTTACAAAGCTTATTATAGTATTATATAAGGTTATTCTCTTATTTATATTAGTTTACTTATTATTTATCTTCTGCTACGCGCGCGTTTTACCCTAATATCTTCTTGATAGCGTTAATTAATTAATACTAAACTCTTTTATAATTTTTAAATACTAAGGTTTTCTCTAAGATTCAGCGATTCTATAGCTGTAATTGCAGCCTTAATATACCTATATTGGCTAAGATATTAATGTTTAAAGTTAAGATAGAAAAAATTAGGAAGTAGGGAAAACGTGCACTAGGTAGGGCCGTGTACTAGGTGGTGAGATACACTATTATATGCCGGAGGTCAAAAACTAAAACTCTAAAACCTATACCTGAAAATTAAAACCTATAGTATAAAGTAATTAATATACACACTATTAGTTATATATATATATAGTATTATATTATAAATATAATTAGAAACCCTTATAAATTATTATCTAGTTAGGTATTTTAATAAGCATTTCGATACTAATTCTTTATAGCTTTAATTTATAAACTAAAATACTAAACTCCTAATACTAGTAACCCTAAATAGACTATTATAGCCTATTACTATAGGCCTTATATTATAATGCCGTGAATAATAGGCACCCGCTAACTTAAATCCTTAATTTTATAAATTAAAATATAAACCTACTAACCCTAATAACTACTAATAGACTATTATAGCCTATTACTACTAATAAGCTTCTATAACTAATTTAAGGGTCTCTACCTAAGAGCTTATAATAATAGTTATCCTATAGGCTAGGGCTAGATCCTTTAGTATAATAGTAACCCTTTTTATATAAATAGTATATAAATTAGTAGCTATAGATAGGTTAGCCTATTATATATACTATTATATATAATATATACCTTTAAAGAATAAAATAAGGAAATCTTTAGCCGCGCCCTATAAAGTATTAAGTACTTATAGGGTCTATTGAATAATATTAGTATCTATAGTTATATCTATAGCTATCTCTTAGATAAGCCTACGAAATAGTATAGGAAGTAGTAAGAAACTAATTATTTTCTAATAGTACTTAATTTCTTTAAGTACCCTAGCTATATAGTATATTAGTATATAAAATTAGGTAGGTAAAGTAAATACTAACTACTAGTTATAGCCTTATACTACTTTAGGCCTATAGTAGTACCCCTATAGATAGGCGTAATCCTTTTCTATATTATATAGCTTATAGCTTTTCTTATAGGCTAGATAACTGAAAATATTAGTATAGATATATAGGAAAGGCTATTATAGACTATTACCTTTAGACGTATTATTAACTAGGTTCTATTAAGCTAGCCTTCCCTATCTTACTTTATATTTCTTTAAAGGTACTTTACGTCCTAGCTTAGGCCCTTTAGTAGTAATAAGAGCTTTGCGTGTAGTTATAGGGCGAGTAGGTTAATCTACTATTTTTAGGGAATAGAAGTTATTATAATAGTTATATAATAGTTAGAATAGTATAGAGTAGAAGTAGTATATAGATAGAGTATAGAATTTAGAAAAGAGTTACTAAAAGTAGGGTTTTTAGGTATTATACTAAAATAGGTTAGCGTATATAAAGTAAATATAAGTTTACGTAAATTATATATACTTAGACACTTATATAGAGTTGTGTAATAGTCGTAGTAATAGCCTATTTATTATTTCCTAACTAGAAAATTATACTAAATACTATATAGTTTATACTTTATTAATAGTATTACTTTTTATATCTCTATATAAAATCCTATATATTTTAGACCCTAAATTTAGCTCTATTTATATTTCTAGGCAGCCGTCCACCTATATATATATAGATATAGTAAGTAAAATTTACTATATATTTATATATTTATATAAGTATTATATAATAGTCTAAGTAATAGGTAGTTAGGTATATAATTATAATTAAAGTATCCTAATCGTGAAATAATAAAAATTAAGTCTATAACTTACTATCCTATATATATACTATAATATATAGATATTAATCAATTTAGGTTAAATAAAAGATTTTTATAGTAGCCCTATACTATTTATAGAGCTAATTACTTAAAATTTTCGCGTTTTTAACTTTCTCCTCCTACTTATACACTACTGTAAACTCAGCACTATTTTCTTAGATATACGCACTAATTCACGCCTATACGGCCTATTACAGCCTATTATAGCCTATTATACTATACTACTATACTATAGCTTTACCTAATTATAAAAGAAGGAAGATAGAGTAAATATTCGAAAAATCTAAATACTATTAAGAATAATACTACGCGCGCTAAAAAGTATAGTAGAGAGCTTAATATTAGTAAGAGAAAGACTATATTTAATACTACGCTTTTATAATTCTTTAATTAGAAGTTCCTTTTATTTACTAGTAGTATTATTTAGGCTATACCTATAAATAAGTAGCTAGCCCTAATAGTAGAATTGCGCATTTAGGTAAAGAATATCCTAGTATATAATTAGTAAGTATATTACTATAATAGTTAGTATAATAGTACTAATATATTCGTAGATTTACTATAGGTAAATACTAGTTATAGTTAGTTGTATAGTTATACCCTATAGATCTAGTTATATCTATAAGTAATTTTATTACTCCTAAATACTAGATATATTAGCTTAGGGCTACTTTTATACCTCTAAGTAATACCTTCTTAACTATTACTTTAACTAATATACTAAAGCTCCTAGATATTACTATAATTTAGGAGCCCTTTTAGTAAATAGTAGTACTTAAAAGTTATGTAGACGAGGAATTAGATCCTTTTCTTCCTAATATTTTACCTAAAATTTATAAGGACTCTACTAAAATTATCCTTATAATTTAAGAGAATAGGAGGTAGATTAGTATTTAGAAGTATTAGTTAAATATAATTATTCTTATTAGTAAAAAAATATATTAATTAGAAGAGTGTCTATTTAAGTCCTATATTAGGTATATAAATACTAGGACTCTCCGCGTATATTTAAACTATTATATTAACTATTATATATACTAATTAAACTAATAGGCTATATTTCTATAGATAGTACTAGGTGCTAGCTATTAGTTTAATGCAATTTATCGAAAAGTATTAAAGTATAATCTTATAAGTATCTCTTTTATTATAATATATAGTATACTAATAAGTATAGCCTAAAATACTTTACTATATATATTATAATATAAAGCTATTAGAGGAGGTTATTGAATATAATCTATATTTAGACCTCCCTATACTCCTATTTTAGCGCCTTTTTATATAGGTAGAGCGTACTATTATAGCTCTTCTCTATATATATTAGCTTAAGGGTTTATTTATAAACTCTAAGATTAAATTAGTAAAAAATAGGATACTAGTATCTCTTCCTAGACCCTATTACTACTATAATCTTATAGATAATAGGTATATAATTATTAACTATTATATAACTATTATATAACTATTACTAACTATAATTAGCCTTATTAAGAATTTTCCTCTAAGTAAGTTTAATAGAAAGATAGTAGCCTACTTTCTTAAGATAGTTATAGATATAACTTCTTCTAAGTTACCTACTCCTAATAAGTTTAATATATTCCTTAATCTTATAGTATAGGCTAATAGGGTTTCTACTATAATAGTAGTATTAGTAATAGTTATAGTAATAGTTATAGTAATAGTCTATATACTCTAGGCTTCTTTTAGATAGTTAGTATATTACTTAGACCTATAGAGAAGGGTTTTTATACCTACCTATAGACTATAAGGAAATAAAATTCATTTACTAGACTAAACTACTATTCTAACTAAAATATATAACTAATACTACTAAATATATATATATAAATTAGGTATTTAATAATATTTAGAATTAGTATATAGTTTACGTACTAACGCTTATATAATAAGATAATTATATATATAGATAGAATAAAATCTTAACTTAGTAATCCTATTTTCTTATATATATATATATTATATATCTAGCTACCTACTAGATACCTATTATATACTATTATATTAATTATTTATAATATACTATACCTCCTATATTAAACTTATAGTCTTATAAATCTATTAATAAATATACGTAGAAGAATAATAGGTATTATAACTAATTGCGCGAAATAGAGGCTATAAAGCTACTTATTATGTAGGCGTAGTCTATAAATAATATATATATTAGTAAGGTAAAGTTAGCCTTCTTTTAACTAGGGGAAGCTAGACTATTATTTATATCTAAAGATATATAGGGCCTTATATATATAGAGCTAGAGAAGTGTTATTAGTAGTACTTAATACTCTTAATATAAGTATATAATATAATAGTTATATAATAGTTATTAATTATAATAGGATTTATACTAGGATTTATTAGGTTTAGAAGGTAAATAAAATTAATCCTACTAAATAATAGCTATTAATTAACTAAATTCTCGCGTATGAAGGCCTAACGCGTAAGTAGCTTAATAATTTTAAGCTAGAGTTAAAGGTATAAGTATAAATAGAAGAAGATATTAAGTATATTTATAGAAAATTATATTAAAATTTATACTAAGTATACTAAAATTTAAACCTATTTAGATATATTTAGGAAATTACTAAATATTTTCTTAGCTCTTAGGTTAGTTTAAGTTTAGTATTAAGGAGCCTTTAGTAGTATTTTCTTTATTAGTAATAAGTCCGTAAATATAGAGCTTATAGGGCTTATATTAGTATCCTTAATATATAGAGATACTAGCGTAACTAGCGCTACTAGAGCCTAGGTTAGTATAGTCTAACTAGACTATAGCTACTCTACCTAAGAGACCCTACGCTTCTATATATTAGTCTATATAATAGTCTCCTCTATAAGATTAATAGTATTAACCCTATTAATATTATTATTAGATATACTAGGTATATATACTACTACTATTACCTTACCTTTACCCTTAACCTTTATTAGACTCCCTTACTCCTCTTTAATCTAGGGTTCTAGCTTTATCTTTACCCTTTAGATAAGAGGCCTAGGATACCTAGGCTACCTAGGCTTCTTTAGTATAGGCGTATTAAGCTCTAAATTAGTTAGCTCCTTATACTTATACTCGTTAAAGTATATAATAAATTATTGCGCATCCTTTATCTCTTTCTATAGTATCTTATTAAGGAGTAAATATAAAGTTATATAACTATATATAGACTCTAGAAAGTATTATAGTATAAGTCTAGATATTCGTATAGTATAGGTATATAGTAGCTCGATTATATATTAAAGGTATACTTTACTAACTTCGTATAGTATAAACTTATTAATAAAATTATAGAGTAATAAGAATTTAACTATACTTAGTATATAAATACCTATATTACCCCCTATATATATTAGTATATTATAGACTATTACACGCGTATAGTATATATACTATATAGGTTTAAAGCTTCGACGATTATATTATTAACCTAAATAAGGTATATAAAAGTAATATTAAATACAACCTTAGTAATAGTAGATTAACTACTATTACTCGCCTACTAAGCCTATACTATTAGGCGCCTATTAATTAACTTAAGTTACTATATAATAGCCTTATTTTTAGTGTAGGCTTAATATACTATTAATATGACTAGGGTAAGTTAATTAACCTTCTATATAGGTTGTATCTAAGATGCGGCTATAGTTATAGACTTTCGAGATAGCTGGTTATAACTACTAGTATTATTAATACTTATTTAGGTAGGTTTACTATTAGTACTATTCTTTCCTAGATTTTAGGCTCTATATAGAGTATAATAGCGAGTAACTAAAATATCTATATCTATATATAGTATACTATACTTACTATAGAATAGCCCCTATAGAATTAATATATTTATAGTATAAATAGAGTATAGTAGTATTTAAAGAATAATATAGTAGTAGGTCTTAAATATTAGAAGGTTTAATTTTATAGGTGTGCGAGGCTACTTTACTATGCTAAAAGTAGGACTATTACTAACTATTACTAACTATTACCCGCGCCCGCCCTACTAATAACGAAAATACCAGCTATATAATAACCTCTCGCCTATATACTATTATACCCTATAATTTTATTATATAATATATCTATTAGGAAGCTATATTCCTCTAAGCTTAGTTACTATCTAATAGTATTAGTTATAGTTACTATATTATAAATAAATAGTATAATATACCTAAAAATTCTACCTACTAGTTAGGGATTTAAGGAGTTAGAGTATAGGTAGCTACTAAGAATTAATATATATAGTAGCACGATCCTATAGTTCTAGATAGTAGTCCTTAAATAGCGTCTTATACTATAATAGCCTACCTAGGTTATATATATAAGAGTTGAATCCAATATCGCGTAACTATACGTTATACTATACCTAGGTAGGTATAGGTAGTATAGTATCTATATCCTATACTAGTATCTCTTAAACTATCCTCTAGTACTTATTATTAGGTAAATATTATTTATAATTAGATATACCTATAGGTAGATATATATAGAGTATATTAGGTTTACTAATAATAATATTAGGTTGATTCTTTTACTTTTATATATAGTAGGAGTTCTATAAGAATATAAATAACTATATCTTATAGTATATAACTAGGAGATATATAGTAAGTATTAAAACTATATTAGCTAGTTAATCCTTTAAAAATTAGTTTAATATCTATAGATCTTTAAAATATATCTAATTTTATTAGCTAGTAGTATAGTAGTTATATAATAGTTAACGTACCCTCTATTAGTATAGTAGACCCCTTAATAATTACTACTACTAAGACTTAATGCGCTAGTTTATAGTACTTGTACTAAATATATAATAGTTATCCTACGTAATATCTAGTCGCTAAGCTTAAGATAGTATATAATATATATATAAAACTTATCCTATTTTACTACTATAATTAGAATAAATAAACTAAGGGTATATACCTATCTCCCCTACTAGGTATAGGTACTAATAAAGTATACTAAGTACTATCCTAGCTAATACTCTAATATATACCTAAATAATATATCTAGAATAGGTATTAATATAGGTATATATTTATATACTATACGGCTTAAGCTTCTTATACCTATTAATCGACTAGTACTAATTTAGCCCTAGTATAATATATTCTCCTCTTCTTTATTATTAATTATTTTAGCGCCGTTCTACTACCTCTAGGTTTAATAATTAATATATCTAAAAGAGATAATCGCGCGAGAAGAATAGTTGTTTTTACTTAAAGTAGACTTAAAGCATTTACTTCCTATAGCTATTAATAATACCCTTCTTTAGCTTATCTTTAATAAGGCTATATACTATTATATCTACTATCTCTTACTTATCTTTATCCTAGATACGCCGCTTTAACCCTAATAAGAATCTAAGGTAAATAACTATTACCTTTATAATTATAGTATAACCCTTAGACTTAAGTATTTATACTATTTTATAATTATTTAGGTTAAGTTAATAGAATAGTATAATAATATAATTCTTGAGTTATTACTCTACGTCTAGAGTTATACATTATTAAATATCCTATTACTTAAATCTATCTTTTAGTGTAGTTAACCTATACTTAACTTAATACTCCTTATATAGCTAATCTACTAACTAGTAAAAGGTAAGGCCTTCCTTAAAAAGGGCCTTTAATTCGTCTTAGTACGTAGTAATATTAGTGCGAGGTCTACCTCCCTTCCCTACTATAGTTTAGTATATTAGATTTAGTCTTAATATATACTACTTACTATAACGAGGTATCTTAGTAATAGTTAGTAATAGTCTATACTATAGCTTAGGTTGTAAGTAATAGTTAGTAATACTGCATAGTAGAGACTTAGCAAGTAGGGGTTAATGTAATTTAGTTTGTGCGATACGTGATATAATGAATAAGTATATTATATTATATTTACTATATAAAACTGCATATATATGTGACTAATAGTGTGTGTATTAATTACTTTATATTGTGGGTTTTGATTTTCGGGTGTGGGTTTCGGAGTTTTGGTTTTCGACCTCCGGCATGTAATAGTCCGCCGTACAATTCAGATGCCCTGTGCGGGGAACCCCATCAACACCCATTACACGCCAGTACTCCAGCATCAAAACAACGCGTAAATACACACAAAATCAATGCCCCAATACTTCTAAATAATGCCAAAAACGTGGGCTATATCTCTGATCCCATTTTACGACTCCTCCACCCATATTTCCATCTGATCTTGGGCCAAATGAGCGGCTTAAAACGCCCCAACGGGCCGCCATTTTAGGAGTACTCTGGTTCTGCCAACAGCGGAAGATCCCCTGCTCATTCGAAATGATACATAAGACCTTCTCAGTTGCGCCATCTACAACTTCCCGGCTTGTAGAGTCAAATAGGGCTGAGGATGGCTTACAGGCGTGATAGTGAAGTTAGGAGGTTGTATACTACCGTATCATGACTACTAGGAATGTTGCAGACGGAATGGTGGAGCTATCGAAAGCCCGGATTTTAGGGAGAATTTGCCTCAAGAGACCATTACTCAAACAGGAAAATTACATGAGAAGCCGAGTTACGCCTTTTTGACGCCCAATGCTGAGATCTACTTGGAGCGGAACTTACGCAGCGCGCCCAACGCGCATGAAGAACGCGTAAGCAGTGCACGTAAGCCGTGTTCGCGTGTGTCGCGCGCTGTATACGCGTTCTATGTGCTCGTTGTAGTTGTTGCGCTCGCGTTGAGGTTGATTGCAAGCCTGATCCCGATTTGCATGCCAATACTGCCATTACCACCAGTGCAGTTCACAGGCCAAAGTGGCCAGGTCGGAGGTGTTTGATGGCTAGTGTAGTACCTCGTTTCCGTCCTCATGATGTTTGATGGTTTGGTGGCCATTTTCATGATCCTTAGTGGTCTTGCTTGTTACATATCCCAGGAAATGACACGTCGACTCTCTTTATCTAGCTATCCAATACAGAAATTCTCGTTGATTCGTTAATGTCAATGCATACCATTATCCAAGCGCGCGCGTGATGTAGCTGTCACGCCCTTCCTTCGCCTGCAAAGCTAGCACCAACCGTGCATGCTGTTTTTCTTCTTCTCTCACACAATCTCTCTCTTTGAGGCCAAAATCAAAAAGGACTAAAATTTATGTACACAGAAAAACGCCTTGATATCATACACGAAAGAGAGAGAATTGCCTGGCTCGGCAACGTGCGCGACGCTCGAGTGTCTGGTAGCTTGAGCAAGTGGGTGTCGGCATTCCACCCTGATGGCTTTGAATGCCATTTTGAGGGCTTGTTCTTCAATGACTCATTCGGCCTGGGTTAGAAGGCGATTTTTGGCGATGGAACTGCCTGGATGGTCCGCTTCTCAATTGTTGGCAACGTTTGCGATGAGTTAGCTGACGAGAAGGTCGCGATGGAAGTTCAAGTGTTAAATCTCATCCGTCAACACACCAATATTCCAGTCCCACGCGTCAAAGCCTGGGGCCGCGCTGTTGATAATACACTTGGCCTAGGTCCTTTCATCATCATGGACCTTATTGAAGGCGTTAGCGTCAGCACACTCTTCAGGGCCAGCAAAAATGAACGACTCCTCAAAGAGGACATCAATGATCACAATATCGAATCCATTTACAAACAATACGCACGCATCCTGATGCAACTCTTTAAGCTTGATTTTGAAAGAATTGGAAGTTTTCCATCGCCAGTGACTAGGTTCCAGGCTCCGATACGGCCACTGACGTTCAAAGTACATGACATCTTGCAGACAGGTGGGGTTAACACTTTTGGTACGTTTACACAATTTTCACTTCCTTAACTCCCCATTTCAAGACATGCCAATACATGTCAATACTAAATATGTTCAGGTAATCGACAAGAAGGCTTCGAGACAACAACTGAGTATTTTGAATACCTTGTTGAGCAGGATTGGAGCAATTACTCCGGCAGCCAAACAAAACCACGGGGTTCAATGGCGCAAAGGACAGCTATAGGTCGTTCAGCGTGTTGAAATCCTTAGTTCCTCAATTCGTGAAACAGGACTACAGGGATGGCCCAGCAAAACTCATCTGCGACGACCTCGGTCTCACAAATCTGATAGTGAAAAGCAAGGACGATCTTACTGTTGTAGGAGTAGTGGATCTGGAATGGTCCTACGTCGGCCCAGCACAGCTCTTTGGGTCTGCGCCGTGGTGGCTTTTGCTGGATCGATTGAACAACTATGATACCTTTAACAACGAGGAAGATATCCAAAAAATCCTTAGCCGGTACCTCAGACACCTTGAGATTTTTCAGCATATCCTCCAGGAAGAAGAGACGAGGGAGGGAAAAAAGAGTCGTGCGGGAGAGAATGAATTTTCTGACCTTATGAAATGGTCTGTGGACTCTGGGGCCATGTGGCTCCATATGGTTCCCTCGTGGGGTTTCAACGATCCCAAAGTTCTACCCTTTGCACAACTGATAAAGCATATTGGCTTTGAGAAGTGGGAGCAGTTAAAGAAGACAATTCCTGATACGAAAGAGCTTCAAGAATTTGCGAGGAACAAAGTCTCTCAATTAGAACAGTACGACATGGATGTAGAAGCGATGCAGGCAGACGGGGAGAACTGGGTGATCCAATAGTGTCGGCATAGATACATTTCTCAAACGATTAAACTAGTACAGTGCGAGAGACTAAGTTGAATGAGATAAACAATGCCCGATACAATCAGTTCGACGATCAGCTAATCCAGTCTCGTTAAGTTCCTCAAGCAACGCCTCAAACCCGAAACGACTCTCTCCAGGCGTGAGCTGAAAAGTAGTCGTGGACTATGAAATCCACTCAGTGCGTGACACGATCCAGAGTCCCCCCTCTTTCCCCAACAAACTAGCCGATCACTGACGCTGTTCCTGCGATATGAAGTCTACAGAACTATTTTCACCTATTTTCACCGCGGAGAAATATCCGAGAACGCCACATATCACAAAGGCACCCGTCTGCAGCCTTCCTTCAACTTGTGCTTGCTCAAAATTGTCTTCTCAGAGACTTCATGAAGATGAATGTGTATTCTACGCATCTTCTCAGACTTACTTCCGTCTTGGCTAATGAGTGACGACCATAGCCCACGCAGATACCATTGCCGAAGCCAAAGTATTGAAAGTCCCAGTGGCAACACAGCGCCGTTCAGCGCATCTGATAATGCTTGCTAACTGACAAAAGGGCGCTAGGGATAACATATCAGGGAAGAGATGAGATGGATCGGAGACGAGTCACCAGAACAAGGCAAAATCGTACTCTAACCCCATCCATCTCATCCCCTTCACTCTCTGAGTCGATTTCTGCAGTGCTCAAATTAGAATATGGATCGGTTTCATTGGTATGCGTTGCTTCTCCACGTACCGATTGGTTCCACTTTAGTTCCTCGAAGACTTTTGGTGTGGGTAGATGCTATGACGTGAAATTACTTTGAAATATCTCCGAACTCGTCGACTCGGTATCTAAGGCGTTTGGTGGTGCGTAAGTTGCGCAGGCCTACGTCCTCTTTACTATTCCACTAGCCAATAGCATGAATTACGAACTATATCCCTCGCAATTCAATAAGAATGTAGACGCAGCCGTTGACAACTAGCTTATTATTAGCGTCCACGCTCGGAACTCTGAAATTTCCAATTAGGTTGTTAAAGGGAAGAGTAATTTTGTAAGTCGGAAGTTTAGTCTAGCTATTAATAATATATTCCTTGTAATTAAGCCCCTTAGTAGGCTTTATACTAGAAAGATCTTTATCTAACTTTAGAATTATAAGGTTTATTTCCTATTTTCTATTAGGTAGTTGAGGGACGTAGTTGTAAGGTAGACTTCACGCAAGATTACCTCAAGAGGTGTAATAACTCATCGATTGAAAAGGATGTGAATAGTAGATAGAGAGCTAACTAAGGGAAGGAGTTTAGCTCCTCTATATACGCGTTCCTTAGCGCCTCGCGCTAGGCCCCTTTAGGACTAGCCTCTATACTAGGCCGAAAGGGGAAGGAAGAGTGAAAGAAAGTGTTAGATGAGATAAGCAATCTAGTAGAAGGGTTTCAGTAACTTAAGTTTTTATCTTTTCTAGTATCGAACTCTCTTTTCTATTAGCGCTAATAAAGTAGGCGTAAAACTAGATATAGGGGCCTATTAGACTACCTGTTCTTAGTTAGTTGAGACGAAAACTTAAACTTTCTCTTAGCGTATAAAGTTAAGTTTATAATAAGTTAGTTATAAACTCGTAGGGTAAACTAGATTTTTTACTAGATAAGCTTCTTATATAAAATTAAAACATAGACGGCCTCTATACTTCCTAAGTTACCTCTAAAAATTTAAGAGTAATAGCTCTTATAGTAGAGGAGATAGAGGTACCTTAAGTAACGCCTCTACTAGCAGAATTTACCGTCTTAACTTCACCCCTATAGGCCTCTAAAAGTCCTCTATTCGAGCTACTACGTATAATAACTCTAATAGTAGTACTATTATAGCTACCTATCTTATCTCCTAGTAGAGGGCCTATAGTACCTAGGATAGCTACGCGCAACTTAATAGCGCGTATAATTGAAGCTAATGTGTATACAAGTCTATCTAAACGACCTAGCCGCTACCTAAGTATTAGGCTAGATAGCTCTAGTAATAAGGATACTTAAGGGTAGAGGCGTATAAAGAGGATAATAATAAAGGAGAAGTAGATAATTATAGAGATAGCTATAATAAGTTACTATATAAATCTTAACCTAAAGGGGTTACGCTTAATACCTTAGTTATCTAAGCTAGCTAGTAAAGGGTAGTTCTATAAGTACTTAGCTAATCTTATTAAGTTAGCTATTTATCTTATCTCTATAGACGCTATTACTAAGTAGATAGATAAAGAGATAATATAGCGCGATAAGGAGCTTACTAATAACGATACCTTAGGTAGAGAGGTATACTATAGCTTATTTTTTAATTATCTTAACTTACTCTACGAGCGCGCGAAGTACTATAGAGAGGTAGAGGAGGTAAATAAGAGTAAGTATAAAAAGTAACTTACTACGTAGTAGATAGTAAAGTAGTTAGTAAAGGAGAGTTTAGTATAATTATACTCTAAAAAGCCTATTATAGTTACCTTAGAGAGTAAGATAGATAAAGAGGAGGACTTTAAGAGTAGTAATAAGCCTAAGAGATTATTAGTTACTACGCGATTATAATCCTCTCGTTTAAACTTAAACTTAATACTCTAGAGCGCTAGGAAGAAGTAATAAGTAGATAATAAAGTAGGCTTACTTACTATTAGTTAGTCTATTAAGCGCTTAGCTAAGGTAATAGAAGATAGGGCTTCTAAGTTAGTAGAAGCTACTAAAGGCGGCGAGTTAACTAATATCTAAAAAGTAATTAAGAGCTATTAAGTAGAGACTATATAGCGTCTTAAAGCGCTAGAGATAAGAGTAGAGGAGTAATAGAAGGCGTAGGATAAGAAGATTAATAAATATTAGAGTTACTAGGTAGGATAAAGTAGTAATAGTAGGGTGTTATTATTATATATAAAGCTTTTTCTAGTATTAAGTTTTACTATACTACTAGATATTCTATACTACTAATACTTACGGCTTATAGCTCTACTAACGCTTACTAGTATACTATTCTACTATTTTTAGTATTATTTATAGTTATAATACTATTTTAGAGATAGTATTTTTATAGTAATTATAACTCTATATTTTTAAATCTACTACTTAAATACTCCTCTAGTAACGGCGTAGCTATACTAAATAACTATAAGATTTAATTCCCTTACCTTATATATATTCTATAGTTCTAGAGGAATAAGAATACTAGTAAATACACGCTAATAGGTACTAACCTAGTAATAAGCGACGTGCGGAGTTATAGTAACTTAAAGTTACGTTTAACTCCCCTAAACCTATACTCTATAACTATCCTCTTAGTTAATAACTACTAATTAATCTTCTTTTAATTAGGCGTTAAGACCTCCCTACTAGCGCGCTTATATAGCCTAAGTATAAAGTCCTAGCTACTAAAAGTAGCGTCTCTATATATATAATAGTACTCGCCTACTAGTAGCTACTCTAGTAACTTACCTAACCTCTTACTAAGCCCTATATATATATAAAGACTAGTGTCTCTACTAGTAGCTAGTATACTAGAAAAGATGCTACTAAAGAGGCTGTTTAGGAGGATAATTATAAGATAGTAGAGTAAGTATTATTTTTTATAGCTAGAGTAAAATAACTACTAATCTTGAAATATAGGTCTATAAATAGGTACCTCTATCCTATTAATAAAGCTAAAGATCTAGTCTTGCAACGCTCCTAGTAAGCTACCTATAGTATAGTAGTAAGCCTTAATTATTAGCTTTAATATAAGCTTATAATCCTACTAAATTTAGGTACCCTAGGTATCCTAGATATAGGCTAAAATACTATTCTAAATACGTAATAGCTATAGCCTACTCTACCTAAATACCGCGATAAGGTAAGTAAGAGCGAGTAGGTAAGTAGCTCTCTAGTAAAAAATAAGTAATAACTCTTCTAGCGAAGATGTAGATAATAATAGATAACTAGATCTCTTATCTATACTAAATTTTATAGGGAGATTAAGGCTTTCTATAAGCTAGAGTATCTCTACCTTCTAAAAATAAGTAAAAAACTTAAAGTACTCATTATTTAGGCTACCCTCTACCTCTAATAACTATATATTAGGCATAGCTTAAAGGATTGTAAAGCATTTTGAAACTCTATATAGCTACTTACTACTTTATTACTCTTTTTACAAGTTAGTAGTAATAGTAGAAGTAGCGAGGGCGACAGTAATAGCGTTTTAAGAGGTAGTTTTAAAGAACCAGCTGATAATTTAGATAGTAGCGCGACGCTCAAGGTTGTCTATATTGTAGATAAGATTACTAGCAAATTTATAATAAGAGATAGCAACTAGCCAATTACAAAAAGACAAAAACTTGAGTTGCTGAAACCCCTATAGGCTAATAGTCGAAGCCGTCTCTCCAATAGCCTAAGTTCGATCACGTTACCAGCTAAAATAAGCGCTATACTAGATTTTGTTAGGTAGGACGGCATAAAAAGTTCGACCAAAAACCCAGCCAAAACCCCTCTAGTCGAGCTACCCATAGGGCTGGCCTACGAGCTGGCACACGAGATTTAGATGTCGATCGAGATGGCGATCGATTTAGCACGTGCTCTACTAGCTAGGCGAGCCAATCAGCAGATTCCAGGTGCACCCGGAGTCTATCGGCAACTCGCCAGCCGGCCACATCATTAATAAAGAACTATAATCAATCCAGATAATCAATTAATTAAATTATCATTATACATCAATAAATCATCTTTTCACTACGTGTAAAAATTACATCTGTTGATACGGTAAAGGTGTAGTTGAATTAGAAAACTGCAGTTTTAGTACGTAGGTGATTATAATTGATTCTAGCTAGGTTGCACGCGCACGATATTTATCCTGCGTACGCACGCGTGGGAGCCGCTAAGGCCGCAACTAGGCCTAATTAGGTATTAGGCCTAGTTGTAACCTTTAGTAGTCACTCGTGCGTTAGTTTAACTCCTAATACTAACTATCTTTTCTTTATTAGTATAGTAACTATCGCCTAAGACGCGAGCAGTTACTTACTATAATAAAAATCAAATCCCGCTTTATACTCAGTTTCCTATTCAGGCTAGCGCTATATCTATCCATCTCCTTATGCGTCTCTATATCGCCGTTAGATATAATCTTATTATCGCGATCAGTCGTACTTATAGTAGTAAGGTTCTTATTACAGTTAACCTATCCTTATATACGGAGCTTAAGGTTATTACTATTAATAAGAGTCTCTAGTGCAGCGTTAGAGTTAGACTTCGTTATTAAGTCTACTAGATTATCGCGCCTATCGATCTATCTAATATCTATAAGGTCTCCTCGCTTATATACTTAGTAGAGGGCTATAATATCAATTATTAGTTATTTCTCCTTAGTTGTGCTAAGCTTTACTAGATACTCGTATAATAATAGTAAGTTAGTATATACAATAATAGGGATTTTTAGGTAATTAAGTTAAGTTATAATTATATTAATAGTACTACTAATAGCGATAGTAATATCAACGCTATAAGCTATTACGTAGATCTTAGATACTAATACGCTTCTAGTAATATATTTACACTTAATTAATAACTAGTAGATAATATTACTATAGATTTTAAATATATTAGTATTATTTATTATAATCTTATTTCCTAGAACGATCACGTATCCTATCTATAAGCTTATATCCTTATTATTAGCGAAGGAGGTATTAATAAACATAAAGAGCTTAAGGCTATTTATATTAAGTTGTACGTAGTTAAGGCTATAGTTAACGTTATCCTTCTACTATTTAATTTACTTATTTAATCTAGATATTTCTTCTTTAGAAGGGTTAGTTACCTAAGTAGTAGTAGCTATATTAAAGCTTACCTCTAGTTAATAGATTATTATAATATACGCGCTACGTACTCACTACTAGATATATAACTTTTAATTATATATAAGCTCTAACTTATTACCTTAGCGTTTCTACTAGAGTACTATTTCACTATTATAGAGCGTAATAATATAGCCGTTAAAGGTTATTAGCTCTATACTATCAAGTACTTACTTCTCCTTAGCGCTAAAGCGGAGCTCTTAGGTCTCTCTATCTATAAACTATTAGTTAGAGAGACTAAGGGTATTATTAGTCTATATACCTATAATACTAAATCCTACTATAGTAGGCTTAGAGATAAGTAGGTATAGGTTGTATATAGAGGTCTCTATCTAGAGCTTCTCTATATAGTATTTAAAGTAGGTAGACTACTAATATACTCCTACCTCTATAATACTATATAGGGGTTTAACAACGACTATAATAGTACTACGTAGATATATCTCCTTAAGTTATATAGGGAGGTTAGTAATAATTATATACTATAACTAATTATCTAACTACGTATACACCTAGGTAATATCTTAGAGCTATAGGATTATCCTATCGTAGATTATTAATAGCGCGAGGGTAATAATAACTCGTTAGCTTACTTATTAAATAGTTAGGCTTTATATTAGTATAAGCTTCTTACTATTATCTGCATATCCTTAGATAACTAGTCGCGACTTCTCGTAGGGCTAATTAGTTATTTTACCCTTTACTTTATTAATAATACGTAACTTAAATATATAGATTCTACTATATTTAGTAGGGTTATATTACTTAAATTAAAAGATTCTATATATAATTAACGTGTTAATCTTAGTTTTTATAGATAGCTTAAAGGGTATACCTAGGGTTACGATCTTTCTATTAGCTCGTAGTTCCTACGTAAGGGTATAATTTCCTATTCGCGTTGCGTAAGATAGATCTTATTAATAAGATTATCTATTACTATCTTTAGTTTATTCTTAGAGCCCTTAGGGTAGCTATAGTAGTAGTAAGGTTGCTTAGGTTCTATCTCTAGGTATACTCGTCATTATTAACGTCTACTCCTTTATCTCTATTATCCTTATCTAAGTTCTTAGGGTTAATAGTTATTAAGTTATCTTAATAATATAGGTAGATAATAGTTATCTAGAATATTATCTATCTACTATTAATATCTATAATAGTAGTAGTCTATTTATTATTAAGAGTAAGTAGTATATATAGGCTAGTCTATCCTTTATTTTTACGCTAAACCTTAATATTACTTTAAAGAGGTAACTAGAGTATCTTACTAATATTTAGGCTATTATAAGTAGTAAGCGCGTTATTAATCTATTACGCTACCTTAATCTTATAGATCTCTACTATTACTTTCTTAATTATATTTACTTAGACTATAACTAATAGAGAGGTAGAGAGAGCTTCATTATTTATAGGTACGTACTAAAGATAAGAAGCGTTAGGACGAGTCTATTAGGTCCTATAGTATCGTTAATAGCCTTTATAGCTATCTATAAGATATACTCTAGTATAGTAGTATAGCTAATATCTACGTAGATAACGTTATACGTACGTTAGACTATTATATAATAGTATTAACCTTCCTAATAGAGTTATAGGTTTAACTAGTACCTTATTCACCTTAATTACTATTAAGTTAGTATTATTAATAAACTCCTTACTAATAAAGTTCTTACTAGTATCTATTAAGATAATGTTAGGTAGGCTAATATATATATTAATCTATTAGTACGTAGTATATTCTATATAGTACTCGCTTATATATCCTAGAGAAATTATATAGCTAGAAGGTAGTTACTTTATTAATAGCGTAGAGAATAGGTTTCTAATTAATATATATTATATTAATAATTACTTAAAAGTTGAAGTTAATATTATTACGTATTATAAACTTAAATCGTCTAGGTACCTTACTATAGAGCTAGTATTAGTAGTATACTTTAGTAATACTCTTAATTACTTCCTAGCTTACGTTATTATATCCTACTCGTAATAGTACCTTATAGAATTACTTAGTAGCTAGGTAGCTAAAGTATTAATAAAGCTACCTTAGTTCTATCTCTATTAAGTAGTAGATAGCCGTTTTAGTAGCGTTATAGAGTAGCTATAGATATTCCTATTTATAGATAATAGGGTACTTCCTATCCTTATATACTAAGGCGTTATTAATATTATTCAGATAGATACTATATCTATCTATATCTACTAGGTAGAGTAGAAAGGGCGTATTTATTAGTATAACTATAAAGTTAATTATACTAAAGGGTATATCTACTCTAATATCTCTAATTAAGATATACTCTAGATTATCTCTAAATCTAATATAGTATTAGCTAGCCGTAGATTTATTAACGTAGATATTATGGCGGATAAGCTATAGGGTCTTAACTTACTCTCTACTAGCTATTAATATACCTACTACTCCTATATCTAGTATAATACCCTAGAATATATTCTTGCCGTAGTAGGAGTTAAATATAAATATATATATTTCCTCCCTTATAGTCCTATTATATAGGTTAGCGCTAGTAATAGTATATATAGTTGTAGTATTATTAAGAGTAGTAGTAATAAGTTACCTACTTATATTACTATACATTATAGTATAGAACTAGTTATTATAGCCTATATAGTATATATTAAGATTATTATTCTTATCTCTATTACTACTCTTATTATTACTAGTATTAATACCCTTAAACCTAGCTAGAAATATCTTATAGTCTAGGTTAACGTCGTATTCTTAAGCGTATATATAGAAGCGCTATCGTAATCTAGTATACTTATTATTTAAGTATCTTATTAACTAGTAGCCCTACTTACTATAGATAAAATACTTCTTATAGTTCTATAGATAGTATCTTTTACCTTAGTCATTACGACGATTAGAGGGATAGTTAGGGGAGGGCTATACTTGCGTTAGTTATTACTACAGCTATTATTATAGTTATACTATTAATTATCGCTATAGTTACTATTATAGTTATACCGTTAGTTAGTATAGTATATATTATTATTATTAAGGCGTTATAATCTATAGGCGTTAAACTAAGTACTATTATTATAATACGTCTATATACCTATAGCGCTTCTAAGGTTTATAGCTACTCCTTTAAAGGTCGTAGATAGTTGGATTAAGACGCTACTATATACTAGGACTCCTTAACACGTAGATACTAGTTAGCTAGTAAGGCTACCCTCGCTACTACTAAAGTTCTAGATAAGTCCTTAATAGGTATATTATAGTTATTTAATAATAATCTTAAGATATTGCGTAATATCCTTATTAGGGTTTATTACGATAATTTCCTTAAGTATAGTAGTACGCTACTTATTTAAGAAGAGCTAATAATTCTCTAGTATATAGAAGTATCCTTAGATCTTAGTAATTATTTCTATAAAGGTTAATCCCTTCTACGTAAGGTACTAGTAATAGAATAACTATACTTTTCCCTTAAATATAGTACTAAACGCTATATTATATTATTCTAGGATAACGCTAGCTTTAGCGTAGAGATTATAGAAGATATTTAGCTTAATATTAAGTATATTATAAAGGTTACTAGAGAACTTTATATTATCTATATAGAGCTTAACGAGGTCGGTAAGTGCGCGTATACTAGGTAGTTGCTATAGTTGAGTTAGTAGTAGCGTTGCCTACTCTATAGTAGATATTAGGGTAGTAGCTATCTATCTTAGATATAGTACTACTATCTATTAGTATTTGAAGTTTAGGTTAATTATAGTAAGAGTAAGGTCCTTCTTAGGCTATAGTAGGTAGGTATCTATATTAAGGAGATTAACGAATTACTCTATAATAGTATCTTATTAGTTAAGTAGTATATAGATACCACGTAACCTAAATAAGTCCTTTATTATCTTTTAGATTTATACGTTAATATTATTAAAGAGTTCCTTTAACTATAGTTTAAACTATTCCTTAAACTCTTTAAGTAGGAAGTTATTAAACTATCCTCTATCCTTAATTATTATTATCTAATTAATAGTATAGGTATTAAGGTATTTTATATTAATATTAATATTAAGAAGGTTATATTCTTTATTAGTGTATTTAGTTGTATAGAGGCTACTAAACTAGGTATAGTTCCTAGCTTCCTTATACTATAATATACTTATTAGGTTATACGTTAGTTAGCTAGATTAGTTACTAGTAGGGTTAGTCCTATACGTAGTTAATATAAATCTATTCCTTAACTAGGCCTATTAGATAGGGGAGTTTTAGTATAGGATTTCTTTTAGGTCTATTAGCTAAGCGCCTTACCTATTAGATAGGGAGATCCTAGTAGGTATCTCTATACTTCGTACTAACATTAGTTTCCTAGGCCTATTAAGATAGGGAAGGTTACTAATAGCTAGCTACTTCTTTTACTAGAACTAAGTCCTAGTAAGCTAGGGAAATTCCTCCTATAGGATATATCTTACTAATCTATAGTTTTTTAACTACTAATTAGTATTAATATAGTAAAGGTATAGTTGAATTAGAAAACTGTAGTTTTAGTACATAGGTAATTATAATTAATTCTAGCTAGGTTGTATGCGCATAATATTTATCCTGCGTACGTACGCGTAGGAGCCGCTAAGGCTATAACTAGGCCTAATTAGGTATTAGGCCTAGTTGTAACCTTTAGTAGTTACTCGTGCGTTGGTTCGACTCCTAATAATATCCTTTTATCATAATATTATCTAGATTAAGGTAAACTATTAAACTACCTTAAATCTAATAATTAAGAGTCTTACTACCTCAACTAAGTCGAGTAAATCAATTAACTATATTAACTAAGTCGATCCTACAGACTCAACCGAACCGAGTAAACCTTACTGAGTCGATCTTACTACATCAACCGAGTCGATCTTACTGCATTAACTGAGTTAATCTCGCTATATCAACTGAGTCAATCTAACGGACTTAACTAACTCGAGTAACCAATAAATACAATAGTATATATGTCGTATTGCGATCTAATAGTAACGCTAAGGAATACTACTAACTATACGGTATAGATAACCTAGCTATAATCTAGATAAGTGGTCTATAACGTCTAGGATAAAGTTAACCTACTATAAACGTCTAAAATCTAATAAGATAGTCTAAGCTATTAACTTAATTAATACGAGTATAAATATAAGTAGCTTACTAATCTAAAATATACTACTAGTATAGATAAACGAATTGAATAAGAGCGTACTTGTAAGTACTATATCTACTTACTTAAATTGATAAGGAGTGTATTAAATTAGGAAACCTAGCTAAGCTAAGTATAACTAAGCTACTACTAATATAGAAGCTTACTAAGTAGGAGAGGTATTAATAGTATTAATAGTATTAATAGTATTAACTGTATTAATAGTATCAACTATATTAACTAATACCTTAAACTAAACCAGGTTAACCCTAAAAGCCTAGAAGCGATTACTATATAGTATCTATCTTAAAAGAGGAGAACTACGCTACTCTAGTAAACTAAACTAGGTTAACCTTAAAAGCCTAGAAGCGATTACTATATAGTATCTATCTTAAAAGAGGAGAACTGCGCTACTCTAGTAAACTAAACTAGATTAACCCTAAAAGCCTAGAAGCGATTACTATATAGTATCTATCTTAAAAGAGGAGAACTACGCTACTCTAGTAAACTAAACTAGGTTAACCCTAAAAGCCTAGAAGCGATTACTATATAGTATCTATCTTAAAAGAGGAGAACTATACTACTCTAGTAAACTAAACTAGGTTAACCCTAGAAGTCTAGAACCGATTACTACTATAGTATCTCTCTCTTAAAAGAGGAGAACTGCGCTACTCTAGTAAATTAAATTAGGTTAATCTAGAAAGTCTAGAAGCAATTACTATATAGTATCTCTCTTAAAAGAGGAGAACTATACTACTCTAGTAAACTAAACTAGGTTAACCCTAGAAGCCTAGAAGCGATTACTACTATAGTATCTATCTTAAAAGAGGAGAACTACACTACTCTAGTATATTAAATCTAATTATCCAATAGGCGAGCTCGTAATAGAGTAGTAATATTACTACCTTAACTAAAACGAACTATACGCCTTAACTAATACGAGCTAAATAACAAGTATAGAGATAGCCTACACATTATAATATAATCTAACTATAATGCTAAGAAATAATATAGACTATACTATATAGATTACTTAGCTATACTCTAGATGCGTAGTGTATAACGTTTAGGATAAGATTAACCTAGATATAATTACTCTATTAATCTAGAGACTAGAAGTAGTTAGAGCTCTATTAATTACTAACTATACCCTAGCTATAAACGCTTAGAATCTAACTAGATAATCTAAACTCTTAACTGTAGGTCTTAAAGCTTTTAAAGAGGAACTTAAATATTATAAGACTCTAGCTAAGTAATACTATAGTAATTAATACAAGTACGAAAATAAGTAGGCGAGCCTCTAGTATATCGTTACGCTTATCTAATCCGTAGCCTCGCTATATCTATAGCGTACGTACTATATACTAGACTAGTTACTTCGATAGTAGCTTACTAACCTAAAATAAATAGTTGGTATTAATAAGCGACTTAAATAGGAGAGAGCTTATAATAGATATATTAACTTACTTAAGTAAATAAGGAGTCTATTAAACTAGGATACGTAGCTAGCTAAGTATAACTAAGTAGCTACTATAGCTAAAGCCTATTAAGTAGTAGAGCTATTATAAATTAATATAATTATAAAAGACTTTCTAGTAGCTATTAATAAAGTAGTACCTATATAGTTAATAACCTTTTAAGACTATAGACGTTTTAAACCTAGTATAACCTAGAAGGAGATAATAAAACGATTCTAAAAGTATATAATAGTAACTTATCCTCTTAGATTAGGGAAATACAAGGCTACTTTTATAGTTAATAATACCTTAGTATATCTCGCTAGTAGTAGTAAATCTACCTAGAGTAATAATAGGGATACCTCTCTTACTAAAAACGCGCTACTTAATATATAGAGTAGACCTCGATATTAACGTATACTAGACTATTAGGCTAGTCCTTAGACTTAATCTAAGTTAAACTTAAAATCTAGGATAAAACCTATAATTAACGTAAACGTAGAAATAATGCATATATTAAATAATCTTATAATTAAGAAATAACTATAGTAGATAAAGTATACTACCCTACTTATAGTAGATCCTATAATATACAGGACTACTATTATATCTACCTAGATAAGGCACCTAAGTAGTAGATCCTAAATAAGACTTAATAAGAGCTTGTTATAGAGGGGTGCAGAAAATAAAGTGTAATCGTTTTTTTAACCTTTTTTAAAGTTTTATAACTTCCTTAATATAAGAGCTATAACTATAAAAAATAGATATTTTTAAAGAGAAAAGCTTACTCTTTTAGGTTAAAGAAAGTGGTATAGCTTAGTAAGCGTATCTTAGCTATAGTAGTTCACTGAAATAGGGGTATCTTTTTAAGCCGTGTTTAAAGGTTTATAACTTTTTATTTTAAGTATCTTTTTCTCTATATTTTATATATATTAATTATATATATAAAGCCTATTATATATTTGCTTTATAGATATATTGTATTACTATATTAATATTTATAAAGAAACTTGGTTTTTTTAGAGTTTAGCTAATAAATATATATTAGATAGGACTAATATTTAGTTTAATAGCCCTTAGCTATTTTAACGGCCTCCTACCTTCTAGGTAAGGATAGTATACAATTATCTATAGCCTGCTAGCTTATAGCGTTCTATTCTTCTATTATAGCAAGCCTAAAAGCTTCTATACTCTTTAAATTAATCCCTATACCTAAACTCTTTCTAGGCCGTTTATTTAGCCTATCTTTAAGTAGACTCCATACATTTTCAATTGGATTTAAATCTAGGCTATAGGCGGGGTAAGGATAGAGCTTAACTCTATTTCTTTTAAACTAACTCTTAACGGCGTTAGTTTTATGGATTTTATGGTTATCTTGTTGAAATCTCCATCCTAAACAGATAATTAATATATAAACTAGAAATATAACTAATATATATATATATATATATATAGTTATATATATAGATAGATAAAGGAGTAAAAAGAGATAGTAATACTAACCGCGTTTTATATGCTTTTTAACTACCGGATTTAGTACCTCTTGGATATATCTTCTATTATCGAAAGTTGAAGTCTTTATAGGGTCCCTTATAAAGATTAATTGAGATCGTCCTCCTATCCAAATAGATCCCCAAACCGAGATAGTTATATCTCTAGCTATAACTTAGTTAGTATTATAGCTATAAAAAAACTAATTAAATAGAAAAATTCGTTATAAAATATAGAATAAAATAGCCTACTAGGAATTTTTTTAAACTTACTTTTATTAGTTATAGAGACTAATTGGCGTCCGGCCTTTATTTTTCCAACTTTTCTATAGTACTCTTATCTAGCTCCATGCCCTCTTTGTATAGAACTTTCATCTGAAAATATAATCTTTTCTAGACTAAATCCTTTTTTTTCTACTAACTTTAATTGCTCTTTAGCGTACTTAAGTCTTAATTTAGCTAAATTAGCTGAAATTAAAGGCTTTTTAGTAGCTATATTAGTAGTAACTCCCTCCTCTTTTAAAATATATTGTAACTTTCTTATACTAATACTAAGATCATTTTCTAGTATTAATCTCTTATTTATCTTCTTAGGGCTTCGAATTATATCTCTTATTATAACTCTTTTTTCTCTTTTAGAAACCCTAGTAGGTCTTCCTTTATTTCTTTTTATATCTTCTACTTTTATAGCTTTTTTCTTCTTAATTCTATAAATAGTACTATATATTACTTTAATATTTTTTTTTAAGATAGTAGCTATCTTATTAGGGGAGGTATTAGCTTCTAATAGAAGCTAGACGTTTAATTCGAGTTTCAAGAGATTTAGTACTATTTTAAAGGATTTAGAAGAGTAAAAGTAAAAATTCAAAAAGATATTAATTTATAAGCCTTAGACTAGTATTTTAGTAATTGATTATGTAAGCTAACTATTATTCTATTTTTTTAATTTTTTTCCTCTAATCCTAAAAAGTTACTTATATAAGTAACCTATACTATAAATTTAATTATATAATCTTATCTAACTAGATTAGGCTTAGTATAAAAAATAGACTTTTTTAAACGCTAATTAAAAAGTTATACGACTTTAAAAACTAAGTAAAAAAATACCCCTACTTTAACTTTAAATATAATACTAATAATTATATAATATTATAATTTTTTTATTAGAAAATTAAAATATACCCTTTTCTCTATAAAACTAATATTTTATTTTATTTCTAGCTTATATAGTCGTTAAGATATAGTATTTTAAAAAAGGCTAAAAAAAAAATTACACTTTATTTTCTACATACCTCTATAACTATAAGCGTAAGTATAATACTACGCTTTAAGGGCTAATTAGAGGATAGATAAAACCTTATATTAAGTAATTATAGACTCTAATACCTAATGTCTAAGATAAGTGACTAGATAGCTAGAAAATCTCTGAAGTTACCCTTGCTATAATAAATAACTATAATAAATACCTACTCTAAAACTTATTTATCCTTAATTTAGGCATAACCTACTATATTATAAATAACCCCGATTATATCTATAACTACCGTCTACCTACTTAAGAAGACTATATCTAGGCTAGTAATTTAAAGATATAGGTAAAGGGATATAGATCTATTAATCTAACGTTAAAGAGTTAATCTAAGGTAAATAAACTAGCTCTATATAACGTAGCTATATACCTAGATATCCTCTATAACCTAGTCTTATTTCGACTACTCTAGTAGAGAGGAATATAGTAGAATACCTAAGTAGAACCTACAACCCTAAATAAGCTAGATGGGTAGATAATTAGAGACCTTACTAAGATCTACGGCTAGTAGGTACTCGAGTTTTATCTAATGTAAGAAGCGTTGTATTACACCTATAAGCCTCAGTTAGCTAGAGGGTAATAGTAGTACTCTAGTATAATAGACTTAGCTACCTAGGACTAGTAGCAATCGAGTACCTTATCTAGTAAGCTTAAGGGGTGCGCGTTAAGAGAGTAGATTAGCCGAATGCTACAAGTAAACGATAAAGGCCCTAGAGAGAGAATTGCAATCGATTTCCACTTATAAGATATAAAGCGTTACTAAAGAGAAGAGCTAGATACTAGCTATAGACTAGTACTCTAGACTATGGCTAGAGCTTACCTATATAATTAAACTCCTAACGCCAACTTATTAGCTAGAGATAGAGTCCCTCTATAAGGATAATACTAAACTAGATACGTTAACCTAAAGTAATAAAGTAGACCTACCTAGCTACTACTAAGGAAGGAAGATTAGGGATTACTACCTAACTCTACTATACTCTCTACTACCTATAGTACTACTAGCTTAGTTAATAGCCGGTAATCTACTAGAGACTGTAATAACTTACTATAATAACTCTAGTACAATAAAAACTATACTATAGGTAGCTGCCTTTATAGCTAGTATATAAGTAGGATACGTTAGGTAATATAGAGGAGAGATAATAGATAAAGTAAAAGATGAAAAGGATGCTCGCTAGAGGCTTAAAGCTCTATTAAAACCAACTCCTACCTCTACTAACGTGCTGAATAAACTTAGATAATTATCTAATAGGTAAACTATTTAAAGAAGTAGAGTAAGCTTACCTAGCTAGCTATTAGTAGATAAGATTATAGACTAAAGTACTAGCTAAATCTATTAGACTATCTAGCTAGTAGATACTTAACTATATTTAGACTAGTCGTCTATAGAGACTAGCTTTTGCAATATTACGATTAGCTCGATCCCTCTTAAATCCAAGCACTAAGTATCAAGTAGTAGCTAACTAAATTCTTATATAGTTATTAAATACAAGATAGAGAGTTCTACAGCTTAGTAGAGGTAACTTACTATAAGTATTACAACCTCTACTACCGAAGCTAAACTACTAGCACTATTATAAGTAGCTAAAGAGGCTATATTTACGTTAAGACTACTAGAAGAGCTATAAATTAAATTGGATATAGACTAAATCACGATATAATGCGATAATATATAAAGGCTATATATTTTCGGTAGGGGATATTTAGGTTTTTAGCGGGGTTACGTAACTGTACTTTATAATACGTAGGTAGTATATAGTATACTATAGGGGGACCCTACCAAGCGTATAGCGTACATAGCTATAGAATATTAAAATATCTACTAGCGCGCGATTCTATAGTAAACTATCTTATCTAAAAATGCTATCTCTTAGTTCTAGCGTTTTAGTAATGTATTAATTCCTAAATTTACGCTATCTACTACTAGTATAGTATATACCTAGATTTTACGTTAACTCCTATAATACTATAACCCTATCCACCTACTATCTTAAAAAGTTACGCAATATTCTTGTAGGGGTTTATTTAGTTAGTACTTACGTGAAAATAAAGTTTTAAGTATTATAGAGGCTTTAGTAATTAGCTGAAGTTAGGATATAGATGTATAGATAGGATCTGCACGATCTACAACACTCCTTTACGCTTACTATATATACTATACTTATATATTACGTTCTCTAAGGCTAGTAAATAAAAAATAGACATATTATTAATATTATATAATCTTAGTTTTATATTTAGACTATAGGTAATACCTTAGGAGGCTAGTAAAGGAAGTTTATATCGATTTTTAGTAGTTTAAGTATATAAAGTTATATATTATACGAATATATACATTAAATATAGCCTACTCTATATCTCTAAGTTTAATATTCTACTAAGGTACGCTATAATCGCTAGCGTACGTGATATTTATATAGTAAAATAGGGGTATATAGCGCTACGCGGGCGTTAAGCGAGAGTAAATAATAATTAAGGATATAGCCTAGTTTTACTCTTCCTAGTTATTATCAACCTTAACCTAATAACTAGGCTACTTCTTCTTTACTCTCTATAAATGTTCTCTAGTAAGTTAGGGAGGTAATAGCGAGTTTAGAGTAATAGTAATCTCCTTTTAGCACTATTTTAGGCGCTTGGGTATACGCTACTAGCTGGCTGATATTTCGCTTACTAATACGTGATTATTAGATATAACTTATCTAATTTCAGGTATATTTTGACCGGGTAAGGCATTATAGGGATTTATCTAGCGGCTTAACGCCTATACGAGCGTTGTAATAGCTATTAACTGTTTACTATATAATATACTATTAACTAGAGTAGCTAGGAGTAGTTTTAATAATTTTCTACGACGCTTTTTCTATACTATAGGAGTACTCTATAATACCTATACTCGCTTAATATAGATGCTCTAGCGTAGAGGGATAGGTTGCGAGGCGTTAAGGGGCGTAATAGTTTGAATAGGGGCGGCTAGTTTTATAGTAGTTGAACCCTTAGGCCTCCCTTTTACTAGTACAACTATAGAGTCTTAAGGTATAAATGGTAGTAGTAGTAGGTTTAATAGTAACGGCTAGTACTACTAGTACTACTAGATCTTATCTAGATATATAATATAGTCCTCTACTATAAACTTTTAGTATAACGTATAGTAGTAGGGTATACTATATTTCTAAGTAAATGCATAAGAGTAAATTAGCTTATATAACTCCTTATCTTTAGCGAGTTTTACCTATACTAGTAGGTGGTCTAAGTATTAAGAGGTAACTATAAAATATAGGGCGCTAAACTCTATTATTTAATAATCTCTTTTAATAGTAGCGTAGTTTTAGCCTAATCTCTTACTATATTAACTCCGCTATCTAGTTAATATTATATATATATCCTATAAAATATTATATAGATAGCTAGGAGTTTAGAGGTACTTCTTAAGATAACTATAGGAGCCTTCTAGCTAGGTGGTAGTATTTATGCCACAATTAGGGAGGTATTTAGTAAGGTACTTAGCCTACTAAGCTTTAACTAGTATAATATTTTTAGTAATATAGGCTAGAAGCTTAGGGTACTTAGTATATTACTCCTTTATTTTAGCCTACTTTTTATTAAACTCTACCTAAGTTTTGCAGCGCTAGATATTATACCAGTAACCTATAAAGGCCTTCCTTTCTACCTCTATCTCTATATAACCTTTATTATTACTACGCTGTACCTTCCGGATATCCTACTCTACTATAGCCTTCACTTCTATATAGTTTAAGAGATGCTAAAGGTAGAGCTTTTAGGGTATTTCACCCTAAACTTTACCTAGAACAGCCTTTAGAGATCGATTATTATTAGTTACAAATACCTTTAGCTCTACTTTAAGCTCATCTATTATCTCCTTTAGCGTTTATATAGCCTAGAGATAGGTATATATATCCTCTTTTAGTATAAAAACGTACGCAACATTATAGTTTAAAGCTAAAGGAGTAACCCCTAAGATGTATAGAAGAGGCATTTTAAAGCGGTTTATATTATACGTTGTATTAATTAGGAGTATATTAGAGGTAACGCGGATAATGTTAATGCACGCTAGGTATGCTAAAAAGAGAGTATATAATCTCCTAAACTAATTAAAAGTAGAACACTACTAATACTTCACCCCTAGGGCGTCTACTACATGTGCATCTCTCTCGTAATTATTAAGAAACTTATATAAAGCTTAGACTTTATTGAGGCCGCCTAAGGCGTAGCGCTGTACGCTCTAGATAACGTTTATTACATTATTATAAGTATAGTAAGTCTCTTGTATACTAAGATTTTTTATAATCTCTACTAGAGGGATCCTCCGTAAAGTCCAATCCCTTATTTATACTTTTACTTCATTAGATAACTTCCTGAAATATAGTAATAATAGATTATTTATTATTAGTAGATAAGTATAGTTTAGGTGTATAGTAACTAGTATAAAAATACTACTACGGTAATATAGTTTAGCACGCTATAGGCAGTTTAATAACTTCTTTATACTACATTTACGTAGTTTACTATCCTTATTCACTCTCCTAGTTGCCTTAGATTTCCTCTTTCTACTATGTGCACACCTTAAGTATACCGCTCGTATCCCCTACTATTTACTATAATCTACCTTATTAATAGTAATCCGTAACCGTTGTACTAGCTATACTATATATTAAGTACCGAAACAGCATCCTTATAGCAGCCGTATAGAAGAGATAATAGCTAAGGAGGTTTATAATCAGGATGTACGGAGTGAATAGGTCATCGTCAACCTAATCTTTAACTAATAGAGTAGCCGGTCTAGTAGATTGTTCTACGGGTTCATCTTCACTATTAGTAATAAGGATAGGCTCATTAGTTGGCTTAGGGAGGTATAGTAGGCTAGAGTGCTGCTGTAGGTGTACAAAACTCATGTTAGAGTAGCTTGAATGAGGAGCTAGCATTTTAATAAGATCTGGTGGAGTAGGAGGCAACTTGGGATGCAACTGTAGATACAAGTAAAAACTTCAACACGCTGCAACTTCACGACGCGATGTCCAAATATGGTCTTTTTTGGTTCTATAAGCTCCCCTATATATACTCTATAATTTAAGAATTTAAGACTATATAGTAAGACGGTGTACTATACGTGCATGGCGTGCACAGATTCAATAAACTTTAAAGTTCGTAGGTTTCAGCACAACGTCAGGCGCGCCCTCTAGTGGACTTGGCGTCGGTAACTCAAAAATATAACGCCGGTGCGCGTATAAGATCAACGTTGCGGAAGGGCTCGATGCAGCACGTCAAAATAACGGTTGGAGGTGAAATATGGGGTAATGGCGTACGCGCGCACTAGCCACACTTGAGGCGTTGTACAGTATACTACATACTGCCTACGTATTATAAAGTACAGTCACGTGACCCCGCCGAAAACCTAAATGTCCCCCGCCGAAAATGTGTGGCCTATATAAACAATCCAGCTCGTCACTGAAGAGCTAGCCGAATCAACATTAAATATACTTAGTCAATAGAGATGACTGCCGACGGCTTTATAAAGGCACTACTAGGAAACAAATAGGAAAGCTTTCTAACCCAGCTTGGGCTAGTAGAAGTAAAGGAGTAGCAGGGGATAAATGAGGCGCCTCTTGACGAAATTCAAACTCAGCTCGATAACCTTATGCTCACTTAATAAGTCCTGGTCCAGCTTAAAGAGCTTCAAGCTGAAGGGGTGTGTCAGATGAGATAAGCAATCCAGTCGAGCTGCCCATGGGGCTGGCCTACGAGCTGGCACACGAGATTCAGATGTCGATCGAGATGGCGATCGATTTGGCACGCGCGCGCACGTGCGCGCACGTGCTCCACTAGCTAGGCGAGCCAATCAGCAGATTCTAGGTGCACCCGGAGTCTATCGGCAACTCGCCAGCCGGCCACATCATTAATAAAGAACCACAATTAATCTAGATAATCAATCAATTAAATCATCATCACACATCAATAAATCATCTTTTCACTACGTGCAATAATCACATCCTTTTATCACAATATTATCCAGATCAAGGTGAACCATCAAACCACCTCAAATCTGACAGAAAGAAAGTAAAAGGAAAGAAAGGGAGGAAATCAAGAGATAGTTAAGTACTATCTCCTCCTACTCCCTTATAGTAGTATAGTATAGACGATATAACGTCTAGAACCTACGTACCCTTTCCGCAATAACTAACACGTATTAGGGTTTATCTATCTTACCTATAGTAACGTTAGATAAGTTCTAAGGAAAGTCGTAACTAAATTAGAAGTCCTAGATAGTGCTTCGTATATGTAGCTATTGCTTAAAGCTATCTAGCACGTCCTTACTACTTACCGTATTAGAACGCATTCGTAGCACAAGCCTAAGAACTTACTATAAAAAATTTAGATTATAGAATACTAAATATAGCCTTACCTTTCTATTAAATCTTCTTTAAAACGGCATGAATGACGCTCCTCCACTACACGTAGTAATCCGTTATAAAAATTAGTTATTAAGAACTCAACAGTTAGGCTAATAGACCTTAAGGGTTATTCCTATATACTTAGTCTATGTATTGAACTAAGCGATACTCTATTCGATCACTCTATTAAAATAGTAGACTACCTTCTCTTCGATGTCGTCCGCTAAATTGGCTGGTAATATATAGTTGTTGATTTTAAGCTTCTTTTGCTAGCCTAAGCTAAGTATTGGCTTGTACTTTTTTAGGAAAAAGTTGTCTGGATCTAAATCTCTAACGTTGTTGTTGACTGGAGAAGGAAAATCATAATTGGCTGTCGTCAGTATGAATATGCATAGGTGGACGTGTTCATAGCCGTCAAAACGCATTCATCAGAGAATTCCCTAATCTACCCATCGCAAATCCGAACCCACAGGGCTGATGGCCTGTAGCACATCGGAGGAGAGCTAATATAGTACTTGTTCATATGGAGGTCTTGGGACTCTCTTAAAATTAGGAAGGTGAACTCAAGAATCCTGTGCCTCTGCATTTGGTAATCGCTATTAAAGGGCTCCAGTGTCTTCGCAACCCACGAGATCCACCAAGCCCCTTTTCGATTGAGCCATTGCGTACAACCGCGAAGATGGTCCAGTTTCTTAACCTCTCAGTAGCGCTTGCGCTCGTCACTCTCGTTTCTACTCAATGTGGATCTGGAACACCTGATGCAACTGTTACCGGCTCAGGAAGCTCTTTCGTCGCAAGGGGGGCAGCTCAACAGTATACACGGGCGACTATCTGACTGCGATCCAACGCGCTGTTGACTCAATCAACAGTGGCCAAAGAGCGTCCGTTATATCTTCTGGATCTATTGGTGCAGGAACCATTACGATTCAGGCTGGGAAACCATTCGAAGGATGTGGCACCATCAACGCCGCAGTCAAGAGCGGCCGTAGAGCCATCGAAGTTACTGACGCCGCAAATGTCAAGATACCATATCTCACCATGACTGGCAATGTTTATTTCGGCTTGCGCTTCTCTGGTACCACAGGCCTCACGCTCGGCAACCTCAACTTTGACCTCACCACCGGCTTGGCTATTCGATTTGATCGCGATCGTGCGGCCAATTCCCATGTTAAGATGGGTACGATCACCTTCACTAGAGCTAGCTCGCACTGTGTCAAGTCTTGGAATATCGACAAACTTGAGATTACATCAGTTATCGCACGCAACGTCGGCGAGTGTTGTTTGTTGCTTCAAAAAACCACCAATGCTCGTGTAGGTCTCGTCGATGGAGACAACGTCGCCGCTGGAACCGGATACGCCACTCTTCGATTTGCTAATCAGAGCGGCAAGGTCAACGGGGGTTACAACACCAATGTTTACATCGATAAGGTCAAGTCGCGAGGTGGCGGTCGCGGCGTCATCTGCGTCTCAGAATCAGGTGGTGCGGAAATTGGAAGCATCGATCTCGCGAACAACGGGAACAATGCGATTCTGATTGAGGATTGCTACAATGTCAATATCAAAGGCGGAACCGTCAATGGCGGTGGAGAGGTCAGGCTTTCTGCCAGGTCTGAGTTCGCAAACAGCAGGGATATCGCCATTACCGCAAGAGTTGACGGAACTACCGTTCGCGAATGCTTACTATCCATGCACCTCGTCATAGCTAATCAGCTACCAATATCGTGTTCTACAAAACGGCCTGGTCCGCAAAAAATATTACAGGATCCCAATCACTGCAAGGTTTAGACGGTTCAAATTTGGCCCGTACGTTTGCGACCACTTTCACTATGGGTCGTCGAAGTGCAGCACCATGTCAAATCAGGAAGTTCTACGTAGCGATGACACAGGGGTGATGGCGCCTTAAAGCATTGAACAGTCACATTCTCCCTTCTGTAGTGAGATTCTTGACATTCGTTTACCATTCTCTTCGAGTCTTCCTATGGCACCTTTTAGTCTTTGGCCCCTCATACTTATAAGTGCGTCGCTTGTACACCCTGCCCTAGCCACATGTTATTATCGAAATGGAACAGCTACAACGTCGGATTACCCGCCATGTAGTGTTGATCCCCCAGACCCGACGAACACCGTTTGTTGCGCAAAATGGGACACATGCTTACTGAATGGATTGTGCCAATCGACTAACAATAACGTGATTTATCGGGAATCATGTACGAAGAAGAACTGGGATGAGGGAGGTTGTTAGGAGTTATGCTCGAATGAAGTAAGACAGTAGAGAGGCTGCAATTGGCAAGACTGACTAGGACCAGCGCGAAGCTCAAAAAGATACGGATATTGCTGTCACGCCATGCGGTGGAAAACAAACATCACTTGAATGGTGTTGTGGCCAAAGTGATGAGTGCTGTACAGTCGGCAGTAATGTCCCTCGATACACTATTGCAGCAAAATTCGGTGAGCTATACCCAGCCCTACATCATCGAGCTCCAGGCCTTCTTTAGCCATGTCTTCGGCATCCCTAACTCCCGGCACTTCGCCATCATGGCCGGCGGTCTCAAGTGGATTATCAACGGGTGCAAAAGCTGGTGTGGGCGTTGGTGTTACACTTGGCGTCATTGCGCTTGTTGGGTTGACAATCTTCATATGGAAAGCCTTGCATTGGCGAAGGACAGCAAAATCCACTTCGATTCCATACGAGATGCCTGAGCGGTACCAGCAGAAAGAGTTGTATTACTACCAACAAGATACGAAACCTGTCGCGCACCTTGCTGGAATTGAGGATGAGGTTCACGAAATGCCAAACTCGCACATATCGGCTCCCAGCCCGCATACTTGAGATAATCCGAGGACATAAAGTAAGGAAAACAATGACTTCTATGAATGATATCATAGATAATTATGTATGAATAGATTCAAATAACACTATAATTCATATTTTGCGCCACTAAGGTTGAGAAATTTGGAATGGTCATACGTGATTTTATAGAGGAAGTTGGACATGACATCCAAATCTCTGTCTTGATTTGGTACTTCACCCGCCGATGATAGCGATTCGTCAGAATCCTTATGAGCTAGAGCAAGCTCGTGTCTACAAAAGCCGTGGTTTATTTGTCTTATGTGTCCTTGAAAAGGTCCCAGTGCCCTTGTTCGACTCTCACGCTCACCAGACATGACTCTGATTGAGTTTCAGATGATTCGTACTGCTCGAGCCTACCGGACTGGCATAGATGTATATCATCAGGAAACTTCAAAATTGGAAGGGCCCAGATGGCTAGTCGTATCCTCAATCGAAAGGAGTCGACTTGTTTCACACTGAAGCCACGCAATTTGTTGGGGGTGTCTTCAGAGGGCATGTTCCACAGAGGACGCTCTAGTAAAGCGGAAAGTGAATTATGTGAATACTCTTTGTTGTCATAGCACCCGCGAAATCCGGACTCGCCGCTTCCTGAGAGATACTTCCGGTTTTCCAGCGGCACAGCGTGCACGTACTGTTGAAGCAAACTCCTGATAGATCTTCTTACTAGAAGACATCCTCCGTGAATCGAACCGGAAGTTGCGGAAAAGGAATGTTTCGCAAGGTGATACTTCCTCGTCTATCTTCCAGTAGCAATCTATATCAACATCCAGTACCGGCCCAATATCGTACCGATCCAAAATATAGCCCATCTCATGAGAATCCTTTTCAGTAAGGCAATTAAGTACATGAAGTGTGGTACAGATACAGATGATAGCTAGGATAGGGGGTTTCTTACTTTCTCAGTAAGACTGGCACGTTTTGAGAACGTCCATCGTTACCTCCATCATTGTGCTTTCGTAGTCCACTGTAATAATGGCGCCTTCAGAACTCAACCCAAGCAATGAATATATTCGATCTCTTAAGACCGAGCACCCCCTTTCTCTGAAAAGATATAAGAGAGTCATCAGAGGCATGCCTCTTCTCCCGGAGTTCGCAGCTGAGATTTCCATTTCAGAAGCCTGTGTGTTGCTTGACGGTAGGTATTGCTCTTTGAATACTTTGAATTGCTGCATAGGTCCGCCGAATGTACTCAATGGGAAATCAAACCAACGCCAAATTCGATCGAATTCAATTGCCACTGCGTCCAATTGCAGGAAAATTTTCTCGGGCAGCAGAATTTCTTGTACGATCCAAGCTCGGTTCCAATACTCGTTCTTACAAACGAACTCGTAGATCTCGCGGCGGAGAGATGAGAAACCCTCAAAGGGATCTTTCCAGCTTGAATTCTCCTGCATAAGTCGAAATGTAGGAACCAGACTGTTCCTCGCTCCCAGCCACGCCAACACATAATCGGCCATAAGGTAGATTTGACCCATTTTCCGGGCTTGATGGTTTCTTTCAACGGTGTTTATTGATCGATGCAAAATGCATCAATCCAGTATACCTCTGAAGAATCCCTATTTAAGCGTGCCATGTCGAGAAAGTCGAATAGGTTTTGTCGGATGCGAAAGAGTCTCCCATTGAGTAAAATACTTCGTGTAGATCCCCAGCAGTACGACAGACATGTGTATCTCGTTTTCCCCATGAGTGCATGTCCCATGAGGGTATGTCTCATTGTACATTGAATCATTTCATTGCTAGAAAGTCCAAGTTCTATTTGTATGATGCGAATCGAAGCTTGGTTGAGATCGAGAGGCTCATGCTGGAACATGACGAATATCTGAAGGCCACTAATTTCAATAACCGCTTTCGTTGAATTTCTCTTGCTGCTTTTGGCATTGAAGATCCTCCGAATCATCTCTACAGAAGCCTTCCGTGATGTCTTCGTGTCTCAAGTCGTAATCGAGGTTCTGTAAGAGTTTGTTTAGAAAGGTATGACACACTCTTTGAAGCACAGAATAACAAAGCCTCGGCCTATTCTACTACTCTGTCGTTTGTATGTGAGCATGAAATATAACTTTTAGTTTTACACGAGACTATCTTAATGAGGTTGTAAGGCTGAGGACTATATCAAACAGGGACATACAGAACCATAGGATACTGGAATGAGACTTGCCAGATGAGCGTTAGAGGCTCTCTAGCAATATGCACAAAGCAGGTATGAAGTTGCGTACATGGAATTGCCCAGGAGTTTGATAACTCAGCTCCCCAGCCTATACCCTTCTTCAGACAAGCGTTTGGCCTACTTCGTATGTAGACTAGCGCCAAGTTAAAATCCATATATATGCAGGAGCGCCTTCTTTGTATGCTTTTCCCTTGATCCAGAGTTGCAATAGTACTCTACTGGGTACTCTATTGATTCAAAAATCTCATAAACAGGATTGTCTCATATGCAAACGTGCTTCTGTCTGCATTCACATTTACAGATTCATTCTAACCACAAGACCAGCTTAATCAAGGCCCCAATCCCATCTTCGATTGATTCCAGCATAGAAAAATGAACACCCGTGCGATGAGACTGGCTTGCAGAGATGCCATATTCGCACGCTCTCTCAGAGGTGCATCCTTCTTTCGCTAGACCTCATATGTGAAGATGTCATGCCTCTGAGAGTAGGTGGAATGGGAGATGAACAATCAATCAAGTCACGATTTAGTACGGTGGGAGTCTCTAACCAGTCAAGTCAGTTGGGAATACGGCGCAGTAGTCTGTCTTGGTGAAAGAAATCTCCTTCAATACACAGGAGGAGTTTACACCAATTTTCTCATGAACACGGCGCATACTTCTTCCAGGTACTTTACACCAGGTTGATTGAACAAGATTTCCAGTCGAAAACTATCTTGATTCAGCTTTACCGTGAAAATCTCACTAGATAAGCAAGAAAAGAAGCTTGATTTGCTGGCGCGGAGGTCAGAATCTCCTAGCTCAAGAGGACGCACGAGTATTCGACAGCAGACACTCCTTCGGCCCAAATCACACCATCGCAGGATTGTTCACGGCATCTTCCATCGTGACTTTAGTCTCTCCGTCGTATTGTCTCAACGCTTCCCTTGCCCGTGCAGCCTCCTCAAGTACTATACCCTTGATTGAATCTGACCTTGGAATAAAACGTGCTTTGAAAGCCTCAGGTCTCATATTTTCACTCTCGGTGTACGCAAAGATGTCAAGCTTGACCTCATTTCCCTGTTCGAGCCCATCAGCTCTTTTCATTTTCACATAACGTCTCCACTGCGCCGGCGATACGTACGTTCTCATCGAGACCGGGCTTGATGTCAAAAGCCCAAATCAATCTTGCTAATGAGTACAGTAATCCCTGTTCAGCAAGCGGCTGACCACTACACTGTCGTCTTCCAAATCCAAAAGCGTTCATACCGTGACTGTTTGGATATGGCCGCTTTTCTGCGCCATCCAAGAACCTCTCTGGAATGAAATTATCTGGGTCTGGAAAGTCACGTGTATGGCGATGAATAGCCCACATATTGGCAGTGAAGTTTGTACCAGCCGGGAAATGATAGCCTTTATAATTAACAGGTTTCATGTTAGCGTGAGGTATGCCTGCTAGGATCGTAACTGTTCGCCAACGGAGAGTCTCCTTAACAATTGTAGCAAGATACGAAAGAGCTTTACTATCGATATCAGTCCAATTGGGCGATCGTTGGTGTCCAACAGCCGCATCCAGTTCAGCGTGTGCTTTGGCTTGTACTTCTGGGAAGCATGCCATAGCTAGGATGCACGAGATCATTGTGCTGCTGGTTGTATCAACACCACCGCCGATAAGATTACTCATGAGCGCTGCAACTTCAACGTCAGTCATTTGGTTTTCTTGCTGAGATTTTAAAATATGTTTTGCAAAACTTTTCTCGTTCTCCTCAGCACCTTCTTGCGTAAGGAGGTAGAAGTACCTCGCGTATATTGCTGCCGCCATGCGAAGTCTTGTAGGCAGTGCATATAACCATGCTGGAAGACGAGTCAGCCAGGGAATCGCTTCAATGATGAATTTGCCTGGAATGATGTAGTCGACCGCTTCCATTATTGCTAATGCCTGTTGCGCAACATAGTCATTTTTGTGGTCAATACGGCGACCCCAGCCGACGATTGATGTAACTGACACTGTGTACCGTTCGATAGACAATACGTAATCCATCGGGTCAACCAGAATATCGCGGACTAGAATATGCGATTCGGCAGCCTGGAAGTCACGGTAATTTCGTACAGCTTGAGAGCCGACTGCAGCATGCTGTAAAGCTCACACATCAATTCTTCAATCCTTCCAAAAAAGATAGTTTGACAAACCATGAGCTTGCGATGTAATCTCCATCTATCTCCATACACTAGGACAGTCTGGTTGGTTTTCGTACTGTTGATTGCATCGCCCATTGCGATTAATCTAGGCCGACTCGAGAAAATATCTGCCCTTTTTTCGAGCAACTCCGATGCCGCCCAAATGTCATTGAAAATGATACGTGGGTAACGTCCGATCCACAATGTTATCATCGGTGAGTCGTAGTACTGTGCCCATTTTTCCCAGACGATCCATGGCTTAACAGACGGCGTCTGGAAATGGTTTCCAACAATTGGTAAAGGAATTGGGCCTGGAGGGAGTCGACGACGCTGCCAAAGCATATAGACATAATCGAGTATGATCGCTAACGCGGCGATGAGAGAGATAAGTTGTAGCATAGCAATCGGCTATTTCGTTGAGAAAAGAGTACTACATTCACAACAGACAACATATGACAGTTATATTGCAACAGGTAGTAGCACTTCCCCAACACTCCACATCCGACTAAGGAAGCCCACATGGTCTACGCAAGTGGTGCGCGATGTAATATGTGGGGTGTTCTGGCTCACGCCCACACCAGCGTGTGGGCCACCCCGCCCAAACGCGGGGCACGCAGATCGCTCTTACTCCAAACGACTGCACAAACATACGTTACAATTGTGCACTATAAATCTATATAAAAGTATATTAAAACGCCAACGTACTTAACAAGCATATCCGAGTCTCGTCTAAGGTATATTTTGATATTTATATTACAATCGTGATTTTTAGTTTTGTCACCCCCACGCTTAGGCCACACCAAATATTTTGAATACTAAGAGCTACACCTTCTTCTAACCCACACAATAACATAAAAAAGAGGTATTTTAGTATAGAAATTTTAGGGAATTGAATGCGCAAGGGTAAGTTATTAGAAGTATAGCGTAATTATAGTATAGGCATATTAGATAAGGGTATAGTAAATAAGAAAGTAGTAGAGATTCTATACTACTTAAAACGTATAGTATAATAGATTAAGTAACGCGTCTAAACTACCTATAGTATAGCTAGCTAACCTTATATAGGCTACCTACGTATATTAAATAATATAGATATTTAAAGGCTAGAATAGATAGTTAAAAAGTACTTAAAAATTAAGTATCTTCTACTTATAAAAGAGGCGGGACTATAGGATAAGGAGGCTACCTAACCTACTATTTCTTACTCTACTATATATAACATACTAGCTATAGAGGGTCTCTATAAGTTTTAAGCGAAGCGTAGGCTAAAAATTACTAGAGAAATAGCTAAATTATGCCTCTAGCTTATTGAGCGTCTAGAGGGGTAGGAGTAGGAGAAGGAGACTCTTATATTTAGTAATAAGTATAGCGTTACTTATAGATCTAGCTATAATATAGAGTAGGTATAGCGCCTCTCCCTATAAAAATAGAGCTATAAGATAGTAGAGGAGGCGCCTACTAGTAAGTAGCCTACTCATATAGTATAGGGGGCTATCTAGCTTATAGAGAAGGGGGAGGTATAGAGGAGTTAGCTTATAGTTATAACCTAGGACCTATAGAGCCTAGGTAAAGGCTATACCTTATAGAGCTATATAAAAGTACTCTAGTAAGACCTCTAGCTAGTATATATTCCTAAAGAGTTATATATATAGGATAACTTATATATTTATACTACTTAAAGCTTATTAGATTAGCTAGAGGCTTATAATATTTAACTCCTTAACTAGCTACCCTATTCTCTAGACCTTAACCCTATAGAATATACGTAGCTAGTACTTAAAAGGATACTCTATAAGCTCTACCTAGAGTTTAATACTATAGGAGATATAGTAGAGGAGTAGGTAGCCTTTAAGGCTGGCTTAAAGGAGGCATAGGCTGCTATACCTAACTCTCTCCTCAAGAAGCTGATTCTATCTATGCCGGACCGCCTCGCAGCCTGCAAAGCTGCAAAGGGCTACTAAACTAAATACTAGATACAATATAATTATTTTAACACTCTTGAGTAATTATTTGGACGTGGTTGTAGAGTTGTAGCGAGTTGAAGTGGTGGTCAAAAGTGGTGGGTGTGGCCCGAGCGTAGGGGGGTGACAAAACTAAAAATCACGATTGTAACATTTGTGGTGTTTTAGGGGTAATATGAAGCTGGTGCTTAGCTCTCCAATCAAAATAGCGACAAGGCAGCGTAATAGTGTAGAAGTTAGGTCTAAGAATGAGCAGATGCATATCCACAAAAGACTCAAAGCATGTCTATTTGGAAAAGATCAAGAGAAGAAATAAAAGATCATTGATGGGAACAGATCTTAATGCACAAGGACTTGACGACTACATGGCTGCCTTGCTGGTCAAGCGCAATGAAATTGCTTTGCTATATACACATGAAATCTCAGACTGACTGGACAGAGAGCTAGATCTAGTGCTCAACCATGCCCAGGTAGAGTGCATCCATCTCTCAACAAAGTAAAAACTGTTCCTCTACACGCTTCGGTGGATCTTGCATCAACTCCGCGACAGCCTCACCATGCATATACCCATCAATATACACATCGCCGACATATCGATACTCGTCCTTGCGTCCGTCTGGGCGAAGTAAAATAGGCGTTGAACATCCAAAGGGTACAACAACAAGGTCACCCGTGGTCATGAACCCCGTACCCATCCCAATTAGACCTTGCTCTGTTATACAGAGACCACGTCCCATCATGCGGTTACCAAAGTGGTCCTGCAAAAATTTCCGCCGCGCGTCCGGTTCAATAAGCCCAGTCGCCTTAGCATAATGACTGAGATCCTCATCGATTGGAAGGCGTGACATTTTCTCGCGGATCAGAGACGAGAAGATATGGTAGCAAAGGTCTTGCCATAGCTGTGGTTCCTTCTGTTGTTCTGGAATTTGGCCAAGACATAGTGTCCTACAGAAAGCCTTATGCATTGGATGGCTTTCGTTACCATCTTGAATATTGAGTTCGTGTAAGAATACTGCACGCCATTGCAGGAATGCCGTGAGATAGTCTTGCGATGCGCAGAATGTCCCGACGGCGACGCCTGTTGCTCGCACGGCGTCGAGTTTAAGTGCTGATATTTGAAGTTTCCTTCTCTCGTCATCGAATCGATACTTTGCTCTAGTAAAACCATCTTTTCCCTTGGATGCTGCGAAATTGAGGGTACGACTAAGACCGGAGACTTCAGGTATGTGTGACCAGTCTGGACACCAAGAAGGTAGACCCGTGGAATTGACGTGGACAGGAAAGTGGATCGCCTCACGAATGACATCGAGCGAGTCAGTCGTGGAGATAAGATAGTCGCATACATCTATGTAAACAGTCTTGACCGATTGATCGTAATCAACCGGAAATTCGCGCTGAGTTGCTTCCGGTAGCAAACCCAAGATACCGAAAACTTTGTCACGAGGGTTTTCACTGAGCCTGAGTATAAAGGTTAGATCGAAAGTGATTGAAACTTTCGTTTCCAAGTGGAACTCACTTCTTTCGGCAAACACGCATGACTTCTAGTAGAGATTCATCGCCTAGTTGAACGAGAGCACTGCGATCTGGAAAGCTGGACGGCCCTTGGCGAATGTGAGGATCGCTCTCCCGATCCCAGAATACATCAGAAGCCTGTCGATAAACTGCCCATGGAAATACTGAATAACCACAATACACCAATTTCTTCTGAGCCAAGAGGACTTCTTGCACGACCTGGAACAATGAAGCAACCGGTCAGTAAGTCTGGCTTCAATAACGAGAAAGAGAGAGAACTTACCCAGAGTCGTTTCCAGTAATCTCTCTTGAAAAGCGCAAAC
This sequence comes from Phaeosphaeriaceae sp. PMI808, assembly GCA_021365335.1. Lineage (NCBI taxonomy): Eukaryota > Fungi > Ascomycota > Dothideomycetes > Pleosporales > Phaeosphaeriaceae > Phaeosphaeriaceae sp. PMI808. Next base: position 82,008 of record JAJTIZ010000091.1, read on the forward strand.
AACGCTGCCGAGTCCTTGTAGTTCTTGATTAATCGGAGGCTTTGAGGAGTTACAGTATTGTTTGCGACTTGCTGGAGAAGCTGCACCGCCAGTGCACTATCGTCAGCTTCTGGTCCCAGCCAGATAGCTACAAATGTTGCACGACTATAAATGTGGCCCATCAATCGGACTTGCGTTGCCCTTTCTTCTTTGTTCTGTTGATCAATACAGAGCGCATCAACCCATACTAAAGCTTCCTCTTTCTTCTGTCGAACTGCTTTGAGAGCATCGTAGAGGCTGGCAGCAACCGGTATAGTCACCCCTTCGAGCACGAGTGGCTTGGTATCTACAGAATCTCCCCAAGCGTACTATGGTAAAAAGCACGTTAGCCCATATCGAACTGCTGCAGCATCGCGCGTCTATCTTACAGATATTGCGATATAGTCAGGTGTTTCGTTCAGAGACTGATGCACAATCTCACACTTCAATTTCCACATCCTCTCTGGTAGGATACGAACTAGCCTGAACTCCATATCTTTCAGTGGCATATACTGGTAAGATTTTGGCCCAAGAACTCCAGACCCTGTGATGGATGGAGAAGGAGAGCGATTTGCGGACGAAATAAAGGATGCGGCAGATCCTGCGCGAGGCCGCTCAAAATCATAGCCTGCCTCGGATCTTGAGTCACCAGGGCTAACATTGTATCCAAAGGATTGAAGGAGATCAGGCTGGTACTGAGAGAACGAGAAACGAGGGACCTGAACATCAGGGAAGGGCTCAGGATCACGGACAGGCTCTGCTGGCGGTGGTTGGTTTCTACCTTGTGAAGCTGGATTTTCGATGTCATCGATTGGGTCACGAGGCCTTGAAGGAAGAGAATAATGGTGGCCTTGATCTATTCGTTCCGGCGGCGGATTAGCTGTGTGATTAAAAAGGTGGTCATCAGGCGTTAGCTTGATCGAAACAAGATTCGGATCGTGTTGCTTCGTTGCGGCCGGTTCTGGTCCAGGATTTCTTAGACGTGGAGGTAGATGATCTGAATCCATAGGGATTTCCATAAGATGCTCTCCATACGTGTCACGCCTAGATTGTTCTCGTCTCCTTCGCGAGTGTTCCATTTTCGGAATTTCTTCCACTGGATAATCATCATGACGTCGAGATTTGTAGCCCGCGTCGAAATCGTCGTCATGCCAATGATCGCCATACCTTTGTGCACTTGAAACATTTTTCGGTGCACGATGAGATGAATGCGCACGATGGCTATGTTTTCTATCAGCATCTTCTTCTCGCCGTCGCCGCCTTCCTTCATTATCAGACCGGTAGCCTTTATCAGCGGAGTGGCCTCTTCGTTCTTCTCCAGAGTGATGGCGCCTGTGCTTCTTATGAGATCTATCTTGGGCGTCTTTTGGATTCAGGCGGTCCCCACGTGTATGACGACCCGACACGCCAAGCAGATCAAGGAGATCAGATGTTGGCATCGTTGAGAGTTATTTATTGGTGAGATAATTGTTTCGCCAAAACCAAATCGAAAGAGTGACCCTCAGATGTAGATAATGCGCCGAATATGAGGTGTTCTTGAGGCTGAACGCTTCCTGGGTAATGGTGGGGTAAATGTAACCGGCCTGCGGCCCCCAACTCAGCTTGTTGCGCCAAATGTCAGCTCGCTTGTGTGAAGAAGGGTTGCCAATTAAGCGCACGCTTGGACGTTGCTCCAAGCTAGGACGATCGACATGTCTCGTGATAGTATTTTTTGCCTTCTGAACAGTCGCTAACACTGGATTACTCGAGGTGGCTGGAGGGGCGGTCGTTGAGGAAGCAGAGGGAGTTGCGGTAGACGACAATAACTCTAGAGCATCTTTGCTACGAGGAGGCGGTGCAGAGGAAGTGTTCACCATGGCATAAAATCAGCTAAAATAGATCGGATAGGGACTGATCGAAATAGGTAGACGTGAGCAATGTCCTATAAACGGAGAGTTTCAGCCGCATAGCCGGCTGAGACCCAGCACCTTAGAAACTCTCCCACGGCAGGGTTTGAACGCCTCTGAGAGCATACCGCAAAGGTTAGGCTCTATTCAAACCAATCACAGCTCAAAACACCAGTCTCACACGAACTGACCTTGGAAGCAATCCATTTAGTCGATGATGACGTCACCGCTGATTATGAAACTGGTTTCCCGGATACTCCCTCAAAGAAGGGAAAAAACGAAGAACTATCCCGTTTATCTTTTCATAAGAAGCTTGGCTCTGTGGAATGTAGTTCTTACTTCCAGGGTTTTTAATTGTCTATGAATCTAGCCAGCATCTAGCCTAGGCTTCTTAGTCTATCGTATGGGATGGACGTTTCAAAGTGCACATTCAGGCTGCTGACTTAGTGCTCGTATTGCACCCCTGTGTAAGCCTCGCCTGAAACCAGAGGTGTACTTTGTGGTGAGGTCACATAGCATCTAGGTTGCTTGACAATAACGCTCGTCTTTGGAACACGGTAACGGGCGAGGAAGTACAGAAGCTCGAGGGTGACAGTAGTACTGTTAGGGCCATCGTATTCTCGCCCGACGGACAACTCATCGCAACAGGTTCAGATGATAATACGGTTCGAATCTGGAACCCAACAACCAGAGAGGAAGTCCAGAAGCTCGAGGGCCACAGCGGTTGGGTCCTGGAATGTCGCAATTTCGCCCGACAGCCAGCTCATCGCATCAGGATCTTTTGACCATACAGTCCGGCTCTGGAACGTGACGGGTGAGGAGGTCTGGAAGCTAGAGGGCCACAACAAATGGATCAGTGCTACAGCATTCCCGCCTGACGACCAACTCATCGCATCAGCATCGGGTGACCATACGGTCCGACTCTGGAATGTAGTAACGGGCGAGGATGTCTAAAAGCTTAGCCAGCGCAATTAAATTAAAGTGCTGAGCTTCTCCAGCAATGGTCAAAGCCTACAGGCCAATAGAGGAAGTCTTCGTCTCTATTCACGCCGATCCAGAGAACAGTTGAAAGTCCGGGAGTTAGAAAGTAACATTTTTCAGAATGATGATTGGATAATGCTAGATGACCAGAACTTATTTCGGCTTCCTTATGAGTATTGAGGAATATACTCCGCTTCTAAAAATAAACTTTTGATTATAGGTCAAAGATCTGGCATGATCACTATTCTTGAATTCGATGCCTCAAGAATTGGAACTCACACCAGCTGAGACAGAATTCTCTACCGAAGGCCCTGAAGGTGGGCTTCAAGCTTTGCGGTTGGTGGTCGAGATTAACAGATATACAAGGTTAGATAGCAAGACACGAGGGTCGACATCTCTTATACGACGAACCTTCCGCAAAGTGAGAAGATAGTCAGCGAATAGAGAGAATTTCCCTCGTCATGTGTAGAATGCAGAAACTCAGGAAGGTGGCCAAGATAGCGCTTAGCGTTTATGAAGGGCGGCGGAGAGAATTAGAATAGGAGTAGACTTGTAGTAAATTACGGTAAGGGTAAGCTGATTCATGTGTAAAACTTGCAAGGATCACTTGGAGATCAAAACTGCTGCGCATGCATAAACCAGACACATGTTTTGCAAGCTACAAAACAATATGGATGGAGAAAGAAAAAGCATTAAAGGTCACGCTACCGGAGAAGAGATATATATCTATCAGAATTGAATCGTATGATCTCCAGACGTGAGCAAACGCCGATTGCGGGCTTAGATAACAGGAAATGAGACACATTATGATGTAGGAACTGGGCTGAGGAGCGGGAATGGATGGGGGCAGGCAAACCACCATGCGCGGACATCACCAAGCGCTCTGCAGGCCGTCAATGGCAATAAAGGCAGCCAAGATGACGATTGAAACGGACTCTAAAAATGATGATAATAATTAGATTGCCGAGGAGCGAGGAGCTCTGGGGAGTGAAAGGCTCCTGGGAGGGAAAAAGCGCCTAGGAGAAGAAAGTTCTGGGGAGAGAGAAAAGCTCTGAGGAGAAAGCTTTCAGGAGAGGGGAGCTCCCAGAGAGCTAGTAGTCAATCGATGCAGGTTTTCTTTGCAGCTCGAGATATTATTAAAGACAGATATTTAGAACCCTTTAAACCCTACTCCACCCATTCAAAAGGACCTTTGCTTAGTATAAACCTCATGCATGAAAATTACAAAGTTGATAAAGAGGGACTACTATGGGATGAATGTGCGTGACTTGAGTGATTATTCGAGCGGTCTTGAGGACTGCGGATAAAAGGAAAGTGTTGCTACTGCAGAGGGTCAAGAGCTAAACTACTGAAGATCATGGCCCGAAAATGGGACCTGTCAATGCTGGACGCCTCACATCCCTACGAGCTGACTGGGGCCCAATTTCAGACCCTTTTCATGCTGCTCAAGGATCAAATCAGGCACAATCAGAGGAGCTCACAGGTACTCAGCCACTATTCAAGCTGCTTAATCATAACTCAAGTTACATCCTTGTGTGGGTCAATATCAAATCCGGAAGAAGTTCTATGAGAGAGTAGACTTTACTTGATTGTTATCCGCTATTTAATGAATCTGCGATAGATTTCCTTTATTCTAACCTTCTTCTCCTTTTTCTACTGGACCTAGTAGTGTTCGCTTGCTAGATTTATGGTGAGTTTCATGTTATTAAAAATAACTACTTCGTCATCCTTTTCGCACACTACGTCTATGTCCGGCCCGAACTCCAGGTCCTATTGTCCGTCTTGCCCTTTTCTAGTTATAATACGAGTCCGGATTTGGCTACTACGCGCCGCAGCTGGTCTATTTTATAAATCGATGTCTTCGAGTTCGCTAGGGCCAAGCACGCTAGATACTGTGGTGGTGTAGTTCCCTATGTCGGCCAGCACAATCCCAAGGTTCTGACTCTGTCCCTTGGCTGCGAACCTCGCTCTTGGGCGTGGGACGGTGAAGGCTGTTGCGGGATTTGAGCCAGTTGGCAATGAATTATGCGCTGCATCAATGCGTTCCGACTTTCTCACACTCTTCACGCTTCCTGCTGCCTCCGTTTCCTGCTTTTCTCTCTTTACGCGTGGTTTACGATCCCATGCGGTCTTTGCACCCTATCTCTAAAAATATGGCTATAAGGCGCGGTCCACTATCCCGTGCAGTCTTTATTTGCGTAGTCCTAGCTCTATAACTAAGAGGCGCGGTCATATCAAGCCATAAACCGCACAGGATATTGTACTGCGTCTTACGGCCCTGTTTCTAGAAATAGAGAGCAAAAGCTGCGCGAGAAATATCATCAGCATCGTAGTACATTGAATATGCCTGGATAGATGAAAGCGTGAAACGCTGAGCGGGCCTACTATCTTGTTGTAGTCTCCTTATATAAGCTATAACCCGATCTAGGGACCTCGATTGCTATGTTTTCTGGCCTAGATTTCGCGGAAGAGCGAGATAACGCGAGGGGTTTATGCGAAGGGTATGCGAAGCTCGAAGGTAGGATAATGTTTTGGTTTGGTTTTTGCCGATTTCGCGACGGAGACATAGTAGTATGTTGTACGGTATCGCGGAGTTACACACTAACTGTTAAAGACTAACCGTAGCTGAGTGACTAGGACGCTTCGACTACCTGGCTTGATTCATCAGCTTTGTCACGTGCCCGCCAAGGTGTAGCAGTTTGTTTCCCAAATATTTTGGGAGTCTAGTCTATGTAAGCTGAGGGACTTTTTTCAATGATACGATCCTCAATGGGTGGGTTTCCGATGGTACACCCTTTTTCAGCACAATCTCCGATGTATTGCTCCTGCTGCAATTTCATCATGTGCTTGATCTTATCGTTGCAGAGCTCCACCATGAATTTTGCCAGGAGTTTAGTCAGACTCACATTTTCGGTGCAGTCAAACAAGCCAGTCCTTGCAAACGCCATGTAATCTTGTTTAAACACAGCTTTGACCTTTTCATACATGTACTCCTTGAACCAGGCGGCTTCATCGTTGAGCTTGGAGAAGTCTTCCTTGACGTTGTTGACAATATCATATTGCTCATTTTGGTACCCAGTTATTTCATTTTTTTATTTCACTAGCTGTTTTAGTCCATGTAAGTGGTAATCTTTTGCTACTACGTAAGTCGATATAGCTTGCTTGGATTCGATATTTATTTCTTCGCCCGGGGATGTGTCGGTGTCAGGCCTTTCCACACTGACGAGCCAGACCACACTATTCCTAGCGGCGAGACCGCTGCATTTGAAGTTCTCACGGATTTGAAAGAGAAAGGGGAGAGCTGTAACACTGTGGTCGTATCATCCTTCCGTGACCTATCTCAGCTTATCGGGAAGCATGCGAACCTAGTTAGGGACACAGTATCTTCTTTCTCATTCCAAGGAGGCTGGGAGGAAGATGCAAATAGCCAACAGCTCAAGACACTCATTCCGAGCATGACAAATACAAACAACCTGTGGGATCCCGAGGCGACGAAGGACGTTCATAACTGGCTCCGCCAAGAAACCATACCAACATTCACTGCGACACGAGACTCAGCTCGCAATGCAACTGTTGATCCCCGTTATGTCAAAGGTTATGCTATTCAGGGACAGCAAGTTGCTCAATATATTTACAATGCATGGTGCCGACAAGAAGAAAGGTTCTATAATAGCGCCAATCAAGAAGACCCAAAAAAGGGATTTCTTGAACACATGGATCTGAAATGGTTTGTCAAACGAGTACTACGCTGGCACGAGGCCCAGGGAGAAGCACTTCCAAAATCATTTGAGGAGATCGTGCCGTACCTCGACATGGTTATGTACGACCTCATTGCAGGGATGATCAACCCGTTATAGAACTATGACTTCTTCCCAAAACTCTTTCAGCCGCATCAACAAACACTTCGAGTAGGAAAAATGGATGTACATCATTACATAGTTGGGAAATCCGCCAAAGAGCCAAACATCAACCCTGATCTACTTTCAGCGTTTATGGGACGGTTGCTCGTAGAGGCCTTTACGTCAACATGTTGCTAGAAGAACAGCTGACCATTGGAGCTGGCAGTAGAGAGGAGCCAAAGCCGCAGCAGTTCATAGTGTACAAATTCTCAGATAAACTGTCCGAGAAAACACCACTAGATAAAACATATAAAGTACTTCGTAATTACCAGACCTGCCAACAAGCAAATCAAATCAACTTGAAGCCCAAAGTTGATTTGATTGTTACTTTAGAGCTATCTGATTGATTATAAGTTGATTATTGCCTATTTGGGACAAAGTTAATTAATTTAATTAAATTGATTAATTCGAAAGAGGTGCTAAGGGATTATATCCTATACAAATTATAGTAGTAGAGAATCCTACTCGTCTATGTAGTAATCTTAGACGATTTACTTATTAGCTAACTCTATCTTATTACTACTATATAGTATTTTAAAGCTAGCTTTTACCTAGGATCTTACTAGTTAGAGAGCTACAAGTTATTTACTACCTATCTAACGTTATTTTAGCTCTAGTAGATTACTAAGCTTACTAAAGAGGTACTTATAATTACTACTTAATACTAGGATTATTAATATATTAATTATAAACTACGCTAAATTAGGGTATTTTAGCCTTATTTAAATCTAATACTTAACTAGGTTACTATTAGCCTTATTCTCTTCCTACGTCTATAATAGTTCTCTTAATCTCTACTACTTATACTTATCTTCTAGAGCCTCTAGAGTACTACTATAGTAGATTAACGTAGTAATTACATTATTAATACTACTTATATATACTATAATTACTTATAGTAAGCGTAGGTAGTAAGGTTTATACTCTACCTAGAGCTACTAGAAGCCTTAGCTAGCTCTATTAAGCTAATTAGGTTTATTAACCTAGCTATTCTTATAGTAGTACTTATAGTATAGATAGAGGTAGGTAGTAGTATAGTAAGTAGGTAAGTTATTAAGCTTAGAGTAATAGTTATTAGCTTTACTCTAAGCTGCGTTTATATTAACGAGGTAATCTTTAAGAGCTTTATAATAGGTAGTAAAGTTAACCTATAATAGATAGGTTTTACGCGCTTTAAGTTACTTTAATATAAATTTAAATACTAGTATAATCTTATATATAGTACTAAATTTACTAGCTTTACTACGCCCTTTAAGGTACTTAGTAGTAAGGTTTAGTAGCTCTAAGTAGTCTTAATACTCTATAATTATAATCTAGTTAGTAGTTTATAGCCTAGTTAATCTTATCTAACTTAGAGTATCTAGTAGCTTAGTATAGCGCTATTTAGTAAGAGTATTAGTAGTTATAATCTTACTAATATAGTACTTAGCGTATAAATTAAATATAGCTTAAAGCTTTATAGCGCGCATAAAAGCTACGTAATATAAGTTCTAATAAGTAACTACTAGCTTAACTAGCTTAAGTATATAGGTACGTTTATTAGTAGTAAGCCTAGTATTTATATACTCTTAGTACTTATAGAAGAGCTTATATTATTATAGTATTTTAATATAATTAATTACGTTAATTAATACTCCTAAAGGCCTATTTTTACGCTACTCCTATATATACTACTCCACTTAAGTATAGTACTCTTTAGCGTTCTCGTAGGCGTCTTTATTAGTACTAAATATAAGCTTCTAACTAATAAGGTTAAGTATATAGTAGCTATAGTATAGGCGCTAGTATACTAGCTTAAAGAAGTAATTACTAGTAATTATAGTAATTATAGTATTATTACTCTTAGCATTATTAAGTATAAAGTAGCCTAATTAACTATAAGTTATACTATAATCTTTAAACGTTTAAGTAATAGCTTAAGTAATTACTTTACCTATATAGGTACGCGCGAGTTATAGGAGAGCGATAGGTAAGTCTTATATAGTACTAAAGTTATTAGTAAAGTAGGTAACTACTCTAAAAAAGCTATATTTACCTCCTTTAGTTATCTAGCTATTAAAGCTTATATAGATTTTACTTATTAAAGTTAATAGGGCTATAATAACTTAAGGCTTTAAGTACTAGAATAGCCTTATTATAAAGGTAGTAGCGCTTATATAACTCGCCTATAATAACCTCTTAGCTTCTAGATTAATAGCTATTATTATCTCGTAGAAAGCTAGTATCTCTAACTTATAAAGTAGGTAATTATTCTTAATAAGCTATAGGATAACTACGCGCTAGAAGTACTATATATTAAAGTTTCCTATTATATTAGTAACGCCTTAATCTATTATAATACTAGCTTTAAATACTTACTATAATAAGTATTACCTAGAGGCTCTTATAAGCTCGCGAACGCTATCTTCTATAAGGTTATAGCTAGTTATACGCTACTTAAGATAGGACGCTACTAATAAAGTAGCCTTTATAATATTAAATATACTACTATAGCTAGCGTTAATACGCTTATAGAGATAGTATTACTTATATATAAACTATAGTTAAGATAGATCTTTAAGCTTAGTAATATAATAGCTATATTTAAATATCTAGCTTTTCTTATACTACTAAGTTACTAGAGGCTTAATATATCTATATAGGCGCTCCTATTTAATACCTTTAAAGTTATTAGCTATAAAGATTATCTTATTACTATCTCTATCCTTAGTTATAGCTATAGTACTAGCGCTACTACCTTTAGTAGGCGGCGTAATCTCTACCTTAGGCTATAACTCTAAGAACTATAACTTAAATATTAACTCTAGGTACTATAAATAGGTAGCCTAGCTCGTAGTAGCTAGGGCTCTCTAAGGTAATTAGTGTAGTAATATAGGTAGTAATATAGGTATTAATATAGAAGGGATAGTACTACGCGCGGTAACTCTAGTATATTTACTTAATAAATTACTTAGTTAGAGATAATGTTTAGGCGCTATCTTAGATAATAAAATACTTAAAAATGCGGTAATATAGGTAGTATAGATAGCTATTAAGTATTAATAAGGGGCGCGCTAATATAAGATAGCCTAAATAAGTTAGTATATTAGGCTAACTATAATACTAAGAAAGTATCGCGGGATTAGCTTCCTACCTATTATAAAAACCTTAAAAACGTATATACGCTAAACTAATTAACTAATTAATTCAATTAAATTAATAGCTTTAAGTTGATTTAATTAGTTAATATAGGACCTCTAAGTTAATTTAAATTGATTAGTTTAACTAATTAATTCAATTAATTAAGTTAATAGTAATTACTTATTAGTAGACTAGTTAATAAGTAAATAAAGTAAATATAAGCTATAATACTTACTTATTTATAAGTTAAGAGACTAATACTTTATTTATATTTATATTTAGGAGAGATTACTTACAAGTACTTAATTATTTATAAGTACTTAGGTTGAATTAATAATTATTTAATATATAAATTACTAAGCTAGAGTATCCTACTCGCCTATATTATACTTACGCGTAATCTACTTATTAGTAAGAGAGCTAGGCTAGTAAATAGGTATAGGCTAGGTTGGGGTTAGGTTAGATTACGTAATAACCTAACCTAACCTAACCTATATTTACTAGGTTAGCGCTAGTAATAGGTTAGAGTTAGGTTAGGGTCGCATAGGCCCTAGGTATAGGTATAGTTAGTATAGACTAGGTTACCTTAGGTCTAACTAATAATTTCAATTTTTTTATACTACTTATCTTATATTTAGGGTATTTTAATATAGGTAATAATTACGGAATATTATACTTTAGTAGGTAACCTAATAGGTACCCTAACCTAACCTATACCTACGCTAGCGCTAGGTTCAACTAAACCTATACCTAGGGCCTATATAACCCTAACCTAACCTAACCTAGAGGGGTAGGAACTCTAACTAAACCTAAACCCGGAGTCTGTATAACTCTAACCTAACCCTAACCTATTAATAGGTACCCCTAACCTATTTACTAGCCTAAAGAGAGCTACTATTATTATCGTAGAGAGGTATAAAGCTAGCTTTAATCTATACGCGTATTAACTATAGAGCTAAGAGCTACTCGCTACTAAGATAGTAATGTTTAGGTTTAAGTAAGTCGCTAAGCTTACTAAAGAGGCGCTTGTAATTACTACTTAATACTAGGATTATTAGTATATTAATTATAAAACGTGCTAAATTAGGGTATTTTAGGTATAGTTAAATCTAGTACTTAACTAAGTTACTATTAACCTTATATTAATAGCGCGTCTACGTTAGCTCTAGTAATTTCTAGCGCTTAAACTTATCCTCTAGTATATCTATTATATTACCGCGCTCTATATACGCGCTAATTACGTTATTAATACTATTTAAGAGTAGTATTTAGAGTTAAGATAAGCGTAGTTACTAAGGTTTATACGCGTCTTAGAGACTCTAGAAGCTAGTATTCGTAGTACTAAGCTATCTAGCTTTATTTACCTAGCTATTATTATAGTAGTATTTATAGTATAGGTAGAGGTAGATAGCGGCGTAGTAAGTAGGTAAGTTATTAAGCTTATTATAATACTTATTAGCTTTAAGCTAAGCTATATAGAGGTTAATAGTAAGGTAATCTTTAGGAGCCTTAGTATAAGTATTATAGTTAACACCTCTATATAGGCGCGTACGCGCTTTAAGTAAGTTGAGGACGTATTTAAATACTAGTATAACCTTATATATTATACTAAACTTACTAGCTTTACTACGCCCTTTAAGGCGCTAAGTAGTAAGTTTAAGTAGCTATAAGTAGTCTTAGTACTTAGTAATTATAGCCTAGTTAGCTGTAGTAAGCCTAGTTAATCTTATCCAGCTAGGTGCGTTAGGCAGCTTATTATAGTAATAGGTAGCGTAAGCGTCTTTAATTATTATAGTATTAATATAGTACTTAGTATATAAGTTATACGTAGCTTAAAGCTTTATAGCGCGCTTAAAAGCTAAGTAATATAAGTTCTAATAGGTAACTACTAGCTTTACTAGCTCGAGTATTTAAGGCCTCTTATTAGCTAGTAGCTAAGCGTTAACCTTATACTATTTTTAGCGGAAAAGATTATACTATTACGGCGTCCTAATATAGTTGATTATATTAATTAGTATACTAATTAGGCTATATTAGCGCTACTCTTATATATACTCCTCCTCTATATTATAGTACTCTTTAGCGTTATTATAAGCGTCTTTATTAGTACTATAAATAATCTTCTAGCTAATAAGGTTAAGTATATAGTAGGTATAATAGAGGCGCTAGTGGACTAGTTTAAAGGCGTAATCTCTAGCGATTATAGCGATCGTAGTATTATTATTACTAGCGTTATTAAGTACGAAGTAGCCTAGCTTATTACTAGTTATACTATATACTTAGAGAGTTTAGATAATAGCTTAGGTAATAGCCTTACTAGTATAGGCGCCTACGAGTTATAGTAAGTTAATAGGTAAGTTATAGATTACTCTATTAGCATTAGTAAAGTAAGTAATAATACTAAAAAAGCTACGTTTACTACCCTTTATTATCTAGCTATTAAAGCTTATATATATCTTACTAATCGCTAATAATAGTGTAGTAATAACTTGAGGCTAGAGATACTTAAAGAGCCTTATTATAAATATGCTAACGCTAGCTTTACTTACCTATAACGCTACCTTACCCTCTAGGTTAAGATAGCTTATAAGCTCTTGAAAACGCGGCGTCTTAACTTTACGTAGTAGGTGATTATTTTCAACTAGCTAGAGTATAATAAGCTACTAAAAGTACTATACGTTAAAGCTACCTAACGCGTTAGTAGTAGCTTATTATACGTCTCTACTAGTAGTAATAAACTAGCGTAGAGATTACTGCCTATGCAACTGTTTAGCTGCCGTAGATAGTGTTTTTAAGCTATCTTTAGTAAGGTTATACCTGAGTTTTAGCTGCCTGAGGTGTATAGCTACTAACGTTATTGCCTTTATAACGTTAACTAACCTGCTACGGCCAGCGTTAATATGCTTATATATATGGTAGTATTTACATACAAACTATAGCTAAGATAGGTCTTTATACTTAGTAACGCAATAGCTATATGTAAAAATCCAGCTTTTAGGACGCTTCTACGTTGCTAGCGGCTTTATATACCCGGGTAAACGCGCCTAATCAATGCTGTCAAACTCATCTACAGTAGTAGCGTTATCTCTACTATCTGGAGCCTTACTTGAAGCTATAGTAATAGTATAGCTACTCTTAGCGGGTGGCGCGATCTCTGCCTTAGGCTGCGACTCTAAAAACTACGACTTAAACGTCGGCTCAGTCGACCGTATAATGATAGCCTGGCTCGTAGTAGCTAGGGCTTAACGCGGCGATTAAGGCGTTGATAGAGGCCTTAATGTACGCTTAGATTGGACGGTAGTGCTACGGCTAGTAGATTTCGATCGTTTGCTATATTGAGTAGTAGCGGGCGCATAGCGTTTAGGTGGCATACTAGGTAGTTGATAATACTAAAAAAAACGCGTCAATATAGGCAGTAATAGTGATGTTGAGCATTAGAATATGGGTGAGATGGGCTATCTCAGGCACGGCTGAGATGAGATTACGCACTAAAAACGCTTAGTAAACTAGTTAACTACAACACCAAAAAATTATCGCGAGATTGACTTTATAGCAACCTTCAAAGCTTCAAAGTTCAGACAGTTATTACCAAACAAAGCAAGTAATTCAAGTACTTATCAGGTTTTATACTTGCTTTGCTTGTTAACTTAGACAGCGATGTTTGCTTTGTTTATACTTGTCTTAGCAAACAATTCAAGCAAGTACTTGCAAGTTGTTTGCTTGTTGACCAGTCTACTTGTTGGCAGGTCTAGTAATTACAGATCGGATAATATCTGAGTGAGTCTCCTAATGCTGCTAGTAATGCTTCCTTTCTACTCTACATAGTAAACCTTCTCATACTCAACACCCTATAGTAGTTCTAAAATCATACGTAATAGGTTACGCATTGTTTAATATAAACACGAGGAGAACGTATTCTTCAACTAACGTCACCCACTACATTCCGAGACAAATCACAGGTACTTAGAACTTAAGTTACATTTATAGTGCAGCAACGTCTACTACACAAACGTACTGGGAGTGATAATATTACAGGACATCTCAGGAGTAATGCTTACGCTTTAGGGTCAAAATTAGCAGTCCTACAGTATTCTTTATGCCTCATCAACGAGGGCATCTTATTCCATTATTAGATACTCCTTATAATAACATAAGCTAGCTGAGTATAGTTATTAGAACAAGTCTCTCTACTATATATTAGAAGGTAGTTTGGCTTGCGACTTTGCTACTTTCGCAAATATAGCCGCTTTACGCATCTATCGACACTAAAATAAGATTCATCCTACAATTTGGTAGGGTAGTGCTTGCCAGTTCATAGTATCTGGAGTTTACGTAACTATCGAAGCTAGATTAACGGCACCACCCGCTGATGCTCTCACCCTCTCTTTCACATTTATGCGCTTTGTTTGATTTACCACGCTCGAGCTTATAATGGCAGTCACGTTAGGGACTAATTGCATTGATCTCACTCCTAAGGTAGAATATTGTGCTATCTGCTCAACTGCCCTAGAAAAAGGATACGGCAGAACGGGTTTCATGTTCTTGCTTAGGAAATGTCGTTGTGTAAGTGACAGTAAACCGATAATCGGCTATGCTAATATCCTGAAAGGCCATATATGGCATTTGCCGAAAAGACGCAAAGTCTATCCTATTTCTCACTTGCGAATTCACTGATCACTCTGAGCGGGGTGAGCAGAGGCCTCTACAACTATACAGCTTGGCTTGTCAAAGTTATCTCGAGTTATCAAAGTTCAGCCGCATTCCTTTACTTTGCAGTAAGTATGCTGCATATTTCTTAGTGCGGGCTGATATGTTTAGGCCATGTTTATTACCGGACGTGCATTCGCAAATGGGCTCGATTGAACTCACGTCTAGAAGGAAGCCGGGTTACTTACCCCATGTGTAGAAGCCAGTAATAGCAACAATCAGGTTAGTCAGTCTGGGGAGTCGTACCTGGCCTAACTGAGAGGGATAAGTTCCTAAGACTTACCTAATTAGCCTAGTGGGCGTTGGGGGCCTAAGTTAACCTAGTAATTAACCTAATTAGTATTTTTATGTATAAAAGGAGTAGATTTTTAGCTATTATAGTTGTTATCCCACTCCTCTAATTAATACCTCTCCTCTAAGACCTACTTAGGGAGATCTATACTATTAGTAAGAGTATAGTTAAGGTCTATAAACCTAGCCTTTACCTAAGACCTTATACACTAGGTTGTAGAGACTAATTAGAGGCTCTATTTACGTCTCTTAGGCTCTATTATATTACCCGTCTTAGAGAATACCCTCTTATAGTAGGAAGATAATGCTAGGATAGATAGAACGTTAATTACGAGCTTTAATAAGTAGGGATAATCCTCCTTAAGGCCTAGCTAGTATACAATAGGATCTAGGGTATAAGGGTGATTAATTAGGAAGTAAGGCTCCTTTAAGTACTAATAGTCGTACTTATCCTCCTTTTAACTAGTAGTTAGAGCTAAATTAATTCTTATTAGCCTTATAAGACTCTCTATAAAGGCGTTAATATTACTAATCTTAGCTTTCTTGCGTAGAGGAGAGTTAATAAGGCTATTATCCTTAGGTTTATACGTCTCCTAGAGCTATTAGAATTAAGCTTTACCCTTAAGGAGCTAGTCTAGGTTCTTAAGTCCCTAAGTATTCTTAAAATAGTACTTATAATAAGGATAGAGAGACGTTACTATAAAATACATAGGTAAGTTATTAAGCTTTAAGTAATACTTTAAAAGCTTCTTATAGGCTAACTTAACGTTAATTATTAAGTAGTTCTTAGGAGCGTCGTCTTTATTAAAATTAATACCCTCCTATTATAAAGTAAGAGCCTTAAAGTAGCTAAGGAGGTACTTAAATATTAGGTAGACCTTATAGATAGCCCTAAAATATCTAGAGAAGCTATAGCCTTTAAGTCTCTTAGTAGCCTCCTTTAAGGGCTATAAGACTTAGATATACTAGGTAACTACTTACTAGTTATTAGACGTTAGTCCTAAAGACCTTATCTACTTAGGAACCTTAGGTAACATCTCTCTCTAACGTACTCACTATATCGCGTCGTTAGAGCGCGTTTTAGTAATATACTACTCTATATACGCGTTAATAGTAGTATATAGTATTATAGCCCTCTTAAAGGTATTATAGAAGGAGTTCTATCTTATAATAATAGGCTTAATAGGCTTAAGGAGCTTAATAGGCGTAGTATCTCTACTAGGGCGTTAAGACTAGAGAATAGTCTTCTAGAGCTAATTGAAAAGGTTGTACTACTAGGGCGTCTAGATTAAGTAGAGGATGTTAACTAGTACCCCTAGTAGGCCCTTTTAACGCTACTTACGTAGGAGCCTCTCCTCCTTAGTACGCGCGCTATTATTATTATTATTAAACGCGTCCTTATCTATTCTAAATATTACTATCTAGCCTATTAAATTAAGTAAGTAAGGTCTATAGTATAGATAGTGATTAGACGCGATAAAAGTATACTCTTAGGCGAGCTATTAGATAGCTATATTATTACTATTTGTGACAGCACGAGAAAAGAGGCCTCAAGGGAGAAGCATAATGTCGATTTGTAACTTAGAATACAAAGCTAAGGAGAGAAGGTTGATACTGAGAGGTAGGAAGTAGTTTTATACCAACTTCGCACGGTGTCACGTGCACACTCACGTGGCTTGCCTGCAACATGGTTACATCTCTCCAGAGCTGTGACATTACCCCCCCTTCCTGAAAAACGCTGTCCGCAGCGGTCCAGTCATTGGCCGATTATCATTCAAATGCTCATACTCGTCAAGACCATCTTCCCAAGCCTTAATCCATTCCTCAAGCTTCAACGGTGGTCCAGGGAGGCGTGGGTAGTTCAGGTGGAAGGTTTTGAGTTTGTGTGGGGCTCCCTTTAGGTCTGACGGAGGGTACCACTCCAGGTCTTCTTCCTCATAACCTCTCCATCTAACTCGGTACTCTAGTCTGTTCCATCGTTTTTTGACTGCCAGGATTTCCTCGACTTCATACTCAATATCACCTGCAATTTCCACAGGATCCTCAGGTTTGTTAACCTGGCCAGGTAACGGGTCTTCTGCCGACTTCCTTAGTTTGTCTGGTGACATGACTGGGTTTATCTGCATAGAAGCAGGTAGTCTGAGCTGGAAGGAGTGTCCTTCCTTTGCCACAATCTTGAAAGGGCCCGAATTCTTGTTATCTAGCTTTAAGCTAGGCCTTGCAGTGTTCCAGTATTTGGTATTGAGCCAGACGTAGTCTCCCACGTCAAAGTCGACTTCCCGTCTGTGAGCGTTTGCTGATTTCATCATTCTAGCTTGGCTCCTAGCCATCATGTCTCGGGCTAGCTTCCAGCTTTCCTGGATAAGGAGAACTCTCTGACGGGCCCTGTCAGGATTGAGTCCAGGGGCTGTTGACTCTGAGGTGGTCCAATCGAATGAGGTCCTTGCCTTGAACCCGTTCCGTACCTCGAATGGAGACATGCCGGTGCTGCTGTGTGGCAGGGTGAGTTGGGCATAGTCCATCATTGGAAGCAGTTCAGACCAATTGTCCTGATAGTAGTTGACAAATGGCCTTAGTCGTTGTTCCAGGTACTGGTTCATGATTTCGGTCTGACCGTCGGTTTGAGGGTGATGGGCTGTTGACAATTTTAACTTGATTCCAAGCAATCTGCAGAATTCAGCCCAGAAATCTGAAATGAACTGCGGGCCTCGGTCTGAAACAATGGAATCAGGAGGTCCAAAGTAGCGCCATATATGGTATATGAACAGGGCAGCCATTTCTTCAGCAGTGGTTGTCTTGTGACAGGGAATGGAAATAGATTCCTTTGACAATCGGTCCACAACAACAAGCACATTGTCATACCCGTGCTTGTCCTTATTGAAAGAGACGAAGTCCATTGAGATGTGTTGCCAGGGGCGGTCCGGTATTGGAAGGGGTTGGAGGAGGCCAGGGTCTTGTCACGGGGGTTGGACGCCCGTCTGCAGGGATGGCAATTGCGCACATATCTTTCAACATCAGCGAGCATGCCTTTCCAGTAATACCGGTCTTTGAGGAGCCTGTAAGTCTTATCTCTGCCAGGGTGGGCAGTGGAGATTTGATCATGGACTTCCCGGATCAGGTGGGTGCGGAGGTATGCAACGTCAGGAACAATCACCTTGCCTTGGTACAGAAGAATACCTGCGTGCAGTGTAAAGTGCGGGTTGGACTTGGTGGCTTGAATCCTCAAAGCTTCCAAAGAAGGCTCATCGCGATTAGCTTGCAGAACTCGGTCTACAACGGTGATGGTGTCCAAGAATGATTTAGTGGTTGCGGTTTCAAGAGGGGCTAGGACTGCAATTGAAACTTCTTCCAGTTCTTGTACTATTCTCGGATCCAATTTATCGGCGGTCAGGAGGATCTGTTGGCGGGCAGCCTTCTTCAATTGGTCCTGGCTAACAACGTCATCATTCCTGCGAGTCAGAGCGTCGGCTTGTACGTTCTCCTTGCCGGGCCTGTAGGTAATGATGAAGTAGTACTCCGCAAGAGCTTCAGCCCACCTGGCCTGACGAGCAGTGAGCTGTTTTGTAGTCATGAAGTATTCCAAGGACTTGTGATCTGTATAGATTTCAAATCTGTCTCGCTTCCGCTGAAGTTCCGGTCTCCATTCTTCTAGAGATTTGACAATAGCTAGCATTTCCTTGTCATGGATCTGGTAGTTGCATTCGGCTGGGTTCATCGTCTTAGAGAAGAATGCAACTGGTAACCAGTGTTCCCCATGCTTCTGGGAGAGTACTCCAGCTACCACGCCATCGGAAGCATCAGTCTCGATACGGGTCTCGAGATCTTCGCTGTAGTGTTGCAGGATGGGAGCTGAGGTGAGCATAGACTTGAGCCTCTGGAAGGAGTCTTGGCAAGACTGGGTCCAGATGAATTTGACTCCTGTCTTAGTCAAGTTGACCATGGGTCTTGCGATGATTCCATAGTCCCTGATGAACCGCCGATAGAAGTTGCAGAACCCTAGGAAGGACTGTACACCCTTGACAGTGGTTGGTGGTTTCCAGTCTCTTACCACAGAGGTTTTGTCTGGGTCAACTTCAATACCGTGTGTGCTGATAATGAAGCCCAAGTACTTGGTCCGGGTAACATGGAACTCGCACTTCTTGAGGTCAATTTGCAAGCCAGCGTTGCGCAGTCTTTCCAGGACCTTTTCCACGTGCTGTTTATGCTCTAGCTCATTATCAGAGTAGATCAGGATATCATCCAGGTACGCTGTGCAGAAGTCATCCAGGTAATCAAAGAGTACATCGTTCATATACCTTTGATAGGTGGCCGGGCCATTAGTCAGTCCAAAGGGTAGGACTTTACATTTGTAAGAACCGAACCGGGTCCGGAAAGTGGTCAATTCCTCTGAGTCAGGGTGCATGCGGATCCGGTGGAAGGCTTGTCGGATATCAAGTTTTGTGAACACTTTGGCACGTCCAATTCGGGCCAGGGTCTCATCAATCAGTGGCAGTGGATACCGGTCCTTCTTTGTAAGGAGGTTCAGCTTCCTATAGTCGATACAGAAGCGAAGGGATCCATCTGGCTTTTTGACGAAGAGGACTGGGGCTGCAAATGGTGCTTGACTTGGTTCAATAAAACCCTTGTCCAGGTTCTCAACCAGGTATTTCTTGACAACCTCAAGTTCCTCAGCTGACATGCGGTACAGCGGGTGGAACTTTAGGTCAGAGGTTGAGGCGTCCTTCTCAAGTTCAATCTGGTGATCGTATGGCCTGTGGGGCGACAGCTTGTCGGACTCAGCCTTTGAGGCTACATCCCGGTACTTTTGGTACATGGCAGGAAGTCTGGCAAATTCGTCTTCTTCCAGGAGTGGCTGGCGCGCTCGGTTTTCGGCATGAGCAATGTCCTGTGCTATTCCTGCCAGCTCACCTGCCTTGGCCATTTGGGCTAGTCTCTGCTCTTCCATGGGATCAGGAATTGCCTCTCCATGTGCTTCTTCCAGGAGCCGGTCTATTTCGTACAATGAGGTTGTAAACACTTCATAGTCTTGTCTCTTGGTACAGAGTTGAAATGCGTTGGCACTGATTTCATAGATTGCCAGGTATGGGCTCCGTAAGGAGTTCAAAGGTTTTTCCTCAATTGTGACTTTCCGGCGGTTTTGCGCGGGAGGAATTGTCCCAAGGGAGTCGTGTAGTTCGGCTTGCATACGCTTCAGGCTGTCCCTATAGTCAATCTCATAGGAGTGCCGAGTTAAGTCAGGTCGTGACTTTGACTTTGGGGCATTTGGGACTGGTCCTGAGGTCTGGCAGTAGAAGGCCGTGGGCGGTTTGGAGCCAGTGGCAGACTTGCAGGGAGAGTCATCGGCCAGGGTCTTTGGAGGTTTCTGAGGCTTGTCAAAGTCGGTCTGGGTAGCCACATCAGCGTACAGTGGCGTTGGTTGGTCATTCTTGATTTCCCAGGCCGGGCTTAGGGAATGAGGAACGCTCGCTTGGGCAGTATATTCCGAGCATGGTGCAGCGATGTGGGCAATTGAGTTGCGGCCAGCAAGTCGTCTTTGCTCATCCAAAGCAATAGCCTTGTCTCTAGCCTCCATGTCCAATTGGTGATGATTCCTAGAGGATGGCCTGCTAAGAATCTTTCTGGGGATCGAGATTCCTTGAGAGATAACGTTGCTGGACTTGGGGTGGTTTGGTGGCCAGTGGAGTGCTCTTTTGGCCACACTTGGTGAAATCTCAAAGTATTCCATAAAGGACTTGCCAATGATAATATCATGGCTTCCGAGAGGGAGGACTAGGAAGGGGACGTTGTAAATCTTGCGTCCATCAAGGGTAAGATGGATACGTAGAAAAGAAGTGATGCGGGCGCCTTGTTTGCCGTCATACCCTTTGACTGGCAGGGAAGGGAAGGGGAGTTGTTCAATCTTCCAGCCCAGCTTGCTAGAGAGCAGCTGGGCGAATCTTTCGTCTACAAAGACGAATCCGTTTGCTCCAGTATCAATAAGGCTGTAAGTGGAAATAGCAAATCCATTAAGAGATACAGTACATGGGAAGGTAAAGTGCTTTCCCCCTAATAGTAAAGATAAATCCAATTTAGCCAAATCAACTGTCTCGCCTAAGAAGGAGTCTTCTCTTAGGCGTCGCCATTTTCCGGCTGTGAAGCTTCACCAGCTTCCTCATCATCAGCGTCAACTTCCATAACCCGTGGGTACAGTTCGTTGATCTCATGGATGTGGTGTCTGGGTGCTTCAGGACACTGGTTGGCCCAGTGGCCAGTCTTACCACAGTTGTGGCAGGTGTCTTCTTTCTCAGCGGTGTGGGACCGCTGCTTTTGATCAGGAGGTGTGGTGGCGGAGATCCGTGGACGATCTGGCGGCGGTGGCAGAGAGGGTCTGATTGGAAACGCTCCTGGCGTAGAAGTATGGGCTTTCTGCCTCTGTGGTTGGCTTGTAGGCAGAGCTCGGAGTTCCTTCTTGGCCATGGCCAGTTTTCGGCTAGCACGCACTTCAACGTCCACATCCAGTGCATGCTCGCACAGCTCTTCGTAAGTCAGGCGTCTGGCACTGCCTGCCAGGAGCTCTCTCACTCTCGGGTGGAGTTTCCGGTAAAGATCGTCCTTGAATTCCGATCTGGGAATGTGACCTTGCATGGCCAGCTGCAGGAATTTGACTCTGAATGCAGGGAAGGGAGTCAGGCCCTGCTGAAGGTTGGCATAAGCGTCCCTGGCGTCCCTGACCTCATTCGGATTGGTGAAAATTTGTTTCAGGAATTCAAACATATCAGCCACATTAAGGAATGGGTCGTAAGAGTCAGCTCCCCATCTGGCATGAAGGTGGTTCCGGGCTTCTCCTTGAGTTCTTCCGAACACGTAGAACATGCGATCCTGTTCAGTGATCCACCAATCACGGTTCCCATACATCTTTCCGTCCATGAGGTCCTTCCATTGCTTGTAGGTAGGGTTCACACCATTGTCAAGCTTGTCTGGATCCTCGATTTTGCGGGAGGAGTGACGGGAGCTGCTTCTGGAATAGTGACGGCGGTGGCGGCGGTGGTGGCGGTATCTGGAACGGCGGTTGTCTGACCTGTAGCCACTCCTGTCGGAGTCTGAGGGGTCGGGAGAAGGAGGTCCAGGAGGTGGTCCCCCTTGATGGACTTGTGGGCTTCCAGTTGGAGCGTCGGAGTCTTGTCGGTGGTTCTGACGGTTGGAATCGGACCGCTCATGGCGTCTTCTTTGCTTCCCGTTACCCCTTTGTTTCAGGAGAGCAGACTGTCGGAGTTCCTGATTGGCGGTTCTCAAGGCCATAATTTCCCTTTGGGCCGCTGCCCAATTCTCAGGGGAAGGGGAATCTGGTTGGTTTGAGGGACTCTGAATGCCCTCACTTCTCAACTGATCGTATACATCTTCAACTGCAGAGTATGCAGGAGTGTCTTCATCAACAGCTCTCGAGCCGGATGGAATCGTGGTTTGCGCAGCTGAACTGTCTTCTGCTTGAGACTCATTGGCCGCATTCTTTCCTTTGGATCTGGTTAAATGTGCCGGAGGAGGTTGTCTCCTTGAGACAGTGATTGTGTCCTCCTGGGAGTGAGAGACAGCAGGCGCTTTCCCTTTTGTGGTTTTGGTAGAACTCATCTCAAATATGTGCTACTGAATAGCTTTGCAGATGAGGGTGGGCGTCGTCCAATATTCGTCGAGGGATTGACTTCGTCCAAAGAGCGTATCCAATAGTTCTTTACATTGCAGATACCTCTGTAGGTGGGTGGGATATTATTAAAAGGCCGTCCCCGGCGGGCTTGTAAACGAGCTTTGTATAATGTGACAGCACGAGAAAAGAGGCCTCAAGGGAGAAGCATAATGTCGATTTGTAACTTAGAATACAAAGCTAAGGAGAGAAGGTTGATACTGAGAGGTAGGAAGTAGTTTTATACCAACTTCGCACGGTGTCACGTGCACACTCACGTGGCTTGCCTGCAACATGGTTACATCTCTCCAGAGCTGTGACACTATTAGTATTATTAAGGATAAAGTAGCTAATAGAGGACGCGTCTATCCTAAACTTTATTAGCGTCTATTTAATAATCTTAGCTATCCTCTCTCCTATATAGGTGCCTACTAGCTAGAGGAGAGTAAGTAGTATATTATAGATCTATCCTTAGGCGTTAATATAGTAGTAGATAATCCCTAAGAACGCCTTCTTACTACCCTTAATAGACTAGCCGTTAAAGCTAAAGTAGACTTTACTATACGCGCGAGATAGCTTCTATTACACCTAGGGTGCTAGGTAGTTATAGAGGTATAAAATATATACTAAGATACTATAGTAGCTCCTCTAGATAGCTAGCTTAGCCTTAGGGTTAGTATAGTAGAGGAAGGCTTAAAAAGATAGTAATTTAAACTCGCTTAATAGGTAGTTATACTCAATAAGCTAGGTAATAGCTAATAGTTAAAAATACTATATATTAAAGTTTCTAAGGGCGTTAGAGACGTCTTAAGACACCTCTACTCTAGTACTTATTAACCTATAAAGAGTATACTAGCTAGGCTTAAGAGAGGCTAGCTCCCTCCCTAGACGCGCTATTATATATCCTTTATAGAGAATCTTAAGGTAAGCCTAAGCTAATAATGTTAAGCTTATAATATTATATATCCCTTTACTTATAAAGTGCGAAGAAGCTTTATAGATATAGTAATATTAATAGATAAAGAAAATCTACGTTAGGTAGGCCCTTAGAGTTACTTAATACCTATACTAATAAATTAGCGACTTCTTACTCCTCTATGTCCTAAGAGGCTTTATATACAGTATTAGACGCCCCTAGTTAATCCCGTTAAAGTTATCCTTAAAACCTCTATTAAACTTAGTATCGTTGTTAGCCTTAGAGGCTCTAGTAGAGGGCGCGGAGGGCGTAGAAAGGGCGATAGACGGCGCAATGACAATAGAGGTATCTAGGGTCCTATAGGCGTTACGAAGCTCAGTAGCGCGCTCTTAGAGCTCTACTTTAAAGGACTATAAGTCTCTAGAGATAGGTAGCTTAATAGGAGGCTCTAAGGGCATAATAGATGGCGTCTCCAGCTGAGATTTAGAGGTATGAGAGCGTTTTTTAGGTCCTATATTAATAGATATAGGGGTAGTTAATAGAGTTAATAAGCTGAGTGCGTTGACAGGTAGACGCGTATTTCCTAATTAGGAATCCCCTTAGCTAAAAATTAAAATACTAACAAAACGCGAAAATATGGATATTTGATAATATTTATAGCTTCAAAAAACACTTAAAAACGCCCTATAAATCACTAATCAGGTCAGGTTCTTTAATTAGTTTCTATAGCTAGACCTTGTTTACCTAAAGATTTGTATAAGCCAAAGTTTACCTGATTGAACTGACCCTTGGCAGTAAACCCGTCGGACTACCTGCTACCTGTTTGATTGTTGCCAACTCTGGTAGAAGCCAAAGTACAAGACTGTGGAGGGTACTGCGATCTGCAATAGAAATCAAGCCGGCCAGGAGGAACCTAGACCCATTCTCGAAGCAAGTTCTGGGAAATGACTAAGAATAGTTAGCCACTACCAAAAATGATTACCGCAAGTGAGAGGGGCATCCCTGCATTTGCTAGTTGGTTAGCAGATTGTGTGCCAGCCACAAGAAACATCATATTTAAACTATCCTTTCTAGTTGGCGTTTCGTGTCTACCATAGAGAATCATAACTCGCGATAGCAATGAGTACGCCTCATAGGGGAAATTACCTCCTGGTTATATCAGGATCTGCTCAGAGTGCCCCCTTTCTTAACAAGCTGGAGGGATTACGAAACGGCAACTACAACCTACTCTACTATAATTACAGTATACCATTCCCTACTACTTCTCAATGTAGCCATGACCCTTGTGGCATAAGGGTAGACTCTCACAATGTCAGCCACGGAATAGTATTTATCTCTCAAGGGGCAAATCACCATGCAGCTATATTCTGGTTCAATGCGCAAGCGAACTCGTTTCAGTTGGAGAATCCTCAAGTGCTTAGAGATAGTCCTAACACTAAACACAGTGTTAGCGTGGTGCTATAGACAAGAGATCGGTGTGTTCTTTGAGGTCTTGTATCGTTAGAACGATCTCGTTGATCGCAAATTGAGCGTTATCCATACCCTTCACAGATATGTGCTTGTCAAATGAGATAAACCCACGTTTGAAGCGATCTGCCCATGCATTGTCGATCCTAGTAGAAAAGGGAACAGCTAGAATAAATAGAACGGCGCGCCCCTTTCATACGTGCATATCTACCCAGCCTCGAGAATGTCTCCAGTTACGCAAGATCATTTGGACAGCACCGAACTTAGTATATCTAGCAGCGATGAGGTTCATACATCTAGCAATGCTGAACTCAACACATCCAGTTGCGCGTCCTCCCCAGTTGATGGCTACCGTTTGCTGTTTGCCCGCTTGATTCCCTCCAACTGGCCAGCTCGTGCGGCTATTGCGAATGCTCGCGAAGCAGGCTCTGTATATCACTCTAGTTTTATCACTGACACCGAGTATCGTGGTGATCCCCACACTCCATGTTTCTACTTAGCTCTTGGTGGTCTGCCGGATCACTTAGACGTAGGTTGGCGCATTGGTAGAGGCTACAAATCAACCGAAGGCGACAAGGTCGATCCGCTACTCAATACGGACGATGAAGATATTGCTGTACTCCATGCACGGTTTGGTTGGACTGACCAAAGTCCTAGCTTTTCGCTCATTATTATGAGCGAGCAGCATAACTTATGTACCAGTAATGGTCGCGACTTCAGCACGGGGAGTAGACACATTCCGTTTAGGAATACAGTACTCATTGGCAGCTGTGCTTTCACGCTACAATATGTGCAAAGAAATCCAACTGAAGAGACTTTCTTTCAAGCGGAGTTACGGCTTCTCATAAACGGTATATTTGAACGCAGGCAAGCAAATGGCAGTGAGCGTGGAGTTGTGCTCATGACGCCAAGGGGATGTCTCGATAAACACAAGGTAAAACTAGAAGACAGCGAAGGCGCCAAAAGCATCGGTGAGTTTAAGGGTCAGAGGAGGAGCTTCAAAAAGGCGAAGATAGGGTTACTTCGGCCGAATCCACCAGGTACCATATGACTGGGTGTAGTGACACCCTTCCGAAGCCAATGAATTGATCCGCTCTCTCACAGTGCTTTTCTTGCGGTACAAGATGTATTCCAAGGTTTCAAGTCATTATATAACGTCATCCCTTGAACTATCGTCACAACGACCTTCCATTTACTAGCAAACTTTGCGGACTAGACAGTTGAGAGGCGATGCAGATAATAGTCCAACTTCTCATTTTCGTGGGTACAGCTCATGCCCATATGTCGCTGTGGTACCCTCCTCCTCTGGGTAGCGCTCTTGAAGCCAACCCGTTGACAACGCGTGTTGATAAGTAGCTGAATTTTCCATATGGATGTTGCGATTTCAAAGGCACGCCAACGTTGCCTTCACCTGGTGATTGCCGCGGTCATCTCGATCTTCTTGACACAGATGAAGGCAAACCATAAGTCACCTGGGAAGCGGGCCAAGATGCTTACTTTCAACTTTCCGACCACGCATATACAACTGACTCACCTGGAAGCACACACTATGGTGGGAGCTGTCAGATTGGATTTTCTATCGACAAAGGTCAGACATGGAAGGTTGCAGCGTCTCACCATGGTAATTGTCCGCATCGTAATGAAAACGACCTCCAGATCTTCCACTTTAGAGTTCCCGCTGGTATGCCACAAGGACGTGCTGTCTTTGCATGGATCTGGTTGAATCGCGAGCATGAGTCATTCATGAATTGTGCATCAGTTCAGATTAGTCAAGGCGTTGGCAACGCCACATTTCCAGCTAGATCAACGACACCATCTACATCTTACTCCATCCCAAGTAAGCCAATGACGTCACCAATTTCAGCTACCTTTCTTACTCGACCATCAACAAACACATATCATTGTTCTCTGCCGCTTCTTCAGAGGTTCCGAGTCACTAGAAATGGAGGACGGCGTGAGAGGGGCCTGGAACTGCAGCGGCCGAGGCAGTGTCGCGCTGGACATGCTCGACGATGCAACGCTCGGCGTGCTCACACTCGCTCCTCCTCTGCCGTCTCTTCTCGCCAGTGTATCCATACTTGAACGGTTTGCATGTCGCATGTCACCGAGACGTGAGAAGCTTCGACGGCGGTGGGTTTGCGATCGTATGCTTCATAGAAGAGGTCATAGAGGTGGTTCACAATAGTCGAGCCATCGCGCGCCGCTTGGTTTTCTGCATGATGAAATGTTTCAGAGCCGGTTGCGGGCTTCTATTGTGATGTCAAGAAGGGGAAATGCATAATGGTCGTAAGGCGATAGCTGCGATGATAGGTCGGCGTCGGCGTAAGCGTGCGCGAAGGGGAGGAACGTACTTTGTGAGCCACACATCTTCCTGCTTAGTAAATTTAGTTACCAAATTAACACCAGCATTGCGAGCAAACTGAAAGGGGGTGTAGCCAATGGCGATGTCTGGCTGCGGGAGCGACAGCTGCCCTCCTTGCGCGATGAGGACATCGCCATTCGGTACTGGAGGGAGAAATTCGGACGCTAGATTTATCTTATCTCGCGACACGATGCCAGGTATCCCGTTTTCGTCATCCTTGTCCTCGCCAACGAATAGGAGATAAGGCTTGAGGAGGTCGACGCCGCCGTCCTCATCCTGTGCCGCTGCCATCTGGCGCTTTGACGCTATCTTCTTCGCATTCGGCGACGGTTGTGTCTCCCGCTTCCTCAGCAACGTGTTCTCAATGTGTAGCTTCAATTCCTCCGGATAGTCTTTCACAGAGTCAACGTTGACGTGAAAGGTCTAGAGCTTGGTGCGTTTATCGAGTCGGGCAGGCGATGAGGCTCGTTTGGGACTGGATGAGCTAGGCTTTGGCATTGTCTCGGATTGCGGAGACAGCGACTTCGTATGTTCGCGTAGGTTCTCTTCCGTCAATAGGAATATGCTGAAGGCGGGCGGCGGAGTCGGGAGTGGAGACTCGAGGCTCGGATTGGTGCAGCAGGCGCGTTTCTGGCAGGACAAGGCGGATGCACTGGCGTTGGAGCGATCGGATCGCTTGCGCTTTAGTGTCATGAAGAATTCGAGATAGAAATCGGGGGTTGTGGGCGTGGTTGGCGATGGGTGGAGATGGATTGGCGATGGAATCGTTGTGTTTGTTGACCGGGTCTCGGTCGAATAAAATAGTGGGACGATCAGATTTCGTCCGTGCTACCACCAAAAAACTGCGTATTTCTATAACCTATTCCTCCACAAACTCTAGAGCTATTGAGCTGAAAGGTTCAATATATATAGGTAATTATTATATCTACCACTTATTTAAGTATTAAGAAGTTAGGAGGTAGATATACTATATATTTCCTACTAGAAGTATAGTTGCGCATGAATTATATAGCACGGGCCGCTGCACGGCGGTGATTTACGCCGATATACCGAACAATATTTTTGTAGCAATAGATATATGCGTCCTATTTTACTAAAATCTTTAAGATTTTAATAGGAGTTAGATACAATAATTAACTATATATATTGAAACTTTTAGCCCTATAGCTCTATAGGTTGTAGAGGAATAGGTTATAGAAATACGCTGTTTTTTGGTGGTAGCACGGACGAAATCTGATTGTCCCACTATTTTAGTCACCTTTTGTTGGGTCTCGGAATTACACCGTCTGGTACTACGTAGTTTCATGTCCCTCATGACCACCACTACGATGGCAACGCAAACATCTTCATATCATGCCGTCCGAAAACGAACGGCTGAGGCGTGCCTGCAATGTCGCTCGAAGAAAGT
Organism: Phaeosphaeriaceae sp. PMI808; assembly: GCA_021365335.1. Lineage (NCBI taxonomy): Eukaryota > Fungi > Ascomycota > Dothideomycetes > Pleosporales > Phaeosphaeriaceae > Phaeosphaeriaceae sp. PMI808. The sequence goes on from JAJTIZ010000091.1 coordinate 110,717, forward strand.
CCGCTGCGACATACTTTCTACAGCGCCATGTGTAAGGTGCAGATTGGACGGAATGAAGTGTGTCCTTCGCTCTGGCGACCGCAAACGGTATGCATCACGCCATGTTCATTGTTCCCCTCTGATTCCCATCTGTTCTTTGCATTGATTCCAAGGTTGAGTGAATGAAGGCCCCAGCCGACAGCTGAACTGACAGCATGCAGATCAGACTCGGCGAGAACGAAGAGTCCCCCATCACTGTCAACCAGGCGCAATTCCGACCAAGTCGCTGCCTCGCTTTTTCCTGCGGATGAATGGCTCAACCATGCATCGTGGGACTTACCTTCATCTGGCTCGATGAACCTGTCCTTTCTGGACGACTTGCAAGATCCCGTCTCGGTACACTACTCGCCAGAAGTCGCTGACACGACAATGGAAATGTCTCAGTCGTCTTCCGATCCGCCAGTCCCCCCGGTCGGTGTCTATGACCTTTCCAACTTGCTTCCAGAAGATGTACAATATCTGCTTAGGAAAGCCGTCTTTGTTCTACCACCCACAACGGTGCAAGATAGCCTTGTCAAGGCATATTTTCTCTACGTCCATCCCTTTCTACCTATTATGGCTGAAGACAGATTCTGGTCCGATTACGACCATGGCTTGAAGCACACGAGCTTTCTCGTCTACAGCGCCATGTTGGTTGCCGCTTGTCCTGTATGTCAGGAATCTTATACTTGTTATGCTCAACCCCTGGCCTATACACAAAAGCTAAATGGTGCCAACAGTTTCTAGATGCAGAAACCGTGCAACAATGGGGCCAATCATCCTTTATTAGCGCCCAAGAGTCCTTGTACCATCGTACTCGTGTAAGTTCTGGACTTGGAGATAGAGATTAAAAACGATAAGTTCTATAGGCTGACGCTCAGAGGCAGCTACTTTTCGACTTTGATGCTCGAGAAAGCCAGATTAATCTTATTCGCACAGCTTTATTGCTATCTTTCTGGTCACCAGGTCTTTGGCAGAAGGCATCTCGGCCAGGTAGCTACTGGCTAAGTGTAGCCTTATCTCTAGCCAGGGAGATGGCGGCCCGTCACCGCATATCGCCGAATGGGTTTGAAGAGGATTGCCGGATCGTCAAATGCCTGTTGTGGAGTTGCATTGTCCGGGAATCAGTGCTTACGCTCGGCTACCGCGGCACCAACCTCATGGAACCACGTCTCTTGGATATTCCACCACTATTAATCGAGGACCTAGACGATCCCATGTCTTATTCAAGGATCTACGGACGGGAACAAAAATGCCTTCTAGGGAGGATGTTCATCTCATTCACAGAACTTGTGATCCTTTCGAACGACTTTCGGCCGCTGAAAAATCCAGCAGCCGTGCGAAACCTGGCGCCTCAATCTGGCCCGAATGTCATAGAGCATTTGGTCAGGTTGGAAAAGGCTAATATGGAAATGGCTGACTGGCGCCAGAGATTCTTAACCAGCTTCGGGGATTCGAGAGCGACCCAGACAGCCACAGGATTAGATATGATATTATTCTACCGGAATGTGGCGTTGATGATATATGAGTATGCCTTGCCTCTTGCGCCATTTCTCGCCACAAAAGCTGATGGAACTGGCCAGGTCTTTGCTTGTGACACTGAATCAGCCAAGTCAAAAGTATCTCGAGGTTGAGTCATCACTGTGGACTGACGCCATGATCTCAGCACTCCGGAGCTCGTGGAGAAGAAGGAGAAAGGGTGCAATTGAGCTGAATAGATTGGCTGTGCAGCTTCTGGATCACGGATTCAAGTCGCGGCTGCCAATCACCATGTATGCACAGGACTTACTCCCAGATAAAGACATTTTGAGATCGTCGCAACGACTGACTGGGTACAGATCTGCCATGATGATCGATTCAAGCATTATACATGCAGCCGATAGCCTAAGAATTTTTGGAAGTCCCGGAGAGCAAGACGGAAGCGAAACTTCCCGCAACGTTGACATCTGCATAAATATTATAGACAGTATAAGCTATCGCTATCCGGTATTAGGTGGCACTATTCGAATCGTCAGGGCAGCGATAAATCATGCGCGTGAGCACATCAACTCAATACGAGCTATCCGTGCATCAGATTCTTATCCAGAGGATAAAGAAGTCCAGACCTGGTTGTTGGAAGCCATAGGTGCTGCAAAAGCCATATCGTTCATTGACAGATCATACTTTGAACCTGAGCTCGCGCAGTTGTTGACTGACGAACCATTGGACGCGCCGGTCGCCCCCCTGTTTATATTTGACTAAGGTGCCTAACTTTAGAAATGGGTTCGTGTTTACTGTCCCTCACTGCATAGCAAGAGCTACACCGTGCCAAAAAAAAGTCGAGAGGCACTTAGACTTTGTAGCAGTAGAATTCTTTTCTAAATTATATTATTTATATCTTACTGACGTGGTTTACAGGCGAGCGAGCAGGCCCCCACCACTGGATCGTAACAGGCTAACAGCTGCGCAGTGGGGGATAGTAGGCCTCCGCTTCACATTAGATTCTAGCGCTAGTCACGTATACGATCCACTATAATATACTGGCTCGTTCGAAGACGTTTCTTTCTAAATTTCAGATATCTACACACTAGCGCACTAGCTGTAATCTTGGAACGTCAGATGTCCGTAGAGCCCCGGCCACTCAACCTCATTTCAACCACGGGTCCCCTATGAACCCCGCCAATTTACCTTGAGTTCTGGAGGAGGATTCATAACATCCAAATTTGGCGCCTGAGGTAACCAGGAGGGTCGGCACATCGTGAACGACTCGAAGTTTGGCGGGTGTACCTCCGGGCCCATCTTACTATCTATAGGATCTAGTGTCCCGGTTTGAATTACCTAAAGCCCTTCTTGACCTGGGTACTTGAACTCCTTCCAGACATTTGAGGCGCAGGTGCCGTAGAAATAGATGTCGAGGTCGTAGCCGGTAATGTGTTTGCCGGTGTAGCACTTAAGTGCTCTTTGCCGCTCGTGACTCGGACGTTGGAATCTTTAACCATGGTGTTGACGGTAAAGGGCCCGCCGGAGATCTTTTGACAGGTTATGCAGAAACACTGGACCTGCGGAGAAATTGAGGTTAGCGGGTTCGCGGGGATGGCTTGGTTTAAGAAGGGAGTAGTATGGATCTGACGGGCGGTCTATCGAACTCGTATTGCAGCCTTTCGCACCAGCAGCGGCCTGTGGTTGGCATTTTTATTTGGAATGTTTGGGATTCTTTGAAGGTGCGCTGAACTGGAAAACCTGCGGCTGTTTGGACTTTAAGTGGTAACTACTCCTCTTCATGAACAAGAAATATTGCGCATGGCATTCACCATTTATTTCTAGTTAAGGCTGCAACAATCTTGTAGCGAATTGGATGCACTCAAGCAAATCGACCCCGCATTAACCAAGGCCTATGGCTCGCGGTCCGCGGCGGGTTTCTCTACGAACGGTTAATCCGAGGGGCAGCGCCTCGGGTTGTGAATGTACTTTTGGAATCCGACGAGGCTGGGTATCTAGGTGCCAATAGCCTAATGGTTTAAGAAGCGCTTAAAGGTACCCGTAAATCCCTCGCAAACACCAATCAACTAGAATCCAATCCAGACATAATATCTCTCATAACCTTCCTACACCGCGGTGTCTCGCCCTAATGTTAGTAGCCTATCGCTCGAAGGCAAAATCGCTATTGTCACTGGTGTAGGCTGTGCCGGCGAAGGCATCGGAAATGTCGAGCCGAAGCCATTTTACTTGCCGAAGGCGGGGCCTATGTCCTCTGTGTCGACCTCAATCTCGAGTGGGCCCAAAGGACTGTCGAACTCGTCAAAGAAGGTGGAAAAGGTTCCGCTATTGCCTTCAAAGCCGACGTTAGTAAAGAAGAAGAATGCAAGAAAATTGTCCAAGCAGCCATTGATAACTGGGGACGACTCGATATTCTCGTCAATAACGTTGGCGTTGGCGTCAAGGATGCAAATTGCGTGGACATTGATATGTTAGAATGGGATCGTGGTATGAGAATCAATTTCACGAGTGTGATTATGGTGGTTAAGTATGCCGTTCCAGAGATGAGGAAGAATGAGGGCCTGATTCGAGGCAGCATTATCAACCTGTTAAGTATCGCGGGATTGGGAGGCGGAATGAGACGGATTTCGTATCCGGCTACGAAGGGGGCGATTGTGAACATCACAAAGAATTTGGCCTTTCAGTATGGGAAAGAGGGGATCAGAGTCAATTGTGTAGCCCCCGGTATGATTTGACCTGCGATCGAGAGTAGAGGAAAATGCTTACTGATGTTGAATAGGCTCTCCTTGGACGCTAATGCTGTCCGAACACCCTGATATTATGAATAAAATTAGGGAAGTACGGGCGAATAACAATATACTTGGGCTTGAGGGTTATGGATGGGACACGGGATATGCTGTACGCTGGTTGGCCGGGCTAGAGGCGAGATGGGTTACCGGAGTGATTCTTTTAGTTGACGGGGGTCTCGCTGCAACTGTTAATCTTGCAATTCTGATTTAGATTAGAAGAGGTATCGATATTAGTGATTCTATTGCATAGACCTGCCAACAAGCAATTACTATCAACTCGATTGATTGAATTGATTGGTTAAACCAATTAATTTAAATCAACTCGGAGGTCCCATGTTAACCAATCAAATTAACTTGAAGCTATCAATTTAATTGAATTAATTGGTTGATTGGTTTAGCGTGTGTACGTTTTTGAGGTTTTTGTGATAGGTAGGAAGCTAATCCCGCGATACTTTCTTAGTATTATAATTAGCCTCATATACTAACTTATTTAGGCTATCTTATATTAGCGCGCCCCTTATTAATACTTAATAGCTATCTATACTACCTATATTATAGCGTTTTTAAGTATTTTATTATCTAAGATAGTATCTAAATATTATCTCTAACTAAGTAATTTAATAAGTAAATATACTAGAGTTACTATATATAGTACTATCCCTTCTATATTAATACTTATATTACTACCTATATTACTACGCTAATTATCTTAGAGAGCCCTAGCTACTATAAGCTAGGCTACCTATTTATAGTACCTAGAGCTAATATTTAAGTTATAGTACTTAGAGTAATAGAGTTATAGCCTAAGATAGAGATTATACTACCTACTAAGAGTAGTAGTACTAGTACTATAGCTATAACTAAGGATAGAGATAGTAATAAGATAATCTCTATAGCTAATAACTTTAAAGGTATTAAATAGGAGTATTTATATAGATATATTAAGCCTCTAGTAACTTAGTAGTATAAGAAAAGCTAGATATTTAAATATAGCTATTATATTACTAAGCTTAAAGATCTATCTTAACTATAGTTTATATATAAGTACTACTATCTCTATAAGTATATTAATACTAGTAGTTATAGTAGTATATTTAATATTATAAAGACTACTTTATTAGTAGTATCCTATCTTAAGTAGTATATACCTAGCTATAACCTTATAGAAAATAGTATTTATAAGCCTATATATTAAAAGTCGAGTAGCTTAGGAATAAGTAGAAGATAGATTATTAATTTAAAGCTATATAGAGAGAGTACTATATATATATATAGGAAGCTCGAATAGTTCACTTATATAATATATACTTATATACTCCTCTATTAAGCTATACTCCTCTATATTAAGTTAAGCTCGTAGATATTAGGTATACCTAATATCTCTATACCTAAGGTTAAGCTAAGCTTAATTATAATATACCTTCTAGGCGAGCTATATAGCTATAATTTTTAGAGTCTATCTAAACTTACTTAAAACCTTAGTTTCTTATAATTTTACCTATTATAAGCTTAGGCCTTAGTACGTATATATAATATACGCGTATAGAGTAAACTATAAGCTTTCTACTTTACTAAACCTTATAAATTACTATATTATATTCTATAAGTTATTATTTAGTATATACTCTATATATTCCTATAGACTTTTTAGCTCTTATCCCTATTCTATAAGCTCTATACTAACTCCTATATAGACTTAATTAGTTACCTCTATATACCTACGCGTTACTAAAGCGCGCTATAAAGAAGAAGCTACTACTACTAAAGAGAAGAAGAAGAAGAAGAGAAAAGAGAAGTAGTAAGCTTATTATACTACCTTTATCTATACCTCTTCCTCCTACTTTACCTCTACTACTCTCTTCCTCTTTTCTAGAATATAGAGTTCTTTAGGTAGAGCCCTATCTTAGCTATACTAAAAGTACTTTAATAGGTACCTCTCTTAGAGAATATTATAACTCTATATAGAAGAGTCTATACTATATATACTATACTTATAGATATAAGTATAAACCTATATAAGTAACTCTTTTCCTTTTATAAGCTTTAATTATAGCTCTTAAATAAGCTTTAGTAGCTCTTAAATAAGCTTTAGTAGCTCTTAATAGAGCTTTATTCTATCTTTTAATAGTTAGTTATTAGATTTATAGATAATCTAAGGTCGAACTTAGTTATCTACTACTAGAAGAGAGTATTATTATAAGACTATCTAAGGCTATATCTAAGATTATAGCTAGTATAGCTATTATAGCTAGTATAGCTAATATAGCTAATATAACTAGTAAAGCTAATATCTAATAGCTTATAGAGTTATAGATAAGTTATATAGAACTAGTACTATCGAATAACTACGTTAAGCTAGCTTAACTATATAATAAGAGATAATAGATCTCTACCCTCTAAACTAAGAGACTTTAATAAGCTCTATAGAGATAGATATATAAACTAGTAGAAAGTATAGTAGATAGAATAAATAGAATATTAATAGATAATAATTAAGAGTATTTATAGATAATTATTTATTTATTTACTATATTATTTATTCTAGTCTTTTATTATATACCTTATTCCTATACTATATACCTATCTAAAACTTATCTTAAATCTAATAATTAAGAGGCTTACTACCTTAACTAAATCGAGCTAAACTAATAACTAAAATAAGTTAAGCTAATTAGTATATAAATTATAGAAATTAAGTAGACCTAACTTCTATTAATTAGCTAGTTCTAACTAGTACACTCTATAATTAGTCCTTAGCGCACCCTACTAAACTTTAATTTTCAATATCTTAACTAAGTTAAGCTAATTATTAATTAAGACTATAAAAAGGAACTAAATCTATAGTAAATTATTACTATAGATTTAGTCTAAGTAGATAGACTAAGATTCGAACTTAGGACCTTTATAGTATAACTATAACGCGCTACTACTATACTATATACTTAATAAATAATAACCTAAAAGTTTAAGAAGTAATACTAATTATTACTAGTATAGATTATAAGCTAATTAAATTATAATAGCCTATTATATATAACGCGATCCTATAGTAATACTAAGGAATAATACTAATAATATAGCTTAGTTAATATAGCTATAATCTAGATACGTAGTCTATAAGATCTAGGATAAGATTAACCTAATAATAACTACTAAACTTATTAAAGAGCTAGAAATTATTAGCTCTCTAGTAATTACTAAATATATACTAGCCTCTAATATTTAAGTACTAGCCCGTTAATCTAAACTATTAACTATAGGTCTTAAAGCTTTTAAGAAGGATCTTAAATACTATAAGACTCTCTTTAAGTAGTACTAAATTAATAGATATATATATAATAAGGAGTAGATAAGCTTATAGTAATTTATAGTATTTATCTAATTATTAGTCTTACTATATCTACTATATACCTACTATTTACTAGATTAGTTACTATAATAGTAGCTTACTAACCTTAAATAAACTATTAGCGTTAATAAGTAGTTAGAGTAAAAGTAAGCTTATAAGTACTATATCTACTTACTTAAACTAATAAGGAGCGTATTAAATTAGAAAATCTAGCTAACTAAGTATAACTAAGCTACTACTAATATAGAAGCTTACTAAGTAGTAGAGGTATTATAGATTAATATAGTTATAAAAGACTTTCTCTTAGTAGTTAATAAGATTACTCCTATATAGTCTATAAACTTTTAAGATTATAGTTAATTTAAAGATTATATAACTTATAAGGAGATAATAAAATAATTCTAAGAATACTTAATAGTAAATTATCCTCTTAAATTAGAGAAAAATAAAGCTACTTTTATAGTATTATAAGTAGTAATAAGTAGAGACGTTAGAGCTTACTTTAGAAGCTTAATTAATATACTACGTATAATACTTAGGTATAATATAAGAGGATAGCTAAAGAGAGAAGCTATATAGAGGTAAGCTAAAGAGATATAAAGGCGAGCTATATATAGGCTAAGCCTATATATATAGTAGTATAGGAACTATAGTAGTTACTATAATAGTACCCCCCTCTTAGGGCGCTACTACTATAGCGCGAAGGGCGTTTATATACTTACTATAAGCTATCTACTTAGTATATATCTATAGAGCTATTAGAAGAAGCTAGGGCTTAGCTTAACTATAGTCCTTAATCTAATATTAATCTAATCTATAGTAGTAGTAGAGGTTATTATTATAGTAGTATTAGCGCTAAGCTAAGGCTACTAAGGAGGTTAAGGATAAGCGAGAGCGAGAATAAAAGTAAGAATAAGAGTAGCTAAGCTAGTTAATATCTATCCTATCTAGAGATAGAGGAGACTAAGTTAGTTAAGTAGCTAGTTAAGATAGTTTCTAGCTAGCTAACTAGTAGATATAATAATTAGTATATTAAATAACGTATTTTATAAGCGAGTCGCCTACCTAAGCGAGTCGCCTACCCTTAATTTACTAGTAAAAATTAATAAATTACTACCTAATATCTATAGAACGACTAGGTAGAATTAGCTAGAAATTTTACTAGTAATATAAAGCTAGTAGCAATTAAATTACGTAAGCTATTAAAGCTTAATCTAGATTTTTCTAGATTTTTCTACTATTACTACATTCTTCTATAACTATTCAAGCTTTATACCTATAGCTTTAGGATTTTAAATATACATTTTAATTATATTAAATAAAACTATTTGAAAGTATAATAGGCTATACTCGATTAGGAGTAGTATCTATAAGGGTTAAAAGGATTAAGCGAGATCGACTTCTATCTTTAATAACTTAGTTAATATAAGAGATATCTCGATATAACTTTAATATAAGGTGTAAAATATATAGTCCTAGGTATAGTAAAAGTTATAGCTTCTTATAGTTAGGATCTATAAAGTTATTAAGTAAAACCTTATATATTAAGCTACTCTACCTCTTATACTAATAGCTTACGTAATATAATAGCGACTAGCTTTATATTCTAATAGATTATAGAATATATATATATATATTACTAGTAAAATTTCTAGCTAATTCTACCTAGTCGTTCTATAGATATTAGGTAGTAATTTATTAATTTTTACTAGTAAATTAAGGGTAGGCAACTCGCTTAGGTAGGTAACTCGCTTATAAAACACGTTAAGCTTAATATAGTTATTATATAACTTACTAAATAAGAAGTTATTTAACTCTTTAAGATACTTATAGAGAGATAGGTAGAGTCTATAATAGAGAGAGGATACTTATAAGGTATTAGGCTATACCTAGGTACTAGCTTTATATACTAAGCGCTTAAAACGTACTAAGTATATAAGGAGAGACTCCTTATCCTTCTACTATATAATAGTAAAATACTAGACTATCTCTTACTACTTATATAGGTTATAGTAGAGGCGCTAGAAGTATAGGAAGATTTCCTCTAGATCCTATTATTAACTCTCCTCTACTATATAATATAGGTAAAGGGTAGAGGCCTACTAGACTTACTTAAGGTAATCCTAAACGTAATTAAAGGTATTAGCTCCTTTAAGCTAGTCTAACTAGAGCTTTACTTTAATAGAGAGGAGCTATATATATAGTATATATAGCTTATTATTAAAGTAAGGAGAATCTAGGAGGTATATTTAATAAAGGGAGTAAGGCTAGTTCTAGATCTAATTCTAGAGCTAGTAGATTTCCTAGTATAATATATTAAGGTTAGTATATAGAGACTAGATCTTAATACGCTAGTTCTAGAACTCCTACTATAACTACTATATAAGTAGTAAGATAGTAGAGAGGCTAGGAGTCTAGTTAGCTATTAGAAAAAAAACTATATAAACTAGCTAGATAATAAAAATCTCTATTTAGAGATCTATAGTAGCTATCTAGCTACTATTACTAGTAGGAAACTAAGTAGTATAATAGTTATATATTAAACGAGCTTAATATAGTTATTATATTACTAGCTAGCTAATTAATAAAAATCTCTATTTAGAGATCTATAGTAGCTATCTAGCTACTATTACTAGTAGGAAACTAGATAGGTTAGACGCGTAGTAAATTACTCTACTAGGAACTAGTTAATTAATAAAAATCTTTATTTAGAGATCTATAGTAGCTATCTAGCTACTATTACTAGTAGGAAACTAGATAAACTATCCTAATATTATAAGAGGTAATAAGTAGGGACGTTAGAGCTTACTTTAGAAGCTTAATTAATATACTACGTATAATACTTAAGTATAATATAAGAGGATAGCTAAAGAGAGAAGCTATGTAGAGGTAAGCTAAAGGGATATAGGGGTAAGCTATATATAGGCTAAGCCCGTATATATAGTAGTATAGGAACTATAGTAGTTACTATAATAGCTATAGAGGTTTATTACCTATTATTATATATATAAGTTATCCTAGAAGTCCTATATTATCCTAAAGTCCTAAAGTCTTAATATTAGATTAGGACTTTCTAGGACTCTAGTATATTACGTAACCTATATTAGTAGTCTAGGTAATAAGTACTAAGACTAGGTATATAAGTAGTAAGGTACCCCTCTAATAGAATTATAATACTATCCCTCTCTTCTAGACTTAATATCCTTATAAGTAACCCTACTCTATCTTATTCTACTTAGTTCTAAATTTATTAAGCTAATTATATAAAGAGGACTAGAGTCTATACTATAGTCGCTTATTCTTATTATTCTAAGTAAGGCTTACCTTATAAGTTATTATTATTATATAAGTATTATATAAATTATATTCGCTTTAGTTCTACTACTTATAAGCTAGAATCTATACTATTACTAGATTACTTAAAGATTAATTATAAAATAGTATAGTTAGAAAAACTTAAAGAAGAGGAAGAGGCGTAGTTATAGATAGAAGAAGATATAGCTAAAGCTACTTTATTGCGCGTATATTAGGCGTAAGAGAAATTATCTTATCTTTATAAATAGTATAAACTATTATAGTGTAAAGAATAGAAGATATTTAATAAAGGGATATTATTAATTAATAAACTAGAGTAGTTAGAAGCTTAAGAAAAGATACTTTAGGCTATTAGATTAGTTAATGTAGAGGCGTTACTAGGTATAGCTATAGTTAATTAGTCTCTATTCTAGGGTATTAATAAATCTTCTAGAGCATAAAGTTCTTAGCTCTATTATAGGGTATAGGATTTAGTATTTATAGTACTATTATATTAGTTATTAATAATTTAAAAGGTTTATCTTTAGTTCCTATATATTTTCTATATTATTATATCCTAACTATTTAACTAGGTATTCCCTTTCTCTATTCTAAGTTTAGTATCCTATAACTTATTTTACTTTAAACTTGTTTTCTTCTTTAGTTTTATAGTAAAAGGTTTACTATAGCGGCGTTTCTTAATTAGTAGGTTCTAGTTTACTTATATAGAACCTAGAGTAGATTTTTATATCTTTTAGGAGTTATAAGGTATATATAACTAGTCTATCTTATAACTTAATTAAAAATAGTCTAACCTTAATATTATTAAGTCCCTTACTTAGTTATTTTATATATAGGTTCTTCGTATATAAATATACTCTATCCTCTTCTTTTAGCTAAGGTACTATTTTTCGTTTCTTATTAGCGTACTTAATACTACTTTCTTATACTCTAAGTATCTTATCTTATATTTCTTTATATACTTTCTTAAATTCTTCTATAGTTACTATTACTACTTATACCTTTAGTCCTAGTAATATTCTTTTAAATAGGATTAGATATCTTCTATAATTTATAAAGAATAGTATTCTTCCTATTAATTCTAAGAACTTATTATTATATATAAGTTATACTATAGGTAATAGTAATACCTAATTATCTTATTAAGTATTAATATAGATTTATAGATATACTTTTATTATACGATTTATCCTTTCTATTTATCTATCTATCTATAGATAATAAGCTATTAATAGCTTCCTTTTCGTTCTTATTAATACTAATAGCGTTATCTAGTAATTAGATATAAATAGCTTATCTCTAATACTAATAATTAACTTTAGTATACTATAGTATCGTATTATTTAATCTAGGAATATAAATACTAACTATTATACTATATAGTTATTCCTAAATAGTATTATCTCTACGTATTTAATAAATCTATCTATAATAACTATTATTACGTTGTAAATAATTCCTATAGTTAGGTCTTTTCATAGTAGTAATCCTATTATAAAGTCTATTAAGATATCTTCCTAGGGAAATTCTAGTAGTTCTATTACTTATATCTCGCTATATAGTATATAAGTACTATATTTATTTTACTAATAGTCTATATATTTCCTAATAAAGGTTATTACCTTATCCTTTATATTATTAAACTCGTAGTTTCGCTTAATAAGTTCTATAGTTCTTATAATTCCTAGGTATCTATATACTAGATTATTATAGTATTATCTTATAATTACCTTTTATAATTCTTTAGGTACGTTATTTATTATTATTATAAGATTATTAATTTCTTAATTTATATCAATCTCATTTACTAGTCCTAAGAATCTATCCTAGTTATACTTTAGTATAGTACCTTTAATAGTTTCTTTTATTCCTATAATATTATATCTTTAGTTTAGGGCGTCTACTCTACTATTATCTTTTCCTAGTATATATATAATTTAGAATTTATATTATCCTAAGAGTTCTAACTATCTAGTTTATTACTAATTTAAGGCTTTAGTTATTATAAATATAATTAAGTTCTTATAATTAGTAAATATTATAAGTTCTAAGTAACTTTCTATATAAATTCTCTAATATTTTAGTATATTAACTATTACTAGTAGTTCTTTATTATATATATTATATTATTCTTCTAGTCCTAAGAACTTTCTAGAGTAGTAGGCTATTAGGTACTATTTTCCTTCGCGTTCTTATAGTACTACTACGCTATATATAAGGTCTAATATATTAGTCTTAAATCTTAATACTTCTTTTCTATAGAATAGTACTAATATAGGTAGTATTATATAAACTATCTTAAGTTTATTAAATACTTCTTAGTATTCCTTTATCTATAACTAAGGTATATCTTTCCTTATTAGGTTTATAAGTAGTAAGGCCTTTTCTAAAAAGTTCCTTATAAAGTATCTATTAAAGTTAATAAATTCTAAGAATACTTATTTCTCTTTAATATTCCTTAGTTCTTTCTATACTTATACTACTTTAATCTTTTCTTTACTTATTTTTACTCCTTTAGTACTAATTATATATCTAAGGAAATTAACTTCTATCTTATACTATTTATATTTTTCTAGTTTTAGCTTTAGGTTATACTAGTCTAAGCTTCTTAATACTATTTTAATATATTATTTATATTCTTCTATAAACTCTAAGTAAATTAATTTATTATCTAAGTAGGCTATAATATATTCGTCTAGATATTCCTTTAGTATATTATTAATTAATACTTAGAATATAGCTAGTATATTAGTTAGCCTAAATAGTATAACTATATACTTATAATATCTATAGCGTATTCTAAACGCTATTTCTATTCTTTACCTTTTTTTATTTTAATTAGGTAGTAACTATTCTATAGATCTAGCTTTATAAATATTTTTACGTATACTAATCGATTATATAGTTCTATAATATTTAGTAGTAGGTAGTAGTTCTTAATTATAATATTATTAAGCTTTCTAAAGTTAATATATACTTAAAGTAGTCTTTATTTCTTTAGTATAAATAATATTAGGTAGCCTACTAGTAATATTAATTCCTATATATAACCTCTTATAAGATTTTTCTTAATATAGTCTCTAAGTATTTCTAACTCTTATTCTAATAGTCTATATATACGTCTAGAAGTTAGTTCCTTTCCTTCCTATAGTATAATTATATAATCCTAGGGTTAATACTTTAATAGAGAGTTTTCTTCTATCTCTTCTATAAAGAGGTAACTAAATTCCTTATACTATTATAGGATATTAGGAGTTACGCGTTTCTCTAATACTCTTACTTTATAACCTAATACCTAGTTAGTATCTATAGAGCTAACTATACTTTTATTATATATTAGTTATAAAGTAGTTAATTTATAAATTATCTTCTTATCTACTATCTTATTCTATTAATACGTAGGCTTAGATCTATATACGTCTTTATAGTCTATCTATAAGAGGGTCTAGTATTTCTAATTAACTCTAGGATTAAACTCTTATAACTATAGTAGTCCTAATATAATATCTTTACTAGCTAAGGCTAGGATATCTTAGCTTATTTCTATAGTTCTTCCTTAGATAGTAAGTATTATAGTTATCTCGTATATTACTACTAGTTCTCCTAGTATAGCTTTTCTATTCGCGATATAGATTAGATAGGAATACTCCTTCTCTATAGGCTTAAGTCTAGCTCGTTGCACTATATTTAGTAATATAAAGTTTATAAATAATCCTAAATCTAATAATATCTTTATCTATTATACTCCTACTATAACTAGGAGTTTAATAAGTTTTTCTATATTAATAGTATTATATTCTTATCTATTAAATATAGTTCTAAAAAAGACTTATCTTATTTATACTCTCTTCTTATAAATCTATATAGGATCTTAGCTTCTTTATATTATTCGTACGCGTCTTATAGATAGTACTACTAAATTAAGTATATATACCTTCTATTAATTAATATATTATTTATAGTTTTATCTATAGTTAGTACTCTAGTAAAATATCTTACTTATTATTTTCCTATAAGTATCTTTTATAGGTTATATTTTTATATTCGTTTTAAAACTATTTATACTTAGACTTCCTTTTAGAGAAATATCCTAAGCCTATTTTATCTAAATAGTATATTAGATATTTATTATAGAAATATCCTATCTATAATAATAGTAGATAATTTAGGTTTTTATAATATAACTAATATTATAGAATCCTTATAATTAGTATATTAGATATATTAATAAGTTCTCGAGCTTCTCGAGTAAATAAATCTAGTTATAATCTATAATAGATTTTCTAGTCTATTTATCCTTTATCTTACTAATCTTTAATTAAGTAGTAGCTATCTACTAGGTTCTAGATTTCTCCTATAAATCTATTTTATACTATTACGTCCTCGCGCTTTAGTATTAGGGTTTCTAGTAGTACATAATATCCTAAGGACTCTAGCTTAGTATCTTCTATATAGTTATTACTTTTCTTACCTTCTAGCTCCTTATTATCTTAATTAGAGTCTAGGTAATTCTAAACTATTAGTATCTTTCTTTCTAGGTAAGGGTATACTATAGTATTATAGTAGTATCCTCCCCTACTATTATAGTATAATCTTTCTCTTTCTATAAGTTCTAGGAAGTTAATATTCTTCTTCCTTATATATTTTTCTTTAAGATATTTATATATATAGTTAGTAATTTCCTTTCTATAGTCTTTATTAGCTATCTTAATATTATATTATTCGTTTAGAACTTAATCTACTTAGTCTTTAAGTTCTTAGCTAAGTAGGTAGATAGCTTTCCCTTTATCTAGTATCTATTATACCTACTCCTATTCTTCCTTAGTATTATCGCCTTACCCTTCGATTATATTAAAAGAGTAGTCTTTAATATATAGTCTCTTTACTTTATTCTTTAATTAGTAATCCTTTAATAGGTAGCCTAGTTTACTATAGTTATAGTAGATTCTTATTTTCTTACTATTATCTAGCTTCTTAGAGTAATAATCTAGTATTTATCCTCCTTAGGTTATATTATTAATATGTATATCGTCGAGTCTATAGTGCCTATAATTACTACTAACCCTAGGTACCTTTATAACCCTCTAGTATCTATAGTTTAGTTAGTACTTCTTCTTATATATATAGGTTAGTGTAGCGTACTTATCTTTTACTTTAAGGCGAAATTCGTATAAGTAGTTATTAACTCTAATTAACTCTTTAATTAGTTTATTAAGATTATTAATCGTAGCTCTACTTCTTATAAGCTCTACCTATAAGCCTACTTTTAATCCCTATCTAAATATCCTTATAAGCGCCTAATTATTCTATTTAGTTTAGATTAAATAATTCCTAAATTTATTAGTATAGCTAGAAGCTAAATAATCCTATCGTAGGTATTAGATAGCTTATTCTATAATAGCTAGTTCGTTAGTAAGTTAGAATACTTATCTAATTCTATCCTTAAACTTAATCTATTATTTAAATATATTATTATAACTATTATCGTTATTATCTATAAATTTCTTAAGGTATAGTATAACCTATTTCTTAGCTTTTCCTCTTAAGTATATTACTATAAGTATTAATTAGTTATTATTAGGTACTCTATCTATTTTAAAGTAGACGTTAACTTAAAGTAGCTATAATTTAAGCTTAGTTTAGTCTCTATAATAGAGGTCTAGCTTCGCGACCTTAGTAGTTATAGTATAGGTTAGTCCTACCTACTAGTCGTATAAATCTATTATCGCGTTACTTATTATAGAGGTATTTAAAGTATTAAGAGTCTATAGATATACTAACTATATATTAATAGAGTAAGGTTAGTTCTTAAAGATAAAGTAAGGTTAGGATAGGATTAGTCTTACTTAGTTATAATAGAGCGTAGTAGTAATAACTAGAGTTACTATACTATATTAAGTTGAATATAATAAGCTATAGAGGTTTATTACCTATTATTATATATATAAGTTATCCTAGAAGTTCTATATTATCCTAAAGTCCTAAAGTCTTAATATTAGATTAGGACTTCCTAGAACTCTAGTATATTATATAACCTATATCGGTAGTCTAGGTAATAAGTACTAAGGCTAGGTATATAAGTAGTAAGGTACCTCTCTAATAGGATTATAATAAAGGGATACTTAAAGAAGGGAATAATCCTTTAGGTCTAAAAGGCTCTATATAGACTATATATTTTACCTCTACTATAGTAGAAAGAGTTTACTTTAATACTAAAGTCTCTTAGTTTTTAAGTAGTATTCTATAAGCTATACTATATAGTAAAAGATAGTATTATTATCTTCTTCTTTATAGATAATATTATTATAGCCTATAATAAAAAGAAGATAAAAGAAGTAGAAAAGGTAACTAATCTCTTAAGAAAGAAGTATACTATTACTAGAAGAGTAGATCTCTAATAGTTCCTTAGTAAAGAGATTATCTAGAAAGAAGAGTAATACTTTATCTAGCTCCTATAGACTATATATATTAATAAAATATATTAGCTTATTAATAAATAAGATATCTACTATAATACTCTAATAGTTACTTCTAAGCTCTAGTCTTATACTAGCTTAGTAATACTATCTAAGATTAATAAGTACTAGTAAAAAATTAGCTTACTCCTATTTACTATAGTAACTACTAGACTAGATATAGCGTTTATAATATTATAATTAGCTTAATTCCTTATAAACCTAAATATAATATACTAATAAGCTACTAACTAAGTACTTATATATCTATTAAGTATAAGATAGAGAGTACTCTAACTTAGAGGAGGTAATTTACTCTAGGTAGCTAGTAATACCTCTTTTACTAATAATACTTTAGATAGAAAGAGCTTCTAAGGATATATAATTAAACTATTTAATAGTCTTATTATATAGAGAGCTAATAAATAAGATACTATTACTACCTTAATAATTAAAGTTAAATTACTAGCTCTATCTTAAGTAGCTAAGAAAGCTATCTTTATATTATAATTACTAGATAAGTTAAAGGTTAAACTACTAATAAGCTATATTACTATCTAGTATAATAATACTTAAATAATCTAGCTTATTACTAAAGAACTAGCTAAACTCTAGACTAAACTAAGGTACGTTAATATTTATAACTACTAGCTAAGGTAAGAAGTATTAGCTAGTTAAAATAAAGTAGTATATACTCTATTAATAGAGATAACTACTAATAGGTTTACTAAGGTACTCTTAAGAAATAAGTAGGAGAGTTTCTTAACCTAACTTAAACTAGTAGAAGTATAGGAATACTAGATTATATATAAAGTACCTCTTAATAAAATCTAAGCTTACTTAAATAACCTTATACTTACCTAATAAGTTTTAGCTTACTAAAGGATTACTAAGCTAAAGAGGTATATTAGATTTATAGGTAATCTAAGGTTAAACTTAGTTATCTACTACTAGATAAAAGCGTTATTATAAAACTATCTAAGACTATATCCGAGATTATAGCTAGTATAGCTAGTATAGCTAATATAGCTAATATAGCTAATATAACTAGTAAAGCTAATATATAAGAGCTTATAGAGTTATAGATAAGCTACGTAGAACTAGTACTATTAAATAAACTATATTAAGCTAGCTTAACTATATAATAGAGATAGGAGATCTCTACCCTCTAAACTAAGAGACCTTAATAAGCTCTATAGATATAGATATATAAACTAGTAGAAAGTATAGTAGATAGAAGAGAAGTAGAATATAAATAGATAATAATTAAGAGCGTTTATAGATAATTATTTATTTATTTACTATATTATTTATTATAGTCTTTTATTATATACCTTATTCCTATACTATATACCTATTAAAACCTATCTTAAATCTAATAACTACTTATTACTATAATAAGCTACCTAACGCGCTTAACTAGATAAGATTAACTAAGCTTATTATAGCTAACTAGGCTATAATTACTAAGTACTAAGACTACTTATAGCTACTTAAACTTACTACTTAGCGCCTTAAAGGGCGTAGTAAAGCTAGTAAGTTTAGTATAATATATAAGATTATACTAGTATTTAAATATATTATTAACTTACTTAAAGTATATACGCGCCTATATAGAGGTATTAACTATAATACTTATACTAAGGCTCCTAAAGATTACCTTATTATTAACCTCTATATAGCTTAGCTTAAAGCTAATAAGTATTATAATAAGCTTAATAACTTACCTACTTACTATACTACTATCTACTTCTACTTATACTATAAATACTAGCTTCTAGAGTCTCTAGGACGCGTATAAACCTTAGTAACTATACTTATCTTAACTTTAAATACTACTCTTAAATAGTATTAATAATATAATTAGTATATATATAGAGTATAGTAGTATAATAGATCTACTAGAGAATAAGTTTAAGTACTAGAAATTACTAGAGCTAATATAGATATACTATTAATATAAGGTTTATAGTAACCTAGTTATATACTAGATTTAACTATACCTAAAATACTTTAATTTAGCGTATTTTATAATTAATATACTAATAATTATAGTATTAAGTAGTAATTATAAATACCTCTTTAGTAAGCTTAGTAACTTACTTAAGCCTAAACAGTACTATCTTAGTAGTAAGTAGCTCTTAGCTCTATAGTTAATATGCGCGTAGATTAAAGCTAGCTTTATACCTCTCTATAATAATAATAGTAGCTCTCTTACTAATATATAGATTATGCGTAAGTATAATATAGGCGAGTAGGATACTCTAGCTTACTAATTTATATATTAAACGATTATTAATCAACCTAAGTACTTGTAAACAATTAAGTACTTATAAGTAATCTCTCCTAAATATAAATACAAACAAAGTATTAGTCTCTCAACTTTTAAACAAAGAAGTATCACGGCTTATGTTTGCTTTGTTTGCTTGTTGACTAGTCTGGGCAATAGTGCTAGTGTGAGCGACGTAGTAATTACTCGGTTTGCGAACGCATATCTAAATCTCGTCCACGTTAGCCTCGATAGTGGAATTTAGCTCACGGACGAGTCTTTATTCGCTCTCTTCACTAATTGCCCGAACCTCCGCTACGTCCAATTTTCTAGAAACAATAAAATTACAGGGAAATTAAAGGGAGCTGCGCTTGCTTTAATAAGAGAAAAGTAAATTGGGGAAGAAGTTAGTAAAGCTAAGGCTTACAGACCAAGCATAGTACGAGAAGACATTTAAGACAGTAGTTAAGGCACTTTCTATAGCGAGGAAAAGGCTAGCAATCGAAGTTGGCGACACGCACGAAAGGCATGGTAACGTCAACACTTAGCTCGGTAGCAAGGAAATTTACGGGTATTAAGCGTTTAATAGACCAGGTAGCTTCAATTCATGTAGGGGTTTTAGTAAACCCTTCTAAGAATAAACGCACCGGGTTGGAATAATAATTATTGGTTCCTAATATCAGGAGCAAGACGGTGAATGGCTGGTGACGGGGGATTAGAGGGGAGAACAAAAGAAGAAAAGAAAGGGTCGTTATTCACAATACGCTTCGCTGCTCTCTTTTCTTACTGAATATACCTCACTTCATCACCCGAAATGATCTGTTCTAGAGGTATTCCAACCTCGTCCTCCTCTTGGCCCCGGGAGCCATTAAATGCTTGCTAAGGGGCCCGCCCAGTTGTTGTACTTTGGTCTCCACTGCTATAAAGTATTGACAAAGTTGTTGAGCAGAAACGACCGATTCGCCACCGTGCCAATCTCGTCCCGTGTCAGTTCTTCATACACCAAAAAAGGCGCGGATCAAGGGTGTTTGTGACTTCAACGATTATATAGGCATACCTTACTTCAAAAGCGACGTCTTTGCCTACTACAACGTCAGTAAAGAAGTAGGATGGGCCATACTCAAGGAGGACAATGAGATGTTTGATCGTACTCTTGCCAACAATAAGGTAGCTCTAGAAACTCGTGGCCGCAAGCCAAAACTCTCAGCAAAGGAGATACACCAGGCAGACCGATTCCTTCAAGATCATGAATGGGAGGCGCGCATTTTGACATGGGATCAGCTAGCTGAAGAGCTGGATTTTGACGTTTGTGGTAATACTCTCCGCAATATGGGATCGCTTGATTACCACAAATGTGTTACTTGTACAAAGGGTTGGGTCTCTCAACGCTGCGCCTAAGAGAGGGTTGAGACGGCAGAAACACTCCTTGTATTGAAGCCAACGTCTGAAGATTAGCGTGACGTACGCTTCTCAGATGAAGTACACTGCCGCTGCGGTCCTCAGGGCAAGCTCCGTATAATCAGAAGGCCTGGAGAGAGATACTGCGCTGATTGTGTACAAAGAACAACTCAACAGAGACGATGAAAAAGCATGGGAGACTGCCCATATATGGGCAGCAGTTGGCTATAACTTCAAGAGCGATCTCAACTTCTACAAGACGCCAGGAAACACTAATGGCAAGCTCTCTCTCAAGGTATATAGAGATCAAATACTCGAGCCAGTTATACGCCCTTAGCTCAATGATCCAAAAGTAGGGCACTTTATACTTAAGGAGGATAACGATAGTAGGCATAGAGGAGGTTCAGCCAACAATATTGTAGCTAGATAGAAGAAAAACAACCAATTAGATCACTACTTCAACTCATCTAATTCACCTAATCTCGCTCTAATTGAGAACTGTTGGAAGGTGATAAAGCAACACCTCAAGAAGTATCCCCATTGGGATGAGGTAGAGACCCGTGAATTGGCTTGGGAAGGATGGGATAACGTGAGTATTGATTATATAAATGATCGTATTGATTCTATACCACAGAGCCGTACCCAATTTCTGTGTTGCCGAGGTTGAGCCGAGCTCAATTGTAACACCTTCTCATCTTTTACTCTAACGGTCTCCTAATAAATTCTTCGACTCTGTTTCCAGCATCTCCAGATTGTTCAATGTTTCGCGATCGCAAACTTCGTCATAAGCGGCGGCTTGTCCCAGAGTGTATAACCCCGCATGTTCTCCGCCCACCCTTCGTTTCCGGGCTGAGCCAAAATATCGAACCTCCACACCAATCTCACCAAGATGAGGCGCAACTCTGCGTACGCGAGATTCTTTCCGATGCAATTTGCTGGGCCTTGGGAGAATGGGTAAAAACATTTTTTGTTGTCCTTCGCGAACGACGCGTCGTGAAGTGGGTGATCCTGCAGCAAGAAACGCTCGGGGCAGAACTCTTCAGGACGATGCCAGTTCTTTGGGCTGTGGTAGGTGGCGTATTGGCTAAGCGAGATCTTAGTCTTTGTTGGATTTCGGTCAGTATAGTCCTTTAAATCAAAATTTTACATCAAACTCACAGTCTTGGGAATGTAGTAGCCGCCGACAAAATCTCCCGGAGATAGTCTGGTCGGTGAGGCAACCACGGGAGGGAACATGCGTAGGCTCTCTTCAATACACGCGAGAACGTATTTCAAATCCGCTGTCGACTTCATTGTGATCTCATCCTCCGAGGTAAACTTCGAGCGTACTTCCTCGACCAACTTTTTCAAGACTTCGGGGTGCTTGCCTAGGTAGTATACGGTTCCAGAAAGGCAAGTCGCCGTCGTCTCACTCCCAGCTACAATCAACGTCTCAGAGTTCATCATGATCTCGATGGACGTCATCCCGTCCTTGGCAGAATCATTATTCTTCAGAATGTGCCTGAGTAATAGTGTAAAAAGTCAGCTCTTGTCGCAAAAGTAGATGATGCTTTGGAGGTTTCTAACCACATGAAGTCCTTTTGACCACTACCCTCAGCTCCGAGGCTAGTACGGTTCTCAGTCTTCGCCTTTGTCAAGGCCTTGTGTTCAGCTCGACGTCTGGCCATTTTCGTTCCAAGAAATACGTTGATAAGTACGCGCGTAATAGTGTAGCGTTTAAAAAAGACTATAAGCTCGCCAACACGTATAGATTCGAAGATCAATGCTACCCAAGGATGCATCTCACTCATACTCAGACAAGAAAATGACTCGCCATACGTAAGCTCGCCAATGATGTCAAAGGTGGTATAGTCTAGTTGAGAACCTATAGTTAGCGATTATCTCTTCGAAAAGAACATCAGATCATGAATGGCGGAAGTTCTTAGCCATTTCTGATGGTTGCTTGAAGAAATGGGGGCGCAAAGACGGTGAACTTACTACACTGAAGTTAGCAAAACATCATCAGGAATATGAACTGTAGCTACTGCATACCTGAACCACCTCACTATGTCGGTTGCTTCACCTGATGCTGCATAGTCGCTCATGCGCGACATAAACAAGTCCACATATTTCTTGATGAGAGGCTCCTGCTCATACATAGCGCTTTGTGAGAAGGCATGGGAAAGAATGCGGCGTTGTCGGCTGTGGCTAGTCCGATCTGAGAGGAAGATACTTGACCCTGATTCTTCTCCGCCGGTTGATTGATCAAAGAAATCAGGATCTCGCCTAAAGTCATTCTTGCCGTTGCGTCTGAAGTTGAAGACGTCTTCCCAACCCGGGTCGCCGTCGACGGCAATCTCGTTGGGAGCCGTTCTGATTATGCGACCATATTTTTCATGCAGTTCACTCACATCTCTGAACCACAGTCCGAACAAATTGAGACGAATGCCCTTTGGCAGGCTGGATATTGCTAGGAGCTTCGGACCAGGGACTTTGGCGAGGGGATGAAAAAACAATCGGTAGATGATGAGTGCGGTGTAGTAGAACACAATCTGGCATTGGTTCAGTCAGTCACAATGTCTGAGCTGAGATTTGTTGTATCTACTCACGAGTACGGCAACGCCCACGAAGGTTTGTGCCTTCGCCATGATTTCGAAAAGAACGTAAGTTAATCGATGCGTGGGGACATACAGTGGGAAGTTACGCGGTTTTTGTATCTAGGTGGAAGGCATGGAGAATCCAGTAGGGGCGTCGAGGTCCGGAAACAGTTAAGGTAATCCGACGGACGGTCGGAGGAGACAAGCGCCACTACGGAGGACCGTTTCAAAAGTCATGTCTGAAGCCACAAAAACGCCACCTCGGCCCAACACCGGCACTAATATCCTTAGCGTAGATTTTCTTTCGTGAGCTCCTTGATGAGGCTAGTAATACTTTATATCTCTTCCTTTTGTAGGGTTTCTTTGTCGTGATGGCTCCCTAAGGTCCTGTAATAAATGCTCCTACGCGTTTAATGATTATTACTTTAAAGGCTATAATGATAGAGGAGTAGGGGTTGACTACAGCTATAAGGAGGATTGGTTTATACAAGAAGCCTTAATGGAGATGGACTAAGAAGAATAGGAAGCTTATACGAGGAGTAGGAGGAGGTATTAATTAGTAGAGATGTCAGTCGTGCGTACTTCTCCCTGAGCTTCTTCCCTTTGCTAAAGAGTGTATAAAAGATAGGCCTTAGACTATAGTAATAGAGGATAAGGTACCTGCCTACGCTTATTACTATTAGGAGGTCGTTTATTCAATTTACCACGTCTAGAAGATGCTTTGGTGTAGTAACTCTCCTAACTACAATTGTATTGAGCCTTGCTGGTTCTATATAAAGAGAGAGACTACGAAGAAAGGAGCTCCTCATTTAAGGGCTGAGGCTTATCGAGTGTGGGAGAAATATTGGAGAGACCTCCTACAAAAGAAGATTCAATCATAGATTAAGCGTATCCTCATCCACATCCCGGAAATCATTAAGCTAGAAAGTGGCAACGAGCATATAGAGGGCAGGAGGTTCAGGGCAAAGGCAGATTGAGAGAGAGATCAGCGTTTTGAGTGGCGTTTTGAGTGGCGTTGTGGCGTACCCCTGTCAGACATGACTTTTGAAACGGTCCTCCGTAGATCTTTGAGCTTTCGTGGCTGCCGCGTCGGTCCGAGGCGCCATACGATCCGAGAGGCGACTAACGTGCGGTGTACAACCGGATCATCGGATCATATACTACCCCGTTGTACGTCTCTTCATAATAACGTAAGCCCTGGCTGCAGCTTCTTTCCATGCTACGAAATTCTTAGCGCTCGCAGATCTTGTTTACTTGTCAGATTTGCAGGTGATCTGAGGTCGAACTCAGTCATCTACTGCCAGATGAAAGCGTCATTACAAGACTATCCGAGACCATGTCCGAGATCATAGCCGGCATGGCTAGCACAGCCGGTATGGCCAACATGGCCAAC
The DNA here is from genome assembly GCA_021365335.1 of Phaeosphaeriaceae sp. PMI808. Classification (NCBI taxonomy): domain Eukaryota; kingdom Fungi; phylum Ascomycota; class Dothideomycetes; order Pleosporales; family Phaeosphaeriaceae; species Phaeosphaeriaceae sp. PMI808. The sequence continues at coordinate 135,755 of JAJTIZ010000091.1, forward strand.
ATGACCAGTGAAGCCAATATCCGATGGCTCATAGCGTCATAGATGAGCTGCGCAGAACCGGTACCATCGAATAACTGCGTTGAGCTGGCTCAACCACACAACAGAGATAAGTGGATCTCCACCCTCCGAACTGAGAGACCTCAACAAGCTCCGCAGATATGGATATATAAACTGGTAGAAAGCGCAGTAGATAGAAGAAGCAGAACATCAATGGATAACAATTGAGAGCGTTTGCAGACAATCAATCAATCATTTGCTGCATCATTTATCACAGTCTTTTATCACACACCTTGTTCCCATACTGTGCACCCATCAAAACCCATCTAAAATCCAACAATTAAGAGTCTTACTGCCTCAACCAAATCGAGCCAAACCAACAACCAAAACGAGTTAAGCTAATCAGTACACGAACCTACAGAAATTAGGTAGACCTAACTTCTATTGATTGGCCGGTTCCAACTAGCGCACTCTGTGATTGGCCCCTAGTTCGCCCTACCGAACTTTAACTTTCAACATCCTAATTAAGTTGAGCTAATTAAATTATAATGGCCTATTAAGCGCAACGCGATCCTATAGTGACGCTGAGGAATGACGCTGACTATACGGCCTAGTTGACTTAGCTATAATCGCGATGCGTAGTCTACAACGTCTGGGATAAAATCAACCTAGCTATAATAATAGAATTGATTTAAAGGCTAATAGTAATTAGAGCCCTAGTAATTACTAACTACGCGCTAGCTATAAATATCTAGGAATTAGTACGTTAATCTAAATTATCAACTATAGGACTTAAAGCGTTTAAGGAAGATCTTGAATACTATAAGACTCTTTCTAAATAATACTAAAGTAACTAATACGAATTTAAGAAGGAGTAGACGAGCTTATAGTAGATTATAGTATTTATCCAATTATTAGTTATACCGCATCTACTGCGCACATACTATCTACTAGATTAGTTACTATAATAGTAGCTTACTAACCTTAAATAAACTATTAGCGTTAATAAGCGTTAGAGAAAGAGTAAGCTTATAAGTACTATATCTACTTACTTAAACTAATAAGGAGCGTATTAAATTAGGAAACCTAGCTAGCTAAGTATAACTAAGCTACTACTAACGTAGAAGCTTATAAAGTAGTAGAAGTATTATAGATTAATATAGTTATAAAAGACTTCCTCTTAGTAGTTAATAAGATTACTCCTATATAGTCTATAAACTTTTAAGATTATAGTTAATTTAAAGATTATATAACTTATAAGAAGATAATAAAATAATTCTAAGAATACTTAATAGTAAATTATCCTCTTAAATTAGAGAAAAATAGGGCTACTTTTATAGTTAATAATACCTTATTAGATCTTCCTACTAATAGTAAAACTACCTAGAGTAGGACTAGGGACACCTCTCCTATAGAATATAATCTACTACTAAACTATAGTAGACTTTAGTTAAACCTAAACTAGGGTAGACCCTAGTATAAAAATTAACCTAGCTAAAATATTAATAATATATAATTAACTAGGTAAACTATAGTAGAGGAAAAATACCCTACTTATAGTAAATTCTATAACCTAAGAGAATACTATTATATTAATCTAGATATAGCCCCTCTACGTTAGAATCTAAATAATACTATATAAGAGCTTATTAATAATAAATATAAAAATAATACTATATTTTAAGGATTAATTAGAGGATAGTCTAAAGCTCGCTTTAGGTAATTACTAACTCTAATACCTAGAGATTAAGAATAACTATATAGCTAAAGAGTTATAAGTATTAAAGGGACCTTTACTACTATATCTTTTAAACTATAATAAATAACTATAATAAATATCTACTATAGGACTTATTTATCCTTAATTTAGGTATAACCTACTATATTATAAATAATCTAGATTATATCTATAACTACTATCTACCTACTTAAGAAGAATATATCTAGGCTAGTAATTTAAAGATATAGGTAAAGGGATATAGATCTATTAATCTAATATTAAAGAATTAATCTAAGGTAAATTAACTAGCTTTATATAATATAGCTATATACCTAGATATCTACTATAACCTAGTCTTATTCTAATTACTCTAGTAGAGAGGAATATAGTAGAATACCTAATTAGAACCTATAACCCTAAATAAACTAGATAAATAGATAATCGGAAATCTTACTAAGATCTATAGCTAATAGGTACTTAAGTTTTATCTACTATAAGAAGCGACGTATTATACCTATAAACCTAGGTTAACTAGAGTAACTATACTCCTATAGTATAAGAGACTAGGCTATCTAGGACTAGTAGTAATTAAGTACCTTATCTAGTAAACTTAAGGGGTACGCGTAATAGGAGTAACTACTATTAAATATAACTCTATAGTAAAGCTAAGATAAGACGTTAAATTAGTTACGTACTACGAGTTAGCTATAAAGGACTAGGAGAAAGAATCTTAATTAATTTCTACTTATATAAAGTATAGAGTTTTAATAAAGAAAAGAGCTAGATACTAGCTACTAAGAAGATTTCTAAACTATAGTAGGACTTCTACTTTATAGATAACTAATTAGCGAAGTTAATTATTAAGATACTAGAAAACCTTATTCTCTTCTTAAAGAATTAGTATAATATCTTAGTTAAGGTAATCGAAGCTAATAACGAGATTACTATAGTAAAGCTAGAAGTCTAGTATTAGTTAAGCTTATAAGGTATTACTATTAAACCTTTAGCTCTAGATACTTAAGCTTAAAATAGAGGAGTAGAGCGCGCTAGAGGTATTAATAAGGAGAAATTACGCGTAATATAGCTCGATACTAATCTACCTTAGGAAATTTAGCTAGAATTACTAGAGCTAGAGTATACCTATATAACTAAATACTAAGTTCCTTAAATAACTAGAAAATACTATATAAATCTTCTTTATAGGAGTAGCTTATAATTAAGGAATTGTAGTATTACTAAGAAAGCCTAATCTAGCGTATTTAAAAGCCTATAGGTATAAAGCTTTTATAATAACTAATAATACCTACTATAGTAAATTAAGACTCTAGTAGCTAGACCTAAAGGCCTAGATTAGATACCTTATTAGATACTAGTTATTAAATATCTACTAGATATAGGTACTATCTATAGTTAAGGTAATAAGTACTCGAGATATTATATTTAATAAGAATATAATCTTTAATAGTAAAATAGAGGACCTAATAGATAACCTTATATATTAAACGCTAGAAGAGATTACTACTTATATAAGAACTATTAAGCTACTAATACTAGTTTATTAGCTAAAATAGAGTCTTTCTATAAGGATAATACTAATCTAGATATATTAATAAATGAAGTAGACTACTAGGCTACTATTAAGGAAGAAAAATTAGGGATTATTACTTAACTCTATTACTATCTCTACTACTAGTAGTACTCCTAGCTTAATTAATAACTAAGGACTAGTATTATATAAGTTATCTAAAATCGGCTTAGGTAGAAATAGTTAACTACTATAATAAAAACCTATAATAACTAAGGATTATCTAAAACTATACTATAGGTAGTAGCCTTTATAGTAGGTATCTAGGTAGGAAATATTAGGTAATATAGAGGAGAGTTAATAGATAAAGTAAAGATAAAAAGAATACTCGCTAGAGGCTTAAAGCTCTATTATAGTTAACTTCTACCTCTACTAATATAGTAAATAAACCTAGATAACTATCTAATAGGCGAGCTATTTAAAGAAGCTGAATATACTTATATAATAAGCTAATAGAAGATAAGATTATAGACTAAGGTACTAGCTAATCCTATTAAATAAATAGGTTAATAGATACTTAACTATATATAGGTTTATACCTATAAATTAGATAAATACTACTAGTTTATTAAATATAAAGCCTAACTAGTAGTACGTAGAGACTAGTAAAGAAACGTTATATTATAAGATACCTACGCTATAATACTAGCTAGCTACTCCTTCTAGATACTTATAGTAATTATAGCTAAATATAATCTTGAACTAAAATAGTATAATATAATAAACACCTTTATCTACGCTATAATAGATCGAGAAATCTATATAAAGATACTAAAGGGATACTAGAAGAAGGGAATAATCCTTTAGGTCTAAAAGGCTCTATATAGACTACGTATTTTACCTCTACTATAGTAGAAAGAGTTTACTTTAATACTAAAGTCTCTTAGTTTTTAAGTAGTACCCTATAAGCTATACTATATAGTAAAAGATAGTATTATTATCTTCTTCTATATAGATAATATTATTATAGCCTACGATAAAAAGAAGACTAAAGAAGTAGAAAAGGTAACTTACCTCTTAAGAGAGAAGTATACTATTACTAGAGGAGTAGATCTCTAATAGTTCCTTAGTATAGAGATTATCTAGAAAAGAGAGTAACGCCTTATCTAGCTCTTATAGACTGTATATATTAATAAGATATATTAGCTCGCCGATAAACGAGATATCTACTATAATACTCTAATAGCTACTTCTAAGCTCTAGCCTTATACTAGCTTAGTAATACTATCTAAGATTAATAAGTACTAGCGAAAAATTAGCTTACTCCTATTTACTATAGTAACTACTAGACTAGATATAGTGTTCGTAATATTATAATTAGCTTAATTCCTTATAAACCTAAATACTATATAATATAGATCTAGTATAAGAGGGCGTTCTACGTACTAAGCTCTAGGGTACTTAGCGTAGCTCCCTCCTATATAATAGGGACTCTCTATAAATTATACTTAGTAGACTATATATCGATATATAACTATACTACTTATACTATATATACTATCTTACCCCCTAATAGTTAGTAGCTTAGCTCTAATGATCTAAGGATTATTAAATCTAAAGGGTATACTACTACTACCTAGCCTCGCGTACTATAGATAGTATAATAAGCTAAAGTATACTAATAGTATATATTAATACCTACTAAGGGAAACCCTTTTAGTATAGAAGAACGCATTATATTTTATCTTAGGGCTATAATACTAAAAAATACTATAGATTACTTATTTTTTAGTTTCTTTACTTTAGGTTCTTGATACTTTATTACCTAGGAACCTAGACTAGGTAACTATAATAATAAAACTTTATTACTAGCTACTATACTACTACTATAATAACTCGCGTAGTAGCTATAACCCTATTACTTATAGTAACTATAATAATAAAATATTATTAAGCTATTACTAGTAAGCTATATTAACTAGCTAATTAATAACTATTTCTTTTAAATATAGTACTATACTATAACTTGATATTATATTACTAACTATACTAACTAAGGAATATTTAGCGTAACTCTAATACCTAACTAAAGAGAAGGGTAACTCTATTAATAAATTAAGGGCCCTAGATACTATAAGTAGCTAAGCTAGCGTAGAACTAAATAAATTAGATACTATCTATACTCCTTTTAGGATATTACTATAACCTCCTAAAGATCTCTATACTAACTTAAGTTATAGTATAGTAGCTTATATTATTTTTAGGAGACTAGATCGAGTATCGCTAATTTTTAATATTAGAAATAACTACTATTATTAGAGTAGTAGTTAAGCTTTATAATCTACTATTAGTAGAAGAGTTAGTATAGAAAAGATACCTAAGTAATAAAGTATTACTAGAACTAGGTTATCTATATAACTAGTCTTTTATAGTAGATAAAGTAATAGTAAAAGTAGTAGTAAAATAAGTAGTCGCTACTTTTAAAGTAGACCTACTACTACTAACTATATACTAGTTATATAGACGCTAGTTAGATAGTCTACTATAAGGAAACTACCTAAGTTTACTAGTACTATCTATAATATTAGAACTAAAATAAGGTTCAACTATACGTCTATAAAGCCTATAGAGGTAGATATAAAGTAGAGAGTTAATAATAATTAGTAAATTATACTAATAAAACCTTTAGAACGCTATAGAATTACTCTAGCGTTTCTCTCTTAAACTAGCGCTAAGTAAGCTAGAGATAGCGCTACTAGTAGCCTTAATATAAGCTACTAATAATATCGACCTAGGACGTAGAGTATAATTAGTAGAGGTCCCTATATACTAACCTACCCTAGTCCTAGCGTTAGAGTAGCCTCTAAAAGCCTCTTTAAAAGCCCTATATTATAAAGACTTATTACTACCCTCTATCTTAGACTAAGCTTAAAACCTTTTAATATAATAGAATCTAAAATAAGTATATAAGAGATAAGCCTATAATAGTACTATAGATAATATACTATATATAGTACGTAGTAATATAAAAGTATTAGGAGAAGAAGTACTTTATAGTTATTATCTCCCCTTAGTATTACTACTATAGATAGTATAAGGTTAGATATTATAAGGTTAGATATTATAAGGATAACTATTATTTAGATATACTAAGCTCCCTAAAGTTTTCTTAATCCTAAGTAAAGATAATATAGTAATAGTAATAGCCTTAGACCTAGTATTACTTAGTATAAGGTTTTTAAAATTAAGAGAACGAGGAATAAGCTTAGTATAAAGGATCTAATACTAGCTACCTATCTATATAGTATAGTAATAAAATACTAATATTAATATAGTAAGATATCTAATAGGAGTAGTTAGGCTAGTAAATAGGTTAGAGGTACTAATTAATAGGTTAGATTAGGTTAGAGTTATATAGACTCTAGGTTTAAGTTAGGGTTTAGTTACTACCCCTCTAGGTTAGGTTAGGTTAGGGTTATATAGGCCCTAGGTATAGGTTTAGTTAAATCTAGCGCTAGTATAGGTATAGGTTAGGTTAGGGTACCTATTAGGTTATATTATATTATATAATATTATATATATTAAATATATTTACTATCCTAATTAGGCTACGTTATATTTTTTAGATATATTTTATATATATTTATATAAATTTAAGGTTTTTCGCAATATTTAATTAGGGTCTATACTACTATTATATTTAAGGAGGTTTTAGAGGTTATTTAAATTAGATAAGATTAGACTATAATAAATCTATATAATAAACTTAATAATTCTAATTAATTAATAGAAGTAATTAATTAATATCTATATATCTCTTTTCTATACTTTTCTACTAGTTTATATATCTATCTCTACTAGGCGTACTAAGGTCTCTTAGCGCGGATAGTAGAGATCTATTATCTCTATTTTAGTAGTTAAGCTAGCTTAACGTAGCTTTCCTAATAGCTACTTTAGTTATTATAGCTATTAATTATAGTACTATACTAGGTGCTAGCGCTTTCGTAGCAGCGGCCTTAGGGACTCGTCCTCCTTACTATCCTCCTCTATAGTCTCTATATCCTTAATCTAGTATAGTAGCCTAAATAAATCGTTTAGCTTATTAGCTAGTACCTTATTATTATCTTACTTAAGATCTAATACCTCCTCTTATAGAATTAAATATCTTAGGATTATAACTCTCCTAATTATTTTAGTAGAAAGGTAATACCTTTAATTCCTAATTATATCTTTAGTAATATTAAATATACGCTTAATACTAACTTTAGTAAGTTAGATAGCTAAAATATCCTTTACTACTTAAGTAAGCTAAGGATAGTTCCCTTTATTTAATTTCTACTAAGTAAGGATATTAGTATACTCGCCTAGTATAACTAGTAGAGTACTAAGATAGGACTCTCCTTCTTTATAAGTTACTCTATTACCCTCTTTAGTTTCTAGTATACTAGAGTCTTAACTTAGGGTAGATACTAATAGCTAAGAGAGACTACTTAACTATAACTAAACTAATAGTAGAGGGTTTTAGAACTACTTAGTACCTTATAATCTCCTAGGGTTAGTAATTAGAGCTAGAGTATAAACCCGAGCTCCTATAGAGTTATATTAACTAATATAGTTAAGAAATTATTAGTAATAGTTATACTTATCTTAGGCCTCCTATATTTTATCCTATATATATAATTAGTATTAATCTATAATAAATAACTATAATAATAGTACCTCGTACGTAGTAAGCTTCTAAGAGGGATCTAAGATAGTTACGTAGTTAAATAAGAACCTATACTCCTTATTAGTCCGCCTATAGTACTTACTTAGCTTTACTCAACCTCGTTTAGTTATATCTCTTACTATCTTTAGCTACTTAGTATTATCTCTAGTTTCTATATTACCGCCTAGCTTATCTATTATTTTATCTAAGAAATTAAATAACTTATTATATATAAGGTAAATAAACTAAACCTACGGCTTCTTATTTAAGCTTAAAGCGCTAGTAGCCTATTTAAAGTTTCGTAGTATCTAGGTAATAAGCTTAAGGTAGTACTACTTAGTAGTTAATAATTAAAGGCGTTTAAGGTCGTAATAGTCTACTTTAGCTATACTATTATAGCTTAAAGTATTAGAAGTACCTACTCTTAATCTAATTTCTTATTATAGCTACGTATTAATATACTCTTTAAGGTGAACTACGCGCTTATATATATTAAAAGTTAAGTTCTAGTATATTTTAATATCTTATATAACTCCTAGACGATCCTTTATTAGTAGTAGGTACTATATAGCTATAAAGCGCTTATACTATTATATAGATCGATTAATTACAAAGTATATAGCCTAGAGCTAGGTAGAGTTTAGTATATAATAAATAACTATAATAAAGGTAAAGTACTTTATATAGAGAGTTAGGAACTAATATTTATACAGTAATATTATCTAGGTAGCGCTTCTATAAGGTCTCTCTAGTTTCTATATCCTCTAAGGTATCTAGTTTAAGATACTAGATAATATCCTAAATAATAATATTAATAATATAGGCGAGGTAGGGGATAGTATTTTCGTTTAGGTTCTAGTTAATACCCTCTTCTTCTAGCTTTACTTATAAAGTACTAACTAGAGTACTATTATTACTAGCATTATTAGTAGTAATAGCTAGGAGCTATAACTTAGTTTTTATCTAAGAAAGGACTTTAAATAGTTCTTTAGCTATAGTAGATCTAGTATAGCGTCTACGAATTAGGATAAAATCTAGTAATTCCTCTTAAAGCTTCTATTTATTAGTAATATAGTATCTCTTAACTCCTAGAAAGCTAAGGTGGTTATTAGTAGACTATATATCTAGCGTAATTAATACTTTAGTTACTACGCTAAGGTTATTAAGAAGTAACCCTATTACTACCTTAAATTAATTATTAAATATACTTTAGAATTTATAATAGGTAATTATTATAGTATTAGGCCTAAGGAACTAGATAAAGCGTTTAAAGGATAGTCGCTCTACTATCCTAAATAACTAGTTACTACTAATTACTACCTAGACTAATTCCTACTTAAATACTATAGTAGAGTATACTAGAGATAGGTCTAATAAGTTACTATTTTAGAGTTAAGAGGTATATCTAGTAGGGGTAGGCACCTATATATAAATAGGAGCTAGAGTATTTATATAACTCTTTAATTTATAATAGTTTATAAGGTACTTAGTACCTATTCTCTTACTTACTAGATATTAAAGTAATTTACTATAGTTAAGGTAGAATATATATAGGTAACTATTTATATTACTTATAGCTTCCCTAAATTAATTCTAGATTTAGCCTATATAAGTAGGTAAGTTCTATTAAATTTTATTCTTAGATATTATAGCCTATATAGTATTACCCTACTAGGTAGTCTATATAGTAATAACCTCTTTATCTTTCTTATTTTATAGGTATTAGAGTATAGAAATATCTAATTTATTTCCTTCTTTAGTAATATAGGGTACCTCTAATTAGAATTAATAGAGGATTTATAGGAGATTAAGAGGTAAATTAATATTAGCTATAACTAGAGTACTAGAGGATATAACTATAATAAGAAACTATAATAAAAAGATAATAAGAAACTATAATAAAAAGATAATAAGAAACTATAATAAAAAGATAATAAGAAACTATAATAAAAATATAATAATTACTTAATACTTAGTAGGTAGTATAACTAGGTCTTTTTAGGTACGTTTTTTTTGCGTAGTTTATAAGTTAGGGCTCTAATACTAAGAATTCAACTATAGTATACTATTTTATATCTATTACTTATTTCTACTAGCTATATATATATAAAACCTATATAAAATATTATAAAACTATTAATTTATTATTAAGTTAGGTATATTTAAATCTAAATATAATTATTAGCTATAATTATAGTGACTAGCTACTAATAGGTAGCTAAGATTACGCGTTATCTACTTAGAATCGCTCTAAGGAAACCTCTTAAAGTTAGTTTTACCCTTAGAGTTAGTATTAACCTTATCCTAAAACTCTTAGTACTACTCCTTAGTCTTATACTTATTAGGTATATTATTATAGTAATTATTAATCTTATTATTATAATTAAGCTCCTTCTTATACTTATCTTTATTACCTAGAATATAGGGACTAGAAGTATTAAGCTTAAGCTAATCTACGCCTAGAAGCTTAGAAACTAGTATATACTTAGTAGCCCTACTTTAGTTAGTATATACTTGTAATAAAAGACTATAATAAACTTACTCCTAAGTAGTATCTTCTATTATCTCTTTCTCTTCTAGGGTAAGATTATTATAGAATACTAACTACTCTAACTTTTTACCCTTATCTTTAAATAAATTACTCTTAAGTTTTACTAATCTATCTTAGTAGAGTTTACGTATTTAGAGGTATATAATACTATAATAGCTAAAAACCTATATAGTAGCGCGGCTTACCTCTAGCCTATTAGGCGTAATCCTACTACTTAAAGTCTCTATTATTATCTCTTTATACTTCTTAAGGTTATTTTTATATTAAATTTTAGCCTATTTTTTATAAACTTAATAGAGTTAGTTCTTAAGCTACTTATCTATTAATTATAAGTAATAATATATAATAAAAGACTATAATAACTTACTACTCTTCTAATTTATAAAGTACTTTTTATTAAGCTCCTTAAGCTTATTACTCTATATAAAATCCTTTCTATCTTTATTAAGATTCTAATATATTAGGGATTTCTTTAACCTAGCTTTAAGCTAATACCTAGTAGCGCGATCTACTATATTAGTAGCTTTAAGAGCCTTCTCTTTACTAGAGTATATTAAAGCTAAAGTCCTCTACTAAATAGTATAAGAGCTATTACTAAGCTCGCGCTTATATAGTACCTTTATATTTATAGGACGCCCTTTCTAGCGGCCTCCTCCTCTATATAGTAAGAGGATATAATAAATCTTATCTTCCTTATACTTAAAACCCTATATAAGTTAGTAAGTACTATTATAAAAGACTAGGATAAATATATCTATAATACTAGCCTCTATATTCTTAGGATTAGCTAATATATCCTTAGAATTATTATCTAGAATCTTAAACTTTAGGGGGGTATATAGGCTATTAGAAGGGCCTTAATTAGGGTATAAGGACTTTATTACGCGATAGCTATAATAAAGAAATATAATAATTAGAGTAGCTAGTAAAATATAGGTAGGTACTATAGAGTTATAATAAAGTAAAAGATAGAATCTAAACTCTATAATTCTACTTCCTTAAATAGTATTTATACTATAATATACCCCCTAGGAGAGCTACTAATAGATTATAGCTTCCTAATAAGAGTAGTTAATCTAACTAATTATATACTATAATTTAGCTACTTTAAGCTACTAGAGAGTGCTAACCTCTTTAATTATGATCCTAATACTACTTAGAGGAGCTTAATCGCTAATAAGACTATTACTAAGCTATACGTATAGTAGCGTAGCTCGCTTATAGATACCTACCTAAGTACTACTACTACTCTTTTATACTTACGTAGTAGAGACCGCGCGAACTAGGCTTATAACTATAATAAAGTAAAAGATAGTAGTAGTAGTACTTAGGTAGGTACCTATAAGTAAGCTATACTACTATACGCGTAGCTTAGTAATAGCCTTATTAGTAATTAAGCTCCTCTAAGTAGTATTAGGATTATAATTAAAGAGGTTAGCGCTCTCTAGTAGCTTAAAGTAGCTAAATTATAGTATATAATTAGTTAGATTAACTACTCTTATTAGGAAGCTATAATCTATTAGTAGCTCTCCTAGGGGGTATATTATAGTATAAATACTATTTAAGGAAGTAGAATTATAGAGTTTAGATTCTATCTTTTACTTTATTATAAGAGTTTATAGTTAGTTAAGTTAAAATTAGGTAGTAAAGGTAAAAGGTAAGTGAATTTAGGTTACTAGGGTACTAGTATAGCGCTAGGGCTATATTAGAGTCCAACTAGTACTAGCGCAGCACTAGCGTCGCGCTAGTAGCGCGCTAACTTAAGTAAGTACTTAAACTTACTACTTAACGCGTTTTTAACTTATAACCTATACTTCCCTATAACTCTATTATTATAGTAATTTATTATAGTAGTTACTCTAATTTTAATAATCTAATACTAATTATATTCTTAAGTCCCTCTAAATTATCTACTTTCTCTAAATTTATCTATAATAGTAAGAACTAAGTAGGTTACGTATAAGTTAACTAGTAGTAAGAGCCCTAGGAAGGGATTACCTATAATAGCTACCTATTTAGTACCTACTATAGGAGCTCTTAGAAAAAAGTATTACTTTAAGCTAGGTAGTATATTATTATATTTATTAATTATATTATTAATCTAATATTTAATAGCTATCGCGATTAGAGAGATTAGGCGATATTAGAAGGTAACTAAGTTACTAATTTATAAGCTTCCCTTTTAGCGCCTCTATTATAAGGTTACCTAGGAATTAGTACTAGATTATTCTTACTAATTCTAGGCCTCTACAATTATAGCTCTCTAGGAGGCTACTAAGTCCTTTATAATTAGCTATCTTAAAGGTATATATTTACTCTCTATATTAACTTATAATTATATATACTAATAATTCTAGATTATAATATAAATTATCCGTACGTAATAAGTTAAGTATTTGTAAACTATTTAGCCCAACTCTTAGGGGCCTATATAGAGGCCTCTCTCTTATATAAGAGAGAGGCTAGTTATAGAATACAGATCTATCTTTACCTTACCTATCTACCGTACGCCTGCGTGCGGCTCTCTATCTAGAGGAGTAAAGTTAACCGATACTAATTAGTCTATTAATAGACTATTTACCGTATGCCCTACGCTATAGAGGAGACCTATCTTTAATAGATAGATTAGTAAGGTTTAATAAAACCACTACCGTATAAAGAAGCTTATACCTACTATATACCCTACGCTATAGAGAGGGCTCGTAGCTAAGCCTTTGTATGCGCCCCTAGATTAACTAATTATATAAGAGCGAGCCTAGTAATAGAACTTAATACCTACTATATACCCTACACTATAGAGGAGGTATTAGCTCTTTACTAAGCCTTCGTGCGCCCCTAGATTAACTAATTGTACGAGAGCGAGCCTAGTAATAGAACTTAATACCTACCGCATACCCTACGCTATAGAGGAGGTATTAGCTCTTTACTAAGCCTTCGTGCGCCCCTAGATCAACTAATTGTACGAGAGTAAGCCTAGCAACGGAACTTAATACCTACTATATACCCTACGCTGCAGAGGAGGTATTAGCTCTTTACTAAGCCTTCGCGCGCCCCTAGAATAACTAACCTATATAAGAAGAAGGACTAAGTACTACCGCGTGCGTAGCTACGCAGAGAAGAGTCCTCTAGATCGTACGGTTACTAACCCCCCCCTCCCCCCCCCTACCTATCTACCTGCGCGCCGCCTATCCACCTACGCGCTGCCTATTCACCTACGTGCCGCCTATCCACCTACGCGCCGCCTACCTACCTACGCGTCGCCTATCTACCTACGCGTCGCCTATCTACCTACGCGCCGTCTACCTATAACCTCTAGCTACTACAACCCTCCCTCTACGCATAGATTCGTACGAGGAACTCGTATAGAAGACCTAGATCTTAGTAGTAATACTATAGAGAGAGGTAGACCTAAGTCTCCTTATAGACCGCCTTAATATATTAATAGCCCCTATATAGGTATAATAAACCTCGTACGTAGTAGAGACTATTGTCTATATATAAATAGGGGTATACTATAGAGATAATTTTAGAGAGGACTTTAAGGGATAGATAGTATAGTACTTTAATAACCTACCCCGTGCGTTTAGACGGTAGCTCCTTCTTACTCTTATAGAGTATAGGATCTACCTAATAGGGAAGAGGTGCTATACGTAGATAGAAAAGCTAGTAGGTATTATTAATTACTAGTATAGAGGGGGGATAAAAAGGAGGAGTAGAGATAGATAACTTATTCTGTACGGAGCCTATCTGAAAAAAAAAGAAAAGCTACTAGTATCTATACGTAATAAGTTAAGTATTTGTAAACTATTCGGCCTAACTCTTAGGGGTCTATATAGAGGCCTCTCTCTTATATAAGAGAGAGGCTAGTTATAGAATATAGATCTATCTTTACCTTACCTATCTACCGTACGCCTGCGTGCGGCTCTCTATCTAGAGGAGTGAAGTTAACTAATATAAATACTATTTACGTAAAAAGGGTTACTATTTAAGTTAAAGACTCTTAACTAGCTAAGTACTACTATTATAAGTTTAGCCTTATAGAATTTTAAAAATTTTAAAATCTATATAGAAAAAAGTCTAATAAGTTTTAAACTTAGTATAGAGTAGCTATAAGGCCTAATAATATTATAATTCCTTATTTCCTATAATTATATACTATTATAACTTAATTATACTTATATATAAATATAAGAAAAAAATCGTAAATCCTATAATTATATACTATAATAAAGTAATTATACTTATACTTAATTAGTAAATATAAAGTAAATTATACTTAGAAAGAAAATTATATTAGTTAGACCTTAGGTAACCTAGTCTATACTAACTATACCTAAACCTAGAGCCTATATAACTCTAACCTAATCTAACCTATTACTAGCGCTAACTTAGTAAACTTAGGTTAGGTTAGGTTAGGTTATTACGTAATCTAATCCAACCCTAACCTAACCCTTACCTATTTACTAGCCTAGGAGTAGTAGGTAAACGCCTAATCTAAGGTCCTAAGGAAAGAATATATATAGTACTAGAAAGCTTAGTAATAGTAGAAAGAATAACTATATACTTAGATACTAGTAGACTATAAATAGATAAGTTTTAAGGAAAGTTTAAAATTATATAGGCTACCTTAGATATATAAAATTACTATAGTAGAGATATTAGAGAAAGTATAGTAAAAATAAACGAAACCCTACTTACTATTCTTTAGGCTATAAAATAAGATATAACTACTCTATAATTAGCGCTATAGATAGTACTAGTCGCTACTCCTCTAGTATACTTATAAGTAACTATCCTACTACTATAAACGTAGATACTAGTATAGCCTATATAGATACTACTAGCGCACGCTAGATATAGTATATAAAGCGAGAATAGTAGTTAGATAGTTTTATATTACCTATAAATATACTCCTAACCTTAGTAATTTTAATAGTAGCTTCTATAAGTCCCTTAACCTCTATAATCTTACTTAGTACTTTAATTATAATAGCTATAGTAAACCTACTTAATACCTTTATAAGAGATAACTCTACTAGGTATATATATAAGGTTCTCTCTATAGCTACCTCTCTAGCTAGTATAGTAGTAATAGTAGTATTAAAATAAGCTATAATATACCTAACTATCGATACTACTAACGCAACTAGGTCCTCCTCTAGCTCTAACTAAGAAAGTAACTTTTCTATACTAAAGCTATTATCTACCTATATACGCTATAATAAGCTAATAGTAGAGATATAAAAGGTATACTAGTAGTAATACGCGAAGATATTAACTACTAGTATACTATTATAAGAAGATAGTTACCTAGTAATACCTCCTATAAGATAGGATAGTTACTAAAGGGAATAAATTACTCTATCTAAGAGTAGATAACTAAGCTAAATAGTAACTATATAATTAATAGATAATCGGTTAATACCTAATTCTTAATAAGATGAAAGTAGATATAGAGATTATGCTCGAGTCTCTTACCCCTAAACTAGCTAAACTAGCTATAATTAGGCTTTACCTTCGGTACTAGTATACTAGCGCAACTAATAGCGCCTTATTAAAATAAGCTACTATACTAAATACCCTAATAACTAGTAATATACCTACTAGCTTACCTATAATTAGTGTAGCTAATATCGTATACTAACTAAATACTAATATAGCTATATTAGTAGTAAATATTTTAGTAGCTACTAATACTTTAGTAGCTAGCGCCTTAGTAGCTAGTATACTAGTAGCTAGCGCCTTAGTAGCTAGCGTTTTAATAACTAGTATTCTAGTAGCTAGCGTTTTAGTAGCTAGACTTTTAATAACTATAGTTATAACTAAGCGTTACTCTAGTATAATATTATACTATCCTACTAGCTTATACTACGCTAACCCCTTTTATAATAGCGTAACTACTCCTAGATTAATTACCTATTAAAAATATAGTATTATAAGACTATAGAGATAGATATAAGTCTATAGTACTAACTACTATAGAAATTAAGGTTAAATATAAGCGAGCTAAGATAATAGGAGGTAGAGACTTTTACTTTAATATAAAGGATATTAGTTTCTTTAATTTAAACCTAAGAATAGTTGATAATAATAGAGTTTATATATATTAAGGTAAGATAATATATAAGTATATCCGTAGTTTCTTAGAAGTAGTAAAAGCCGTAACTATAATTCTACTAGACTATATTATTCGCGTATATCTCTAGAAATACCTAGAGATAGATATATTAGTATAGTACTAATACTAGCTTCTAAAAGGTAGTAAATAATTTATAATAGTAGGTAAAGGACTAGAGAACTAGACTAAGCTACTTATAGATAAGTTCGTAAGGCCTAAGTTAGAAGTAGGATAAGAGCTCGCTACTATAAAGTTTACTATATAGGACCTAGGTACTAGTAAGTTAATTACATTATTTATAGTAATAGTAGTATAAAATCTATAGGAATAGGGCTATATAGACCTAGCCTATAATAAGAGGTTCTAGATAGATTATATCTATAGTAAGCTAGATACGAATATTAAGCTTATAATAGCTAATCTAACTAATAACCCTATAATATAATATAATAAGTTTATCTAACTACTAGAAGCCTAAGCTAAGGTATAAAAGGAGTAGGTACCTAAAGGTTAGTACTAACCCTATACTAGATAAGGATAGAGATAGTATTAATATTCTAGTTAGTAATCTACTAGCTATTAAGCTAGTAGCGTACGAACTAATATATATTAACTACTATACTACCCTTATAATATATTAAATTTCTAGTTATAACTAAATCTAAGACCTAATAACTACTAGTAAGGACGCTTAAACGTCCTACTATAGGGTTATATTTCTACGTAGCTAGATAGGGGAATTAGGTAATAAAACGCCTAAGGATAGTACGTTTCGTAGTATAACTAATAATAGTAGGGATAATATATATAGTAGCGAAATTAATACCTTTAGTACTAGAATAGAAATATACCTTAGTACTAAAATAGAAATATACCTTAATAATATAGTAGAGGACTACTATAGTAGCGCTAATACCTATAAGGTAGTTTTATCGTTTCTAAAGAATATACCTAAAACGCTAATACCTATACTAATAATAGTAAACTAAGCTACTTAGTTAACTAGTAGTAATCTATACTAATAGAAGGGTATAATAGTAGAGATAAATAAGATATTAACCTAGTGTACTATAGTAAGGAATACGATAATAATAAGTAAAAGGATACTCGCGATATACTCCTAATATAAGAGCTAATACTACTACGTATACTATACTATAATATAGACAGTACTAACCTAGTATAGTTTATTAGATTAGTAACTAGTAAACTATCTTTTATAGGATATAAAGATATAACTAAGGAGTATATACTATAGATATACTCTATAACGTATTTTATAAGCGAGTTACCTACCTAAGCGAGTTACCTACTAAATACTAGTATAACGCCTATATAATAATATTACGTAATATAATAATAATTTTTTATAGTATATATATTAGAATAGTATTAATTAGAAGCGTTACTATTATCTATATCCTCTATTTCTACCTTATACGTATAAGAGTTATACCTAATCTTACTATAATAGCTATAGTATCGCTCTATGCGTACCCTCTTTATAGGCTACTTACTATTATTATAACTACTACCCTCCTTTTCTATAATTAAGTTAGATACCTTACTAACTATAAGAGTCTCCTCTATCTATATATATCGCCTCTTATAGCTCTTATGCTATATAGCTATATTAATTACCTCTTAAAGGTAGGCTATTTCTTCGCGTATTAATACTATCTTATATATAATCTACTAGGCGCCCTTAGTAAGCTACCTAACCTACTTATCTAGAGAACTTACTAGAGACCTAGGATAGATTTATATATAGTTTTAAATTAGTATTGATTATACCTCTATCTCGCTAGCGTTACGCGGTATTTACGCCTACTAGGTAATAGTACCTAGTATAGGCGGCGTTAGCGTATATAGCCGTATATCTAGCTTTAATAATATAGCCTCTAGGTTATATAGGGCTAATCTAGTACCTTAAAACCCTACGTAAATATTTACCTCTATAAAAGTCTTTATATAAGCTACTTTAAAGGCTAGTAGGAAGGTTAATTTATTAATATAGTAGATATAGCTATATACTAAGAGCGAGATCCTATTACTATAAAAGTACTTTAGTAGTAAGTAGTAGATAACGTTAAGAGGCTATAGTAGGTATAATAAGTATAGTAGTATATAGAGAGCTATAATCTTATTCTCCTTATAGTAATCCTAGAATTCTACTAAGTAGTAGCTCTTATAGCTATTAATAATAAGTAACCTATATACCCTAATAGTATAAGCCTTTATATAGGCGTTAAAGTACTTAAGCTATACTAGTATAAGGTTATTATTAATCTAGCTAGTAGGAGAGATATTAATAATCTAGTTGCGAGGTAGATCCTTAAACTAAGAGGAGATAAGGACCTTACTAGTAAAGATAATAAAGGGTAGGATAATATACTCTATTATACTAATACCTTATACTAGAGTTACCTACTCGCGATTACTAGGCTATAGTTTCTTCTATTTCCTAGGTTTATCTAAGTCTATAATAACTAGTTAAGATAATATCTTACCTATTAGGAAGCTAGATTTATTAAAGTTATAGGTATCTTTATCTAGGATACTATACTTTATCTTTATCTAGGATACTATACTTTATCTTTATCTTCTTAACTAGTATAAACTAGGGCTAGATAATTACTAGGTCCTTATAGGCGGCTCGCTAGTAATTATATAGGCGACTCTATTGTATTTATAGCTTAGGAGTACACCTAATAAAGTTATTAACCTAGTTCTTACTAATAGGCTTCCTACTACGCTCTCTTAGTAGTTTATTAGCTATATCTTATATATCTACCTTTAAGGATAGTACTATACGCTTAGACTCCTTAAGTATATACTATATAATTATCTCCTCTTCTAGCTTTATAAGGTACTTTAAGTTTAGCTTATAGTCGCGTTAAGAGCGTTATCTAGCGCGTTAGTTATATACTATTATTTAAGGGATATTATATACTATAGTAGTACGTCTTTTACTATAGAACTAGTTTAAAGTAAGATTAGATATAGTAAGCTATATATTACCTTTAGTATAGATCTTTTCCTAGTAGTATAGTTATAATATTACGTAAAGTTATTATATAGATACTATACTAGTATTTAGTAGGCAACTCGCTTAGGTAGGCGACTCGCTTATAAAATATATTATACGCAGAATTATTTATATTAAAGAATAAGTTGTATAATTATTTACGGGATACTAGCTACTTTATTAGTATAGCTAAGGCTATAGATTAACTAAAAAACTACTAGGCCTTATACTATATATAAGTAAGCCCCCTAGTAATAGCAACTACGCGGCTCTCTTAGGAGATAGCGTAGCCGCTAAGCTAGACGATATATAGTATAAAGCTAATATACCTTTAATTTAAGTCTTTAGTATTTAAACTAAATTTCCTCCTAGCGTTCTAGTCTATATAGATATATAATATATATAAGCTATAGGTTTATAACTAAAATATTTCTATTATAATCTAGTATTACCTATAATTTACTTGTATAAACCTACTATAGTAAATTAACTATTCTTATTCGTACTTATACGTATACTAGTAATATATTCTTTACGCCCTATATAAGACTAGGATATACTAGGATAGTATAGATAGTATTACCTAAGGATAGTAGTTAAACTTAATATAGATAGCCCTAATATTATAGTTATACCTAATACTAGCGCATTAGTTATACTTATTAACTAAGATTTTCTAAAGTAATATACGCTAAATATATAAATAATAGTAATAGAGAAACTAATAATACTACGCGGTATTAGAGAAGTAGTATATTAATATAATACTTATACTAAAAGTACTATATACCTATATAGTTAGACTAGTAATAGCGAAGAAGTATTTATAGCTATATAAGTTAAACTATAAATAGTATAAAACCTTAAAGTAGGTCTCCTACTAGGTATAGATATACTAGGCCCTAAAGATATAGTTATAGATATTAGTAAGTAAGGTATAATCCTACTATATTACTAAAATATCTACATCCTAGTTATAGCTATACTAAAGCTAAAGTAACTAGCACCTATATATAAAATCCTTATAAAAGGATAGATAGTACTACCCCTTTAATTAGTAGTATTTATCCTAATATAACCTACTAAGCCCCTACTAACTAAGTATAATCTTAAATTCTACCTATACTATATACTAATACTTTATATAGTAGTATATTTAGTAATTATAAATTTAGATACTAGAGTAGTATTATACCGTAATAATATAAATAAACTAGTTACTATATAGAACTCTATACTACTTAGGTACGCTTATCTAGTAGATATAGACGCCTACTTCTAAGTTTATAAGTCGCTAGCGCTAGTAGTAGCTATACCTAGTATAGTAGGGCTTAAAAATATAATAAAGCTATTAAGTAGTATCTACTTATATAGTACGCTATATTTAGTAAATATAGCGAAGCTAGCCCTACTATATAATAGTTTCTTAGCCCTATTCTTAGATCGACGTTCTACTATTAATATTAGTAAAAACTACTATATAAGAATTCCTCTAATCCTAGGTTAGGAAAATATTAAACTTAATATCTAACTATATAACCTTATACTAGAGGAGTAGTAACTAGTAGATAAGCTTTTTAACTAACTTTATATTAATAGTAAGATAAGTTAGAGTATAGAAGGTACTTATTTTAGATACCTAGTTTTCGTTATCTAGAAAATAGTTATAGATAAGAATAGTAAGGTAATGCGTAAGGGACGGCTAGTTATTAACCTATGCGCTCTAAATAAAGTAGTACTTAAGGACTCCTACTTACTAAGAAAATAGGTAGATATTATATAAGATATCTAAGGTTCTACGTATATAAGTATTATTAATAGTATATTATTTTTCTACTAATAGCTTATTACTAAAGAAGATTAATATAAGTTTACTATTAATAGCTACTAGGGCTAGGAGTACCTTTATATTACTATTATAGGATACGTTTACTCTATATAGTATATATAGTACTAAATAGAAGATATTATACGCGACTTTTATAAGTTCGTATAGGTCTATATAGACGATTTTATTATCTATTTATTAAGCCTAGAAGAATATAAGAAGTACCTCTAATAAGTATTTAAACTACTAGATAGACTCTATTTCTTACTTAATCTAAGTAAATATTATATTAGCTACCTATCTACTATAATTCTAGGATAAAGAGTAGATATATTAGGTATAGCGATAACTAAGGAATAAATAGTAGTAATAAATTAGATATAGTTCCTAACTAATATATCTAAGCTAGAGACCTATATTAGAGCTATTAGCTACCTACGCGATAAAGTACTATATTTTACGTAGTTATTAGTACTCTTATAGGACCTAAAGACTAAACTTATACGTAAAGCCCTAGGAGGAAAGTACTAAAGGAAGGATTTTAGAGATTATATTTATATTAAACTATATATAGATATAACTATAGCTTTTTACGCTATATAGATAGTACTTATACGTAATATAAAGCTATACTACGCTAATTTAAAGTAACTATTATACCTAGAAATAGACGTATTAAAGAAATAGAGAATTAGAATTTTTATATACTACGTACGAGGTAATTTAGATCTAGTTCTAGAAAACGTACTAGCTTTACTAGGCTTTAAAGGTATAGTAAATAGTCCTATAGTCTAGTTAAAGAAAGTTAAGGATTTCCTAGATAGGTTAATCTAACCTATTCTTTTCCTTTCTAAGCGACTATTAGTAGTAGAGATAAATTACTACCCTATAGAGCTTAAAATATCTACTATTATTTAGGTAGTAAAGAAACTATACTATACTATAGCTTTATCGCATATAATATATATATTTATAGATTATAGTATAGTTATAGTAATTACTTAATAGAAGTATCTTACTTCTAGTTCTTTAGATAAGCTAAATATTAGACTCGTTTAATATATATAATATTTATAAATATTCCTAAACCTAATAGTTAAATATAGACTAGGTCGTATATATTTTATACTAGACTATCTAAGCTAGCTATAGGGTTAAGCGGCGTAGAAGAACTTAATAATAAATATACTTAACGACCTAGAATACTAGTACTATAGTAGCTCGCGCGAAGTAATAGAGATAATAATACTAGCTTAAAAGCTTACTATAGAAGTAGAACTATATAGTATATTCTAGTCCTCTAAATATATTAG